>CM053327.1:42154058-42379058 GCA_028583605.1 Dastarcus helophoroides | reverse complement strand
TCGCAAATGTCTCGGATGAGGTGCCATCGACGACAACCTGAAGAGATCTGTCAGCCAGAAAATTGGATATCAAATGACAGAGTCCAGGAGGAAGACCATAAGATGTTAATTTGGCAAGAAGAGATCGATACTCTGTCGAAAGCCTTTGAGATATCCAATGCCACAATCCTAGCCTCACCATGTTTTTCCACAGCTGAGGTACAGATATGAGTAACATGTGCCAGTAGATCGCCAGTGGAACGTTGTTGTCTAAAACCGTTTTGTTTGTTTGTTTGTTTGGTTTTAAAAAGTCTTTAATGAAGTAAATAAGCTTTTGTGAATAGGATGCTCAGAAACAGAGCTGATTGAAACTATAAGAGTTTAAATTTATGTTGTCTTTAACACTTTCGTTTTAGGAATTAATTGACCAAGTTTCAAACGAGAGCACCACTAAGCTATTCCAGTTGTTAAGTAAATCTGATCGACAATTCACGTTACCTGACAGAGAGGTGATTCTTCTTTGAGCTGGAAACTTCTAATACCTGATTGCGTTTTTTTCAAAGGTAACAACGAAATTACAGTCGTTTCTGTTTGATTTTCTACGGTAGCGAAACAGATTTCTCTTCTACTTCCTTCCACCCTTAAAAATTTTAGTAGTTAAGTGGTTCATTGAATTTCGATTTTAAACTCACCTAGCTTTCAAGTTAGTTTGTTGTACGTATCTGTTGAAACTCATTGGAGTTTTCAATCGCAATAGAACAATATCGGTATCCTTTATTCGTATGGCCTCAATTATTCTAGTTGATTGTTCGTATGGTCCTTCGACACCCACATTGGTTTTTGCTCTTCCTGCTAAGATGGCCACGTAATGAAGTTTTAACCTAAATTGGGGAGTAGTTAAATATCGCAATCGTATTTTAATCATGATAACATACAATAGAACTCCTGGAAAGCAACGTATGGAAGTTATAACCCAAGATGGATCAATCAAAGTTCCGGAACATTTGCTTTTACCATCAGAATAAACCATAACGTTCCAGGGTATGTTGTAGAAGTCATTCGTGTGCCTGTTGAGATGGTGTTGCGGTAGATATGTTGATATGTTGGAACATTTAATATAGAGACTTCTACACTTCTTTGGTATATTATTTCTGCTTTTTGTATCAAGTTTGGGATATGTATTCTAAAATTGAAAAGGACTTATAACATTTCGACTTTTTCCAAAGTTTCGAATTTTAAAATTTCAACTCTTCAAAGTTTGACTATTCAGAACATCCAAACATTTTAAAAAATTTTGCCTTTTTTGAAAACTACCACTTCACTGAAACCTTCGTTCTTTTTTATTCTTATTCGACTTAACCAATAGTTCACCTTTTTGAAAAATTTGACTTTTTAAACATTTCAACTTTTTTCATCTAATATTTCTGAAGCAACCTCTCTGAAAATAAAAAAATGGTCATGTTTTTTAAATGAATTTTTCTGTCCATTTTATTTTCAAATTTTGAATTCTTTATTAAAACTTTTTCAAATCTTTCACTTTAACATTTTTTTTTACACAATTTTCAACGGTCCAAAATTCTAACATTTTTTAAAATTACACATTTTAGAAAATTTCGACTTTTTGAAAATCTCAAGTTTTCAGGTGCTTTTGATTTTTTTTGAAATCTTCGTCTTTCGAAAATTCTAGATTTTTTAGACAGCTTG
Source organism: Dastarcus helophoroides (assembly GCA_028583605.1). Classification (NCBI taxonomy): domain Eukaryota; kingdom Metazoa; phylum Arthropoda; class Insecta; order Coleoptera; family Bothrideridae; genus Dastarcus; species Dastarcus helophoroides. The sequence continues at coordinate 42,377,375 of CM053327.1, read as the reverse complement.
ACCCCGAAGATTTTTTTAAATATCCAGTTCTATTTTTCAAAATTTCGATTTTATTATTTCAAAATTTCGATTTTATTTCAAAATTTAGACTCTTTTTAGGAAATTTCGACTTCTAATCAAAATTTGGGTTTTTTTAACATTTTTGACTTTCAAACTTTGGACTTTTTTAAACTTCCGTCATTTAACAAAAATTGTTTTTTATTTCTAATTTTTGCTTTTAAAAATGTAGATTTTGTTTTCCAAAATTTTGACACCTTTTGGAAATCTTGACTTTTTGAAAATTGACATTTTTCCTAATTTAAACTTCTTACTCTTTAAAATTTAACCTCTTTGTAAATTTCGACTATTCCAAAAATGTCTACCTTTTTCGAAAACACTGGAATTTTTTTAATTTATTAAAAATTTCGATTTTATTCGAAAATTTCGAGTTTTTTAACATTTTGAACTATTTTGCAAAATTTCGAATTTATTTCCATGGCTTTTAAAATTATCATTTTTCTTTTAAATTCCAATTTTTTTTAAATATTCAATCAATAATTTTAACCTTTTGAAAAAATGACATTTATTTTCCTTTTAAATTTTAACTAACCAACATTTTTGCTTTTCTACTTTTTATTAAAGTTTAGAATTTTTTGATAATTTTTCAGTTTTCTTCAATATTTAGGCTCTTCGAAAATTTCGGCTTTTTTCGAAAATTTAACTAAAAATGCTTCATTTTTTTTAAATCTCCATATTTCTTTAAAATCTTGATTATTTTTGAAATTCAAATTATTTTTCAAAATGTCAACTTTTCTAAAGGTTTTTTGAAATTTTTTTTATTTTATCAGAATCCTTGAATTTTTTGAAAAGGTCAACTTTTAACAGAATCTTTTTGAAATGTTGACATTATTTTTTAAAAGTTTCAATTTTTTTAAAATCATAATTTTCTGTGAAAATTCCGTCGTTTTTCAAAATTTTGACCTTTAAAATTATCATGTTCTTTTAAATTTCGCCTTCATCAAAAACCTATTTTTTTTTTAAATCGCCTGTTGTAAAAATTTCGATTATTTTGCATTTCGTTGCATTTTAAAATTTTTGATTTATTTCGAAAATTTAAACTTTTTTCAAAATGTGGATTTTTTAATATTTTGGCTTTTTTTGAAAATCTTTTTGTTGAAAGCTTCGACATTTTTTAATTGAGTTTCTTATTGATTTTTAAAATTTCGAAATCTATGGTAATTTTGACTATTCGAAATTTGGGGTTCTCGAAAATTTGGGTTTTTAGGAGATTTTAACGAAAATCCTTCAATTTTTTTTAATTCTCGACATTTCGTCATAATCGATGCATTTTAAAATTTTTGATTTATTTCGAAAATTTGAACTTTTTTCAAAATGTGGATTTTTTAATATTTTGGCTTTTCTTGAAAATCTTTATTTTGAAAGCTTCGACATTTTTTAATTGAGTTTCTTATTGACTTTTTAAATTTTGAAATCTATGGTAATTTTGACTATTCGAAATTTGGGGTTTTCGAAAATTTGGGTTTTTAAGAGATTTTTAACGAAAATCCTTCATTTTTTCTTAAATCTCGACATTTCTTCATCATTTCGAATATTTTTTAAATTTTAGAGAATTTTTTTAAAGTCTTAAACTTTGTTTCGAAAATTTGGCCAGTTATTAAAATGTTGGTTTTTTTTTGGAAATTTTAACTTTCTAAGAAAGCTTCAAAATGTTGACTTTTTTTTGGAAATTTTGACTTTTCGAAGAATTCACACTTTCCTTAGAATTTCGACTTTTTTTAAAATTTTGGATCTTTCTTTAAAAAATCAACATTTCAACTAATTCTTAAGAATTCGATTTTTTTTTAAATTTTGAATTTTTTTAAATGGTTAGTTATTTACTCCTTTAGTTTTTTTAATAAAATTAAAAAATGCAATTCTAAAAGTCCAAATTCTAAAAAGTATCGAAATTTTGACAAATAGTTGAAACTTTTTTCGAAAATTAAAAAATAATTCGAGATATTCAAAAATGATAAAATGTTGAATAAATCCAACAATTTTAAAAAATGGAGATTTTCATAAAAAGTTAAAATTTTCAAAAAGTCACAATTTTCAAAAATATTGAAGTTTTGCAAAAATTTCGCATTTAATTTTTAAAAGTCTAAATATTGAGTCTAAAAAAACCACACAATGGGCCCGGAAAGGGTGGCCTAAGTGCTGGCCTAAACCTTAGGCAACCCACAACGAATCCAGAATCCAGACCACACAATTTGAAAAATCTAAATTTTTGTGAAATAAAAATATAGAAAAATTTTTAACAATTTGAAAAATCGACGAATGAAGCCAAATTTTTCAAAAAAGTAAAAATTTGAAAAAAGTAGAAATTGTAAATTAATATCGAGAAATGTCGACATTTTTATAAAGTTAAATTTTTTTAAAAAATTCAGTGAAATTCTGAAAAAAATTTAGATAAATTTAGAAAATCAAAATATTGACAAATGGTCAAAGAACTCAAAAAAAGCGATTTTCAAAATAAATCAAAATTTTCAAAAAAAAATTAGAAAATTGAATGGAGGACTTTTCAAAAACATTCAAAATTAAAAAAATGTATCAAAAAAATATTTCGAAATAAGTTTCCAATTTTCGAAAAAGTCAAAATTTGGGAAAACAGATAAATTTAAAAAAGGTCGACATTTTTTAAACGAATTTTTAAAAAAGTTAAAATTGTGGGAAAAGTGCAGAAGTTTGAAAACCAAAGTCAAAATTTAATTAGTTAATCAAGTTAAATTATAAATGGAATTTAGAAAAAAATTGGGATTTTTAAAGAAATTCGAAATTTCGAAAAAAGACCGAAATTGAAAAAAACAATCAAAAATTTTAAAAAAAAAAGGTTGAAATTATCAATAAAGTTGAGATTTAAAAAAAAATCGAAATTTTCGAAAAAATTTAACTGATTGAAATTTCATAATTTTTAAAAAAAAGGTCGAAATTTTCTAAAGGTTCGAACCTTTGAAAAACCGAAGTCGGCATTTTTAAAAATTAAAAATTTTGAAAAAGATCAAAAATTATTAAAGTCAAAAATTTAAATAAAGCGCAAATTCTTAGAAAAGAAGACCTAATTTTGAAATAAAATCGTCATTTTTTGAGTTTAATCCAAACAAAAATGTCACCTCTTCAAAAGATTCGGCAATTTAAAAAAAAAATGGGAAGCTTGAAAACTGAAATTTTTATTAAAAATTGCAATTTTCAAAGTTTAATTTAAAAAAGTAAAGATTTAAAAAAAGTCGAATTTTTCAAATGAGTCTAAATTTGTTTTAAAAAGTAGGAATTTTGGAAAAAGCGAAATTATGGGGGTCGCTGGTTGAGAAGACTTGCTGTATGGCATTGGATATATAGACAATACATCGAATATCGAATAAATTTACCGATGTATCGAAACGTATTAGGTTAGGTTAGGTTAGGTTAGGTTAGGTTAGGTTAGGTTATGATAGGTTAGATTAGGTTAAGTTAGGTTAGGTTAGGTTAGGTTAGGTTAGGTTAGGTTAGGTTAGGTTAGGTTAGGATAGGTTAGATTAGATTAGGTTAGGTTAGGTTAGGTTAGGTTAGGTTAGGTAAGGTTAGGTTAGATTAGGTTAGGTTAGGTTAGATTAGGTTAGGTTAGGTTAGGTTAGGTTAGGTTAGGTTAGGTAAAGTAAGATTAAGTTAGGTTAGGTAAAGTAAGATTAAGTTAGGTTAGGTTAGGGTAGGTTAGGTTAGGGTAGGTTAGGTTAGGTTAGGTTAGGTTAGGTTAGGTTAGGTTAGGTTAGGTTAGGTAAAGTAAGGTTAAGTTAGGTTAGGTTAGGTTAGGTTAGGTTGGGTTAGGTCAGGTTAGGTTAGGTTAGGTAAAGTAAGGTTAAGTTAGGTTAGGTTAGGTTAGGTTAGGATAAGTTAGGTTAGGTTAGGTTAGGTTAGGTAAGGTTAGGTTAGGTTAGGTTAGGTTAGGTTGGGTTGGGTTAGGTTAGGTTAGGTTAAGTTAGGTTAGGTTAGGTTAGGTTAGGGTCAGTTAGGTTAGGTTAGGTTAGGTTAGGTTAGGTAAGGTTACGTTAGGTTAGGTTACGTTAGGTTAGGTAAGGTTAGGTTAGGTTAGGTTAGGTTAGGTAAGGTTAGGTTAGGTTAGGTTAGGTAAAGTTAGGTTAGGTTAGGTTAGGTAAGGTTAGGTTAGGTTAGGTTAGGTAAGGTTAGGTTAGGTTAGGTTAGGTTAGATTAGGTTAGGTTAGGTTTGGTTAGGTTTGGTTAGGTTAGGTTAGGTTAGGTAAGGTTAGGTTAGGTTAGGTTAGGTTAGGTTAGGTTAGGTTAGGTAAGGTAAGGTAAGGTAAGGTAAGGTAAGGTAAGGTTGGGTTAGTTTAGGTTAGGTTAGGTTAGGTTAGGTTAGGTTAGGTTAGGTTAGGTTAGGTTAGGTTAGGTTAAGTTAGGTAAGGTAAGGTAAGGTAAGATAAGGTAAGGTAAGTTAGGGTTGGGTTAGGTTAGGTTAGGTTTGGTTAGGTTAGGTTAGATTAGGTTAGGTTAGGTTAGGTTAGGTTAGGTTAGGTAAAGTTAGGTTAGGTTAGGTTAGGTTAGCTGCTGTTTGCCCACTCGAATTTGGGCACCGAAACTTGTCACATTGACAGGCGTCAGAGAGCACTTTTAATGCCCCTCTAGGCCCCCTCAGAGGTCGAATTTCCAAAAATCCCTTCTTAGTGTGAACCTACATTACGAAAAGAACCTCTGTGCAAAATTTCAAGTTCCTAGAGTTGGCGATTAAGCATCGATTTACAAATCTTGTCTCTTGAAACCAAGGAGGATAAAAAACACTACAACAGAGCTCTGTTGTGGTTTTTAAGAAACACTACAACAGAGCTCTGTTGTGATTTTTAAGAAACACTACAACAGAGCAACTGTTGTTGTGTTTTTTAATCTTTCTTAGTTTAGGGGACAATTTTTGAAGATAATCAGGAACCACTTCGTTCCACCTAAATATAGAATGAAGCATCGTCCTGTTGGAAACAATCCAATCCAGAAATTCGACAAGGATGCTCCAAATTTCTGACTCAAATTATCTAACCAATTCACTAACTAGAAATGTATATCAACATTTTCTTTGAAAAGAGACAAAGTGAACGAAAGAAGTCGACAATTTGAGGTAAGCAGTGAAATAAAAAGTAGAAATTTTTATAAGAGTTCCATAGCCCTAAGTTATATAGAAAAAAGACTCTCCATAGATAGAATTCCTCATTGTGTTGGAATGGTAACGATATCCTGATATGTTGAGATTTTAGAAATGGTCTCTCAATATGATATTTCATTTTTCCCAGGGATGTGACAACGACAATAGTGTATTTACGACTAAAAGCAACTTAATGAAAGCAGCCAAAGGCTTCGTCTTTTAATCGCTTCGACCGTTTAGGAAAAGTTCACCTTAAAGATATCTAGCGTGACCGCCAGGGGCTTATCTTGGATCCTTAGCTGTTGGAAGGCGGTGTATTCTTCGAATCCCAACAAATTGCACACATTTGTAGCTAGGGTGGCTGCTTGCTTGGACACGTTGGTGCAGAGTGGTCTCCAGACACCGGAACGATTGATTGTAATTATACCACTCGCGTTTAGCTTTGGCCGTAAATCACTGTCCAAAGCTAACGTCCTGCCATTCGTAAGGGCCACTGCAACAAGAAAATCAACAAAAACTCTCTCTCACTTCCTGATATTTCTCTCCTAATATAAATCGCCCGGCATTCGCTTCACTCAATCTATTAAATCGACCTATTAGTTGGGCGAGTTGATGCACTGATTCTGATTGTGGCGATAATACGTTTCATTTCATTTTTATGGTCTTCTCAAAAACGAACTATTAAAGTGAAATCGTTAAAAAATAAAACTGAGCATATTCTACTTTTTCCTGATAATTTATAAAAGCAATTTGGCAATTTGAACGTATTGTGAAATATTAAACCGGTTGAAACTTAAAAAGGGCTTCAAACAGTGTCGAACACTTTTAAGTAGTTCTTTCACACGGTCCAAATCCTGTACTGACTCTGGTGGAAGCCAAGACATTTGTATTTTCATACATCAAAACCTTTGAAACAGTCAAATTGTGATTAAATCGACGTCATGTATTATCAACATTTTTCGTTCTGCAGCAGAATAAAGACTCTCAATTTAGCCTTAAAAGAAATGCAATAAGCAAAGTAAATACCGCCGCGCCGTGCCGAGAATATATTGTCATAAAGTGATGAGTTAACGCCATATACTTTCAGTGTATGGTTAACGCGTACAGATAACTTTAAATACATATTATATCATATCAGGGGCAGCCTTGGTCATTGCGAGGCTCTGGGCGGGTCGATCTTTGCGAGGCCGTTGTCTTTGTGGAATTAGTTTTAACATAGCCGAAGCAAGAATGGGGCAGGTTAGGGCGTTTGCCCCCCCGCCTAGCTCATGCAGTGAAACAAAAATTTATTTTCAACTGAGAAGACATTCTCTAAAAAAATTTCATTCGACAAAAGCCGTCCTTCTTTAAGCTATTGACATTTTCTCAAAATTTCGACTTATTTTTCAAAATTCGTCTGTTTTCATAAATTTCTTTCGAAATTACAAATTTCAGAATTCGACTTTGGTCAAAACTTCGAATTTTTATCTCAAAATTCATTGTTTCATTTTTCGAAATTCTACCATTTCTCAAAAATCGTTTTCTCCGGAAAGTTCGACTTTTCCTTAAATTTTGATTTTCTGAACATTTTGACTTGTTTATCAAGATTTATCTTTTTCCTCAATTTGATCGATTTTTTGATAAGAATATTTATCAGAAAATTGTTATAATGACTCTTTTAGAAAAAAAAATTTTCGCTAGAATGATTTATAAGTGAAATACAAGTTTTTTCTCAAAATTTCGACGTTTATCTCAATATTGGACATTTTCTGACTTAGAGTGGGGCAGACCAGGGCGCATGTCTGCCTCTGATTCAAGCGGTCAAGAGAAAATTCTAGACTTACATTTTCCTCAAAATTTGTTCCAAAATTTCGACAAACTATGACTCTGAAATTTCTAGTGTTTACTAAATTTCGACTGTTTTCTCAAAATTTCGATCTTTTTTTAAGGAAAAAAATCGTAATTTCCAGAAAAAACTAATTTAAAAAAATCGAAACTTGGAAATTTTTTTCAAAATCCTTTTTTTTTCTCAAATTTAAGATTTATTCTCAAATTCCATCCTGTATGTTTCCGGAAATCTGAATATCTTTTTCTCGAAATTCGTAGCTTTCTTAAAATTTTGACTTTTCGTCGTTTTTTTCATAAACGGCTATTCTCAAAATTATACTTTTTCTTAGTTTCAATTTTTTCTGGAAAATTTCGATCTTTGATGCTTCATTTGGTAGTTTTTCTAGAAATGTAGACTATTTTTAAGAGATTTCGTTTTTCTAAATACCTTTATTTTTATTAAAATCAGATTTTCCTGAAGAACCTTTAGAATTTGATTTTTCAGAAATTTTAATAGGTTTCTTAATATTTGTCTTTTTCTTGATGTTTTTATATTAAAATTCGATATTGAATTAAATTTTTCTCTTTAAATTAGTTTAAATTCGCCTTTTTCGAAATTTTGACTTTATTCTCAAAATTCTACTTTTTGGACTCTTCTTTCGGAAATCATTTTTTGTATCAAAATTCTGCCACTTTTCTGAATATTTGTCTTTTTTTTAAATTTTGACTTTTTTAAATTGGACCCCAGAAATTTCAACTTCATATTTCGCCTTATTTTTGCAATTTTGACTTTTATTTCAAAATGGGGTTTCTGAACCCCTTCCTCGAAATTGGTTCTTTCTTTAAGTTTCAATTTTATCGAAATTTGTCTGTTTCCTTTAAATTAAATCGCCCTAGTATCTAAAATTAAAAGTGTTGAGAAAAGTATTTTTTGGTAATTTCGAGAAAAAGATTTTTTGTTCATTCAATCTCTTTATTGAAATTTAAATATTGCAATGAAATGTAAATTATAGAATTTAGTACGTAAAAAAATTTTCTAGAAAGCTCAGATAAGGGGAAAGCGGCCGCGATAACGAAGCAAACGGCAGATAAGCGTTCCAGAAATTTCGGCAAATGATAAGTCTTATCTGCGGGATTTTTCTAGAACCTGGGAGCCAAAACTATATAAGGCAGTCGCCTTTTCCTTGAATGAGAGAGTCAGTTCAGAAGTCAGTGCAGTTAGTCAGTCAAGTTAGTTAAGTAAAAAATGTTAGTGAGTTTAATTGCAATTGTAGTGTTCCGAGTTCAGTTTACAAATAAAGTGTTTTACAATTCATGTGTTAATCATTCGAACCGATAAGCCCGCAACAATATTATATCAAAATAAGAATAAAAAATTAAAAATTTCGAGAAAAATGTTTTTGAAAATTGCGAACTTTTTCACAATATTTGACCTTTGGAAATTTTCTTGGCATTTTTAGAATTTTCAGCATTTTTCGAGTTCTTCCGAAAGGTTTGGTTTTTATTCAATTTTGGTTTTCTAAAAATTCTTTCCCAAAATAGGGTTTTCTCTCAAAATTTGTCGCTTTCGAAATTACGACTTTAGTCTAGTTTTTTTTTCTCTCAAAATTGAACTTTCATTTTTTTAATATCCGATGTTTTCTGAATTTTTTTTTATTTAAATTTCCGAATATTTTATGTTGTTCAAAATTTGTCTTATTCTGGAAACTTTGACTCGTACTTCAAATAGGGATGTTTTATGTTTCTGGAAATCTCCACTTACAGTGAACAATTTTTCTCAAAGTTCCAACTGTATCTGAAAATTACGTCTATTTTTCATAAAACTCTACCTTTAAAAATATAATTTTTTTCGAATTTTCAACATTTTTGGAGATTTTTCGATTTTTCGAGGTATTGGGATTTTATTTTAAACACGATTTTTTAAAAATTCCAACTTTCTTCCAAAACTCTTTTTCTCCTCGAAATTCGTCTCTCTCAAATTTTAATCTTTCTTGGTTTCAGGGGACAAGTTCTATATTTTGATTTTTAAAAATAACCAAGGACCAATCCGTTTCACCAAAAAAAAAACCAACATTAGATTACTTGCATGATATTGCAACACAAGTATCTAAGTAGGTTTCATGTTAAATGTGCCAATATTGAGTTATTTATTGTAACGCAATGTAAATAGATGAAATAGAATTTAAAATAGAATTGTAGAATCTAGTAAATAAAAAAAGTTTCTAGAAGGATCTGATAAGGGGAAAGCGGCCGCGATAACGAAACAAACGGCAGATAAGCGTTTACAGAAATTTCTGCAAACGATAAGCCTTATTTGCCGAAAAGTTCTAGAAGCCGGGAGCCAAAATTATAAAAGGCGGTCAGCTTTCCCTCAAGTCAGTTAGTTAAAAGTCAGTGTAGTTAGTGAGTTAGTAAGAAGTCAATAAGTGAGTTCATTATCCAGTTGTAGTGATCCACGTTTAGTTTGGTTATAAAGTGGGTATTATTCGATAAGTGTAATCAATTCGTACCGATAAGCCCGTAACATTATAATTAACATTGTCGTTACTAAAATGGCATTATATCTCCAAATCATAAGTCATTACTAACCACAGTCCATCTCGTCTTCCTTCATTGGACAATCGTATTTTTTGTTACAACGACTGGATATTGGAATACATGTTTGGCTACGACGGCAGAGAAACTCTTCTTCTTCACATTTAACTAAAACAAATAATATATTAGAAGAGACTGGAGTTGCTGCTTAGTTAAAATGTTCTGAAGTGAACTAAATATTAGTGGGATTTAATACTAGATAAATTCTAATGCACAGACCAATAGGTTTGTACATTTACTAGATTCGAAGTTTGGAAACCAAATATCGGTTTCGATCTTGTAAGATCTCGTCAGTTTGGTATATCCAACTCGAACGCTAACAAATCTACCGACAAGTAAGTACTAAAAGATGCACAGACGTCAAGCGTGTGACTCTTAGTATTACCACTTATTGGTCCATAGAGAAACTACGGCCATCGCCAACAATGTCGTATGCAAGTAGAATGTGACCTAAACTACAAATTGATGCAGCCCTCCAGGCGTATATAGTGGAAGGCCCAGAAGACTTTTACTCGAGCATTTGCATGAATTAAAAAACATTTTTTTTTCTACCTAACTAAATGCTTAGCTTCTCTTCGTCTTTTTTCTATTTCTATTTTTTTATTATTTATTTCATTCGACTGTTACTCGAATTTGCATGAATTAAAAAACATTTTTTGCCCTACCTGACTCAATGCTTAGCTTCTCTTTGTCTTTTTTTTTTTGTATTTCTATTTATACAAGGTTGGTACTATTTCACCGCTCACTATGATTTTAATTTTGGTCTATTTCGGCAGCAGTACTGACATTATCAAACATATTAATAAATTAGTATGTTCATACGACCTTGTTGGCGATGGCCATTATCAATTAAAAATATAACTACATTAGATCATAGTTTCTGAATTTGAATTCTGTATGCAAGTAGAATGCAACCTAGACTACAAATTCATGCAGCCCTCTAGACGTGTATAGTGAATCATAGGTAGCCGAACTACCAACAGTTGAAACACTGCCACCTAGCGAGGCGGTTGGTCTCTAGGAAAGTTCCCAGAAGACAAGGATTCTAATGCATAGACCAATAGATTTGAACATTTATTTGATTCGAAGTTTGGAAACCAAATACCGGTTTCGATCTTGTTAGTACTTACTTGTCGGAACATTTGTTAGTATTCGAGTTGGATATACCAAACTGACGAGATCTAACAACATCAAAACCGCTATTTGTTTTCTAAACTTCGAGTCTAATAAATGTTCAAACCTATTGGTCTGTGCATTAAAATCATTGTCTTCTGGGAGCTTCCCTAGAGAGCAACCGCTTCGCTAGGTGGCAGTGTTTCAACTGTTGGTAGTTCAGCTAACTATGATTCACTATATACTCCTGGAGGGCTGCTAGAATTTGTAGTCTAGGTTGCATTCTACTTGCATACTAGATAAATTGTCAGAATTTTGATTCAGAAACTATGGTCCAATGTAGTTATATTTTTGATTGATAAGACATAAAAAAGATCCTTATATATTCCATATAAACATTTCTGTTGCTGCTGTAAACGTTTAATGATCAGTAAAAAAGTGCTCTTCATCTTTAGATGTATTTTCTAATATATTTTATTCAATGTGGTCCTCTCTTAACTCTTTCGAATTAGGGAATATTTCTCTACAAATACTGGTTTAGTGGAGACAGCTTACATAGAAAATACTGTAAAATTAGGGCGATCTGGCAACCCTAGACGTCAATGAAGAGTCTAAATATTGAAACAGGTTCTAATCTTCTATTCTCTGCTTGCGAAACCCTTGATAGTTTCGCTTTAAAATTTCGGAACTCAAGGTAAAATTTCCTGACAATTTTATGGCCAAACAATAGATATATTTTTCTAGACAATTTAGTGCCCCTGAAGAAATTCTTTAGTCTTAGCACCCTATTTTTTTAAGCTCAATTCACTCGCAAAGGGCAAACCCATTTTGCTTTCAGAGCACCGGAAGCAAGATGCGGAAACAAGCAGAGATGGCAAAGAACCGCCTTCTTATACAAGGATAAGTTTTAATTTTTGGGGGAAAATTCTGTTCAGTAACGACGTTTTCACAGATTGGAAGGTCTATAGAAAAAACAGTCTTCCTAGACAGGAGTCTTCATTGTGTCAAGCTGGACCGCAAAGGAATTTGCTGTCTCTGACTGTCTTGCATGTTTTAAAAACCTTATTCTTGAAGGGATCAATTATATTAGTTCCTGCAAGCACCTCTCATAAAAGTATTTGTAGAAAAGCTTTTTTCTTTTACACAAAGAAAGATTGAAATACAGAACTTGTTCCCTGAAACCAAGTGTGTTTCTTGATCTTTCTTGGTTTCAGGGGACAAACTGCTCTATACATAGAGCAACCTTTGTTGTGTTTTTTAATCTTTCTTGGTTTCAGGGGACAAGTTCTGTATAAGAACTTGTTGGAACTCAAGGTAAAATTTCCTGACAATTTTATGGCCAAACAATAGATATACTTTTATTGACAATTTGGTGCTCCAGAAGAAATTCTTTAAAGTCTTAACACCCTATTTTTTTTTAAGTTTAATTCACTCGTAAACGCAAACCCATTATGCTTTCAGAGCACCGGAATCAAGATGCGGAAACAAGCAGAGATGGCTAAGAACCGCCTTCTTATACAAGGATAGGTTTCAATTTGGGGAAAAATTTCTGTTCAGTAACGAGTTTCACAGCTTGGAAGGTCTATAGAGAAAACAGTCTTCCTAGACAGAAGTCTTCATTGTGTTAAGCTGGACCGCACAGGAATTTGCTGTCTCTGACTGTCTTGCATGTTTTAAAAATCTTATTCTTGAAGGGATCAATTATATTAGTTCCTGCAAGCACCTCTCATAAAAGTATTTGTAAAAAAGCTTTTTTCTTTTATACAAAGAAAGATTGAAATACAAAACTTGTTCCCTGAAACCAAGTGTGTTTCTTGATCTTTCTTGGTTTCAGGGGACAAGCTGCTCTATACATAGAGCAATCTTTGTTGTGTTTTTTAATCTTTCTTGGTTTCAGGGGACAAGTTCTGTATAAGAACTTGTTGGAATTCAAGGTAAAATTTCCTGACAATTTTATGGCCAAACAATAGATATACTTTTCTTGACAATTTGGTGCTCCAGAAGAAATTCTTTAAAGTCTTAACACCCTATTTTTTTTAAGTTTAATTTACTCGCAAAGGGCAAACCCATTATGCTTTCAAAGCACCGGAAACAAGATGACGAAACAAGCAGAGATGGCAAAAAACCGCCTTCTTATACAAGGATAGGTTTCAATTTTGGGGAAAATTTCTGTTCAGTAACGAGTTTCACAGCTTGGAAGGTCTATAGAGAAAACAGTCTTCATGGACAGACGTCTTCATTGTGTCAAGCTGGACCGCAAAGGAATTTGCTGTCTCTGACTGTCTTGCATGTTTTAAAAACCTTATTCTTGAAGGGATCAATTATATTAGTTCCTGCAAGCACCTCTCATAAAAGTATTTGTAGAAAAGCTTTTTTCTTTTATACAAAGAAAGATTGAAATACAGAACTTGTTCCCTGAAACCAAGTGTGTTTCTTGATCTTTCTTGGTTTCAGGGGACAAGCTGCTCTATACATAGAGCAACCTTTGTTGTGTTTTTTAATCTTTCTTGGTTTCAGGGGACAAGTTCTGTATAAGAACTTGTTGGAACTCAAGGTAAAATTTCCTGACAATTTTATGGCCAAACAATAGATATACTTTTCTTGACAATTTGGTGCTCCAGAAGAAATTCTTTAAAGTCTTAACACCCTATTTTTTTTTAAGTTTAATTCACTCGCAAAGGGCAAACCCATTATGCTTTCAAGGCACCGGAAGCAAGATGCGGAAACAAGCAGAGATGGCAAAGAACCGCCTTCTTATACAAGGATAGGTTTCAATTTTGGGAAAAATTTCTGTTCAGTAACGAGTTTCACAGCTTGGAAGGTCTATAGAGAAAACAGTCTTCCTAGACAGAAGTCTTCATTGTGTCAAGCTGGACCGCAAAGGAATTTGCTGTCTCTGACTGTCTTGCATATCTTAAAAACCTTATTCTTGAAGGGATCAATTTTATTAGTTCCTGCAAGCACCTCTCATAAAAGTATTTGGAGAAAAGCTTTTTTCTTTTATACAAAAGTTTACTTCACTCGCAAAGGGCAAACCCATTATGCTTTCAAAGCACCGGAAGCAAGATGAGGAAATAAGCAGAGATGGCGATGAACCGCCTTCTTATACAAGGATAGGTTTGAATTTTGGGGGAAAATTCTGTTCAGTAATGAGTTTCACAGCTTGGAAGGTCTATAGAGAAAACAGTCTTCATGGACAGAAGTCTTCATTGTGTCAAGCTGGACCTCACAGGAATTTGCTGTCTTGCATGTCTTAAAAATCTTATTTTTGTAGGGATCAATTAGGGTGGGTGTGCCAGTCCCACACCAGGAACCAGTAGTACACCATTTTAAACTTCAGATATAAATATTAACTTTCTTTTAAATTTTTCGCCAATTTTTCTGCGATAGGTAGCTTTAGGGTACTTCGACCAACCATGTAATTATAACTAAAAGTGATTCAAGCGCTAGCTACATAGGTTAAAACCAGTCTAGTCTCTGGTTAAAACAACCTATCTCAAAACGTGATTCGTTCACTTTGTTCTAGGTGGCCATTCTACTAAGCGCGCGTACGACCATAAGTTACTTTAATCCTTTTAAATCTTTGTTTACATCAATTTTTGTAGGCTATTTTCGTGTTAAATGCATATTATAATACATATATCAATAATATTACATATTATTTTCTCAGAAATAACTAATTTAAATCGATAATTGTCTTTGGAAAAATAATGGAGCACAAATTCTATGGATTTCCAGTAATATTCCATTTGGTCAACAACTGGTGATTAAGCTGTGTAATATTTTTTTTTAGTTTTTCTGTTACATTTATATCCACTTATGATGCCCTAGTAAAGTATTATAACAAACTCTTCAAAAATACACAATGTACAGTGGTATAATAGTGGTGATATCTATGCTATGAATTTGTTCCAATAATTTACCACTCATACTTTTTTCACAGACACTGCCACCGAAAAGAACGTTTTTCATATATAAAGAGGAAGACGTTATAAAAGCAATAGAAGAAATAAGGAAAGGTGCCAAAGTAAGAGAAACATGCCGAAAATTCTCCCCACAAAATATTCCTCACACAACAATTACAAATAAAATGAAACTGAAATACCCTTGCAAAGAAAAATGGTACCTCCAACCATATTGACCGTACAAGAAGTATTGCTTAAATCCCTGGACAATAGCGATGGCAAAAAAGAAGAAAAAACTTTCAACCAATAAGTCAAGCATTTGCAGCAGTAATTGTGAATCTGAATCTCCAATTAAAGGCAACCAGAAAAAGCGTAAGATTTGCCTGCAGGAAACAGGTTCAGATGAAAAAAAAGCAACCTCTCCAAAAAAAAAATAATAATAATAACACGATTAAGAATTTATTCAGATTCTGATGATGAAAATATACTTTTCTTTGTTCATAAATCTTTGAAGATCACCCAAAGACCAAAGAAAGGCGATTTCGTAATTGTTAAGTATGAAAGGGAATATTTTTTTGGGACTGTTGTGCTGTGTTAATTAAGTTCAATATTATTGATAATAAAGTTATTCTTCATTAAAAACATTCACTTTATTTACTGGTCTACTATTGGCACAATACCTGGTCTATTACTGGTACAATTTGGTCCACCTTAGGCACATTGAGACTTGCCACATTCACTTTTGAATAAAAATAAACCTAATGGTTATTAAAAAACTCGAAATAAACTATATGATGGTATGGTAGGCAAGGAATACGATTACTTTTTTTATAATGATTGATGTAATAATTGAGTTACATTATCAAATTTTGTTTCAAAATGTCTCCTAAATGGTTTGTTACTGGTGCACCCACCCTATATTAGTTACTGCAAGCATCTCTCACAAAAGTATTTGTAGAAAAGCTTTTTTCTTTTTAACTAAGAAAGATTGAAGTACAGAACTTGCCCCCTAAAATCAAGAAATATTAAAACACACAACAAAGCTTGCTCTATATATAGAGCAACCTTTGTTGTGTTTTTTAATCTTTCTTTGTTTCAGGGGATAAGTTGCTCTGGATATAGAGCAACCTTTGTTGTGTATTTTAATCTATTTTGGTTTCAGGGGACAAGTTCTGTATTTCAATTTTTGAAGATAACCAAGGGCCAGCCCGTTTCACCATACAAAGAGTTCTTCAAAGAGCCAAACTGGGCATTGGGGCTGAACTCCAAGCACGACAACAGTATTCTAGTATTTACCAATGTACCTGTAGAGAAAACTCTAGAAATAATAAAAAATAAACTCACAAATGATGAAAGTCTCAAAGATAGGACAAAATTAGATGTAGATGCCATTATGGATCTTATTGAACTCTGTGTAAAAACAATATATTTTCAAACAGACAGTGAATTCTATCAGCAAGAATTTGGTATGGCAATGGGTTCGCCGTTATCACCATTTATGGCTAATATATTTATGGAAGAACTGGAGAAAGTCATACTGAACTATAGTCAAAGACCACTTGTCTGGTGGAGGTATGTAGATGATGTGCTTGCCATCTGGCCTCATTCAATAGATGCTATAAATCCATTTTTAAACTTCATAAACGAACAAGAGCAAACGATAAAATTTACATTGGAAATTGAATTAGATAATAAACTACCCTTCCTCGATGTGTTAATTGAGAGGGGCCAAAATGGGATATGCACATCTGTTTATAGGAAACCAACAAACACTAAATTACACATCAAATCATAGTAAAAATATAAAAATAGCTGTAATAACTTCTTTAATAGACAGAGCTAAAAATATCAGCACGAGTTCTGAAATATATAATAAAGAAAAAATTAATATTACATCAGTATTACAAAAAAATGGGTATCAAAAAGATTTTGTGGAAAAAGTTATAAACAGAAGAGAAACAGGATCACACAATCATAATCATGGCATCATAAACACATCACCCATTCAAGATAAAAAAACCTTGATTATTCCATACATAACCAGGTCTCTCGGATAAAATCAAACGAATAGGCCAAAAGTTCAATATACGTACAGCATTCAAAACCCAAAATACTCTAAGATCATTACTAGTAAATACAAAACCAAAAAATGAAACACAACATACTAAAAATTGTATTTATAAAATAACTTGCGAATGCAACAAAATTTACATAGGTGAAACATCCAGACCTATGTGGATTCGTATTAACGAACATAAGAATTACCTAAGTAAGGGAGATTTTTCAAAATCGAAAATTTGCGAACACTCTTTTCAATACGATCACAGAATTCAGTGGACAAAATCCTGCATTATTGGCAAAGAAACACATTATAAAAAAAGAAAAATTAAAGAAGCAGCTTTAATTTTACTAAATGGAGATAACTGTGTCGCAAATTGTTCTATTGATATTAACGGTATGTGGCTGCCATTGTTAAAACGAGAAAAACAACTGGGTCGCCTTAGAATCACCTAGGGAATAACCTAATAAACTGTCAGAATTATTTTCTGACAGCTTACAAAAAATTTGTAAAGGAATATTTTTGAATTGGTTTTCTGACGACGGGCAGAGAATAACACTGCCCGAAACGTTAAAATTTGGAATAATCTTGTTGTTATTTATTTTTTACGTCGTTTGAATTTTAATATAGTTTTAAGTGTTTTTCAGTGTTGAGTCCCAAACAGCGATTGACAAACCAAGATCCAACGCAATCGCTGTTTGCGGCAATCTAAAACAGATTGCCATTCCTTAATAGAAGGTACTGAAATTTAGGATTGTGAAAGGAGTGACCGGCGAAGAAAAAGCCAATAAACTGAATAAAAAAATATGAATACTTCGCAAATAAATTACAGAGAATACAGTATTCTAGTGTTGGCTAACTTGAGCTTTGTATAGAGTGAGCAGTTGATCAAATGTGAAGTACTTTTTAGCTCTTTTTAGTCCAGCTTCTGAGGCGAACTTGATAATGGTGGGCACATGACCGTCCCAAGGGTAGAAAAGCTTTTTTCTTTTCTACAAAGAAAGATTGAAATACAGAACGTGTTCCCTGAAACCAAAAAGGATTATAAAACACAACAAAGGTAGCTTTTGGTGCAACCTTTGTTGTGTTTTTTAATCTTTCTTGGTTTCAGGGAACAAGTTCTGTTTTTCAATTTTTGAAGATAACCAAGGGCCAGCCCGTTCCACCATACAAAGGGTTCTACAAGGAGCCAAAGTGTGCATTGGAGCTAAACTCCAAGCACAAGAACAGTATTCTAGTGTTGGCTAACTTGAGCTTTGTATAGAGTGAGCAGTTGATGAAATGTGAAGTACTTTTTAGCTCTTTTTACCCCAGCTTCTGAGAGGCGAACTTGATAATGGTGGGCACATGACCTTCCCAAGAGTAGAAAAGCTTTTTTCTTTTCTACAAAGAAAGATTGAAATACAGAACTTGCCCCCTGAAACCAAGAAAGATTAAAAAACACAACAAAGGTAGCTCTTGGTGCAACCTTTGTTGTGTTTTTTAATCTTTCTTGGATTCAGGAGACAAGTCCTGCATTTCAATTTGTGAAGATGACCAAGGGCCAGTCCGTTCCACCATATAAAGAAAGAGCTCTACAAAATGTGTGCATTGGGGCTGAACTCCAAACACGAGAACAGTATTCTAGTGTTGGCTAACTTGAGCTTTGTATAGAGTGAGCAGTTGATCAAAAATGAAGTACTTTTTAGCTCTTTTTGGTCCAGCTTCTGAGGCGGACTTGATAATGGTGGGCACATGACCGTCCCAAGAGTAGAGAAGCTTTTTTCTTTTCTACAAAGAAAGATTAAGAAACACAACAAAGGTAGCTCTTGCTGCAACCTTTGTTGTGTTTTTTAATCTTTCTTGGTTTCAGGGAACAAGTTCTGTATTTCAATTTTTGAAGATAACCAAGGGCCAGCCCGTTCCACCATACAAAGAGTCCTACAAAGAGCCAAAGTGTGCATTGGGGCTAAACTCCAAGCACGAGAATAGTATTCTAGTGTTGGCTAACTTGAGCTTTGTATAGAGTGAGCAGTTGATCAAATGTGAAGTACTTTTAACTCTTTTTAGTCTAGCTTCTGAGGCGGACTTGATAATGGTGGGCACATGGCCATCCCAAGGATAGCAAAGCTTTTTTCTTTTCTACAAAGAAAGATTGAAATACAGAACTTGTCTCCTGAAACCAAGAAAGATTAAGAAACACAACAAAGGTAGCTCTTGCTGCAACGTTTGTTGTGTTTTTTAATCTTTCTTGGTTTCAGGGGACAAGTTCTGTATTTCAATCTTTCTTTGTAGACAAGAAAAAAGCCTTTCTACTCTTGGGACGGTTCAATTTTTGAAGATAACCAAGGGCCTGTCCGTTCTACCATACAAAGAAAGAGTTCTACAAAGAGCCAAAGGGCGCATTGGGGCTGAACTCCAAACACGAGAACAGTATTGAGCTTTGTATAGAGTGAGCAGCTGATGAAATGTGAAGTACTTTTTAGCTCTTTTTAACCCAGTTTCTGAGAGGCGGACTTGGTAATGGTGGGCACATGACCGTCCCAAGAGTAGAAAAGCTTTTTTCTTTTCTACAAAGAAAGATTGAAATACAGAACTTGTCTCCTGAAACCAAGAAAGATTAAGAAACACAAAAAAGGTTACTCTTGCTGCAACCTTTGTTGTGTTTTTTAATCGGACTTGGTAATGGTGCGCATATGACCGTCCCAAGAGAAGTTAGTGCTCGCATTCGCTCCTATGAAAAACAGATTAAATTCCATCGGGTTTTTCCACCCATGAGTATATTTGTTGCATTATCCCTTGACGTTTTCTTCTAGAGAAAACGGCGATCTAAATTTTTGAAGCTTTGAAGTCGACCAGATTTTTCTTACTTTACACCAGAATGGTTTCGAGATCCAAATTCATCATCTATATCTGCTGTTCCCTTAACCGATCTGAAGCAGCAACAGATAATGGATTGTCGGAGAAAAAAAGATGACACCAGGCTACCCTCATCTGCTTAGCTGTATATTGGATTGGAAGTTGAAGCTGAGAAATCATTTATGTGTAACAGAAACGCAATAGGAAACAGAACAGATCTCTGGGGCACCCCTGTATTAATCGCAAATGTCTCGGATGAGATTCCATCGTCGACGATCTGAAGAGATCTGCCAGCGAGAGAATTGGATATCAAATGACAGAGTCCAACGAATGTGACTACTTTGTCAGGTATTCTCTATTCGTAGGAGCTAGGAGAAAGATCATAAGACGTCTCGGATGAGACGCCGATGATTCGAAGAGATCTGTCAGCGAGAAAAGAAACTCTTGATATGTGTTGCTGAGTGTTCTTAAAATTTTACAACTTTTACGACTTTGCTTGGCCTCAAAGACCAAACTGATGAAGATTTTAGGGTTTCGAATGAATTAGAAGCGAAACACAATGATGGATTTCGCGATTACTTTTATAAACTGAAAATAATACTCAAACTTACCACAATCGTTCTCATCTGAAAGATCAGCACAATCTGTTATTCCATTACAAATTGCCAATGGATAAGATTGTCTGAGGTAATCAACGCAGGAACAATCTCTTTCATCAGTGCCATCCTCGCAGTCTAATATTTTATTGCACATTTTATTAGAGGTAATTAGCTGTAACATTCTAAAGGAAGTTGTGCTAGTACGTAACAACTTTAAAGGGTCACTTACTTTGTACATTTAAAATATTCCAAAGATGTTTCATTCCCGGATTTAAATTTTATCGCTTTATCGATTTGTTGAGGTTGATCCACTTCACTTTGAGCTTTTAAAATAGCCTCCGATGGCTCAGACTCCTTACTTACACTTTCCCCTTTTGATGATTTCGCCAATTTAAAAATACTCGACTCTACTGATTTAAAAATCTGGTGCGTTGAATGCTCACAACCTATCTCATCATCTCCCATCATACAATCCACAATTCTATCACATCTCCGTTTCTTGGGAATACACCTCTTCGATCCCTTGCATGTGAATCCTGGGCAATGTTGGAGCGGCACCCGAGTGATTAATTTGTCGTTCTCTGTAATCTCAAGGTTAGTGAGAGGATTGGGGCAAGGTCGATAGCTTACTAATGTTTTCAGCTATCCAGTTCACAAATTTGCCAACTTTCGTGTAAACGCCTGGTTCGTTTGGTCTAGCACAACCTTCGCCATGACTCACAATACCAGCTAAATACCATTGGGCTGGATTATTCGGATTTCTGCACATAAGAGGCCCTCCGCTATCACCCTGGCAAGCATCTTTGCCACCTTCGAGAAGACCAGCACAAATTTCATCACCTTGTTCGTCTTCGACATGCTTGCAGTGCTTCAGAATTGGTATTTCAACTTCTCTCATATGGTCAGCTATAAATAAGATGTTACTTGTGATGTAGAAATAGTAGTGCTCAAAAAATGGGGGGGGGGAGTAGAATCAATAAGATCGGTTATACCGTTGTCACTCTTGCTTTGAAGTACAGGATACACTTCTTCCGGGGGATTGGACCGTGTCAAAGAACTACTAAAAGTGTTTCAACACTTTAACGATTGGACTATCTCTCAAATTAACGATATTTAAAGTGTATGAAAGCTAGAGTATAAGGAATCACCCTTTTAAATGACTTATCACTTGACTCCCAATCCCATTGGTGTCAAAAACCAGAATTCTTGTCGTCATTAAAACTTGAAATGCAAATCTTGTCGCCTGAAACCAAAAAAGATTGTTTTTTAATCCTTCTTGGTTTCAGGGGACAAAATGTGTGTACAAAATCTTGTCCCCTGAAACCAAGAAAGATTGTTTTTTAATCTTTCTTGGTTTCAGGGGACAAAATTTTTGAAGATAACCAAGGACCAGTCCGTTCCACCAAAAAAAAGTCATTAAAACTATAAAATGATCTCACTGTTAGCGTTAGAGCGCTAAAGAAAGTTCACTATTTTTCCAAAATTTTATGACACTCAAGCATTTCTTTGATTTTTTTGGAGCAAGTAAAATGTTGGAATCTGACGTATAGACAATCTAGCTATTTTTAATTTTGGGATAGTACGTCGTGATAAATCAAGTTCCCAATAGTAGATGAGAGAGACTTACGATCAGTGCCATGTTCAACTGTAGCCCCCCAACCCACTGTCGTACAAATCGTTCCAGGCGAAGGACCATGAATGAAATCTCTTCCAGCGGTGGTTTCTGATGGTAAGCAAATGGGTCGAGTATATCTGTTGAATCGTAGTGGAGCATTTAACCTCATAACAGCGATGTCATTTTTTAAATTAGCTTGGTCATAATTATGATGAGCTATGGCTACCACAGCCCATCTATTTTGCTCCATTGGTGAATGGGAAAATCTTCGAAGCATACCCGCTTGAATTTCGTAGTAATATTGCCAGTATCTGAAAAATTGTATCAAGTTCATGTGGATATACATCATGTGGATATACATAAATTGACAATAAACGAACTGACTTATCAATTTTCATTCATGGATTCTAATGCACAGACCAATAGGTTTGAACATTTACTAGATTCGAAGTTTGGTTTCCAAACTTCGAATCTAATAAATGTTCAAACCTATTGGTCTGTGCATTAGAATCCTTGTCTTCTGGGAACTTTTTCCTAGAGAGCAACCGCTTCGCTAGGTGGCAGTGTTTCAACTGTTGGTAGTTCAGCTATCTACACGCTATACGCCCGGAGGGCTGTAGTCTAGGTTGCATTCTACTTGCATACAATTTTCATTCATGTTTTATTAGTTGCTTCTTTGGTCAGTTATTCTTTATCAATTTTCATTCATGTTTTATTAGTTGTTTCTTTCGCCAGTATTCCTTCCACATTTCTAAATTTTCAGTAACCGTTTGTTAAGGATTGGCAATTTCTTATAGATTGCCCCAAGCAGCCATTGCGTTGGATCTTTGTTTGTCAGTCACCATGTAAAACTAGCTTTACATCGCTTAAATCCTAAGATAATTTTAAGTGATTTTCAATGTTGAGTCACAAACAGCGATTGACAAACAAAGATGCAACTCAATCGCTGCCGGGAGCAATCTTTAAGAGATTGCGAAATCATAACAGAAGGTTACTGGAAATCTAGAATTGTGGAAGGAGTAGCTGGCGAAGAAAAAGTCAAGCGATTGCGTTGCATCTTCATTTGTCAATCGCCATGTAAAACTAGTTTTACATCGTTTAAATCCTAAGATCATTTTAAGTGCTTTTCAATGTTGAATCACAAACAGCGATCGACAAACAAAGATGCAACTCAATCGCTGCTTGGGGCATTCTTTAAGGGATTGCGATTGCGTTGCATCTTTATTTGTCAATCACCATGTAAGACTGGTTTTACGTCGTTCAAATCCTAAGATAGTTTTGAGTATTTTTCAGTGTTCAATCACAAACAGCGATTGATAAAGATCCAACGCAATCGCTGCTTGGGGCAATCTATAAGAGGTTGTCAATCCCCAACAGAAGGTTTTTGGAAATCTAAAATTGTGGAAGGAGTAACTGGCGAAGGAAAACCAATAAGCAAGAATGGAAATAACACTACTTCTCAAAGAAGATCTTACTTAGCAATGCAATGGGCGGCGGTCACTATCCACAGTTCATTAATTAAAACTCCCCCGCAGTGAAAAACGCCATTTTTATAAATGGACACAATCCATGGCCAAGCCGCAGGCTGACTAGGTGTACCACCCACAACTCTACTGTTATCGATTATCCCTAAATCCTCTTTACTGCTATTAGTCGACTCTAAATTCATTTCTAAATTCGCTCTTTCCAAATGGTTTATAATATCTTCTATTTCCGTATCAAGCTCCGATGGTCTATATAGATTTTTTATTGTCATTCTTAGGCCACAAAATATTGGTGGACATTCCACAAATGCCGCTCTATCTTGAACACACGTATTAACTATGCTGATTCTATTATCTGGAAGGATATTGATGAAAGCCCCATCATAATTATCAGGTGTAAACATCATATGCGTTTTTGGGGTTCTGAAAAATATTGCCCAATTATATTGATATGGTCTACTTTTGAAAGAATTTACACTGTGCTCGGTCCACCTTCGATCGAACACACGTCAGCTGCCCATACGTCTGTACCAAAACACGTCGGGTACCACTTCCCCTTGTGATTCCGATGGAGAAATCCTACAGCATTGGAAACTTTGTTTTGTTGCTGATCCCCAACGTGATCCACTAATATGGAGCAGTCCTCCTCGTCTTTGCCAGTAACTTCGCATTGTCTGATTCCGTCGCAGCGCTGGTTCAATGGTATGCAAGTTCCTCGTTTAGTTCTTGACCAGTCGTCACAACTCAATTCATTTGCTGCACAACCTGAAGAAAAATAGAGTATGATGTAGGGAGAGTTTGTTGTTGGGCAGCTCCTTAATTAAAACTGGCATTTACAATAATCAAATTCCATTGGGGAGACGTTCGTGGCCTCAGAGTTAAATAGTATACGCTTTTGGGAGTTAATCTATATCAGGACCAGTGGTGGCTCGCGCATAGGCAGCACCCCCAATTTCGCTTAGGAATTTTTCTCAAAATTTTCCGAAGACTTTTCCTTGAACAATTTTTTGAAGAGAGTTTAATTTTTTCCTGATTTCTTTTTATAGAGATGTCAAGTTTCTTTTACGAAGTAACAGGATTTTAAAATTTATTTTTAACATTGGAAATGTTTATGTTGAGATATGGGGTGAAGTTTCGGGTTTTCGTTCAAGCTTGAAGAACAAGGTGTCGGTCGGTTGGACATACTCGGATCGCCAGTCGAGCGCTCTCGGCGTCGAGAAGCCGACATAAAAACTATGAGAGAATGTTAGTTTACAGTTCACCGCAGTGCACCATATTCGTTTAACCCAGTGACGTTTCATTGGATAAGGCTATCAGCTATGGATATTAAGAGTATGAAAAATAGCGAAAAGTGTAAGACATATTGAGAGCGTAAAAAACGTTTACGAGAGATTGAAAATAGAGAATCTAGTGAGTTAAGTACGAAAACACCACTAACAAAAACTGAACACAGTAGGCGGTATTGTGAGCATGTAAAGATGCGCAAACTTAAAAGTTCTGAAGTTTACACGGGTTACTCAAGTCAGCGGCCCTTTAGTGAGGGGTTATAATTCCATTATTATGCTGTAAACTCTTACCCTAAATCCAATTCACGTACTGTCTTGAAGTACTCAGTAAACGAATGTGGTAAATATCTGCACTTATAATTTTTACGGCTCGAGTAAATGTAAATTACTTTTACAATAAAGTTGACAAATTTTTGCTTGTAGATTAAATATATTTTAATATTTCATTGTTTTCGCTTTGTATTAAAATATTTCTTTCAAGAGCCATGAGCATAGATGCCTTAATATTATTTTGATTTAAATTATTTCGTAGTCTATTTGGTTATACGAGTATATTTCAATTTTAAAAATAATCTTTCAGAAGAAACTTGGCTAATGGAAATTGTAAATTTAGAAAAGATAAACATTGCAGAAATAACCTTAAAAATAGAAAAAAGTCGAAAGAAAAATATTTGAATATTCAAGTTTTCACTCGAAATCTCAAGTCGAATACTTCGATATTAAGGTCGAAAATAAAAAAAAATAGCTAAATAAGGCCAAAATTTTGAATTCAGAAAAGTTGCGAGAAAAATAGTAAAAAAAATAGACAATTTTAGGAAAATATTCCAGGATTTCAAAAAATTCATAATGTTCTAAAATTTCAAAACATAGGTCAACATTTTGAGGTTAAAGATAAAACTTTGCAACTAAATCAAAATCATTTGAAAAAAATTAAAATATTTCATTTAAAGTCAAGATTTTAAATAAATGACTTGTGTTCTTAAAAAAAAGAGTCTTGATTAAATTTAAAACCTTAAAAATATAAAATTAAAGCTTTAACACTGGTTGAAACCTTTATTGTAAGAGTAGAAAGTAAAGTTTATAACTAACTGGGTGGTTAGTGAAGATTTTTCGGGGTTTTCAGAAATAACAGAGAAAACTGTGCTATGCGGGAGTTTATTATGTTAAGTTAGGTTAGGTTACCACAACGAGCGCGGGTATCTCGATTATATGCCGAACTCTCTTCGGAAACATCCGATCTCTGCCGGGCCAAGTGACAGGGTCGGCTTCTTGGTATTTTACGCGTTACACACTCCCCCCATGGTTCAGAACTCGACCCGAGGAGGAACCAGTAGGCGAAGGACGTTTCTTCTTTCGGGGTCGACCTCTTCTTTTCAGGGGTACCACGGGTGTCTCAGCTGGTTGACCCTGAACGGGAGTTAAAGCGGAACAATGGTATACACCTAAAGGAATGCTGGGCTCCGCGGGATCAGACACTTCGAAACTAACAGGAGAGATCATTCGGGTAATTTCATAAGGTCCGTCTCGCTTTGGGTGAAATTTTGAAGTGATGCCTTTTCCAGAGCTGCTCAGAGTATGAGTGTCTACCCAAACTCTATCACCAATAGCAAATGGTATAGTCTCTCGCTTGTGAGAATCGAAATAACTCTTCTGACGATCCTGTTGTTTTTCATTTATGGATCTAGCATCTTGCCAGGTACTAGTAATTTGCTGGAGGTAGGGAGTGATTTGTGGTACAAAATTTTCGGCTTCGACAATGTGACGCAAATCATGAGATACGTCGTCTAATGTTCTTAGCTCTCTAGCGAATGTTAAAAAAGCTGCTGTTTTGCCAGTAGCCTCGCACCAAGCAGTATTCATAGCAAATCGGATAGTAGGCAACTTCTGAGCCCATGAGCTATG
The DNA here is from genome assembly GCA_028583605.1 of Dastarcus helophoroides. NCBI lineage: Eukaryota > Metazoa > Arthropoda > Insecta > Coleoptera > Bothrideridae > Dastarcus > Dastarcus helophoroides. Next base: position 42,351,015 of record CM053327.1, on the reverse strand, counting down.
ATCATCTTCAACAAGTATAGCTAACCTTGGCTTCAGGTCGCGGTTTTTTCTTTCCACCATATTGGCAGAAGCATGATACAATGGTGTGAATGATTCTTTAATGTTCAAAATGAAACAAACCTTTTGCATGACAGAGGAGATGAATTGTAGCCCATTGTCACTTATGATCTTCCGTACGAGTCCATATCTGAAGAAGATTTCATTGATGAGCACGCGGGCACATTCTTCGGCTGTAGCTTTCTGGAGTGGGAATAGTTCAACCCATTTTGTCGAAACATCTTCCACGATGAATATCCAAGTATTTCCATCTTGATCTTTTGGCAATGGTCCAAATAAATCAATCGATAATATTTCGAACCTTTGAGCATATGCTGGGGTTTGTAATAAACCAGCGGGTTTCTGATTAGTTGCTTTGTATCGTTGACATTCAGGGCAGTCTCGTACATAGTTGATTATAAAACGACGCATTCCAGGAAAATAGTAGCGTTTGGCTATACGTTGGAGGGTTCGCTCTGCACCATAATGGGAAGCTGTAGGAGCATCGTGATATTCTGTCAGGATCTTTTCTCATTCATGGATGGGTACTACCAGTTGCGCCTCTTCTACGTCATCTTCAGATGAATATCGGTAGAGTACTCCACTTGACATGATGTATCCACGATCAGTCCATCTAGCGAAGTCTTCGTCGTTATGTCCTTCAAAACTCTTAATGATTTTCTCAATGTCGGGATCTTTAAGTTGTTCCTCTCGAATTTCAGCGGCTGAACGTCTTGGGAGTTCAATTGCTACATAACAGATGTCACAGTCGTAGGTGATTTCGTGATCACAAGGTGGACGTGACAAGGTGTCAGCGACCACGTTTCGCTTTCCAGGCAAATAATCTATCTTCAGGTCGTATCCTTGGACTTGTAAAGCCCATCGTGCAAGTCGTCCAGTAGGAGCTTTTAAATTCAAGAGCCATCGTAAAGGTTGGTGATCACTCTGTATAGTCACGGGAGTAGCTTCGATATATCCTCTAAATTTATCTAAAGCCCATATCACAGCTAAAGCCTCACGTTCAGAAGTACTATAGTTTCTCTCCGCTGAGGTAAGAAGTCTGCTGGCATATTCCACAGGATGCTCATCTGCACCCTCACCCTGTAAAAGTACAGCTCCTAATGCATAACTGCTTGCATCAGTGCGGATGATGTATGGTTTTGTTTCGTCACTTTGTTGAAGTACCGGGGCGGTAATTAGGGCATTCTTTAACTGATCAAATGCTTCTTGTTGTTTTTCATTCCATTGCCATGGAATATTCTTTTTGGTCAAATCACTTAGAGGACGCGAAATTTCCGCAAAGTCTTTGATAAAGCGACGATACCAGCTGCACGTTTGCAGAAATGATAAAAGTTCAGATACGTTGCGTGGAGCACGTCTATTTGCTATGGCCGAGATTTTATCAGGATCTACCGAAATTCCTTCTATGGTGATTAAATGTCCCACATATTTTACTCGAGAACATGCAAAATGGCACTTTTCTCTTCTAGCGCGTAACTTGAACTGTCGGAGTCTGTCAAATACTACCTGTAAGTCTGGTATGTGATCTTCAAAGGAACGCGAAAGAACAATCAAGTCATCTAGATATGCTAATACAAATACGTCACCACAACCGCGTCGGAAATGATCGATTAACCTCTGGAAAGTTCTAGGCGCGTTTTTAAGTCCAAATGGCATTCTCAAATATCGGTAAGTTCCGAATGGAGTCACAAAACCGGTTTTATCACGATCAGCCTCGTTAACACTGATTTGATGATAAGCACTACGTAGATCGATGGTACTCATGTAGGAAGTGCGTTTTGCAGCATGCAGAAGGTCATCCATTCGAGGAAGCGGGTAAGAATCACTTACAATAACAGCATTCAGTCTCTGGTAGTCGATACATAAGCGAACATCACCTTCATCCTTTGGAACCAAGACAACCGGTGCAGCCCAAGGACTTTCACATTCTTCAATGATACCATTCTCTAGTAGTTTATCCAGCTCTTTTCTTAGTTGTTGTTTACGTGTTGGAGTCATTCGATAAGGAGGTAAGGCAATAGGCGGATGGTCACCTGTGATAATGAAATGAGTTGCATATGGAGTTGGCTCTCCCCCCTCTTGAAAGATATCCTCATTTTCGTGAAGCAAATTACTTAAAATCTGCTTTTCTTTTTGGTCTAAATTGGTTCCTTCCTCAGGACGCAAATCCTCTAAGCATGATAATTCGATAGGCTCTGCATTATGGGATAACTTCGGTGGTGGCGCTTCATAGTTAAGGAAAAATTTTACATCTGGGTCGTCACCAAAATTCCAGGAATTTTGAACTAAGTCAATAGTTATTTTTGCATCTTGTAAGAAATCAATGCCGAAAAGGGTACGGTTATCTTTTGCTTCTGGAAAAATAATAAATTTTGTTTTGATACATCGACCTTGCAAAAACACATTTTGTTCAGTAACTAAAATGTTTTCTGTTTTTCCATTTCCATCAGCTAATTTTACAAAAATCGAGCTTTCCTTAAAACTTTGATTTTCTTTCTTTAAAATTTCGTATAACAAATGTCCAGCAACACTCTGTTTAGCAGCGGTATCAACAAGTCCTGTTCCTTGGTGTCCTAAAATTCCTACTTGCAAAATAGGTCGCGAACGCGGCGCAATGAGGGTTTCCATACACATAAATTCCGTGGCTGAGGCTTCTATACCATTGCACGAAGGACATTTGGATCGGATGTAACCAGGTTTTCCACAACCATAACACCGGATAGGAGTAGTTACTTTGTCATTGTCAGCAGTGGTTTGAGATGTTGATGGATGAGTATTTGTTTGCGCTACCTGGGACTTAGTCGCATTCTGTGTTTGAGAGGTATTTAACTTTTTCATCTCATTTGATTTAGATTCGGATTTAGATAGAAGTTTTCGACACTCATCTTTCGTATGACCTACGTACTTGCAATACTGGCAACGCGGACGCTTAATTTCTTTTTGTTCCACTGGAGCGCGAGTATCCGGTACATAAGTTTCTTCAACTGACCTACAACTTTTCAAAAGTTCAGTAAAGGTAGATATACTCTCACGTGACACTTTTTCGCGAATACGGCGGTTTAGTAGTCCATATACCATGTCAATTTGAGTCTCTTCACTTAGTACGCCTGGTGGTATTTGCGCAAGAATGGAACGAGCTTTACAAATGAAGATATCACTCGGTGTATTAAAGTCTTGTTCATTGGCGAAGAGTTCGCGATACACACGATAAGGTGGTTTCTGTGGTCCGAAAACAGTTTTTAATAGATCTATGGCCTCATCCCATGAATTAACAGAAGCTTTTACCCCTTGGTACCACGTAGCTGCAAATCCATCAAGTAACATTGGAAGTCCTTTGAGGGCGTTTTCGTTAGATACTAACGCGCAGTCCTTGTAAATAATAATCGCGTCTATAAAAGCATTTACATCTGAGTCTTTTGTTCCGGTAAAGCGCGAAGAACAGTTCGAAAAGTTACCAGTCTGCGATTGTGCTAAACTTGGTATTACCCTACTAGGTTGATTGTTTATAGTTAACCTCGATAGGAATGTCTCAAATTGTTCGTTTGTAAACATGATATTTCCTGGCATTGTCGGACTTTGTGGTGCACAATTTTCTTCTTGAGACATGCTGCCGGTTTTATGACTACGAAGAAAGTAAACTCGCTTACCTTTCTCCTTCGTGTCAGTTTGTTCCATACACAACGGTATCCTTACTTACATTCACCTATTTTAACCTATTAAGGCTACTACACCCTGTATACCGGAGCCTTAACAACTGATGATTGGTGATAGAGCGATGAACTTGCACGTAACTGACGAAAATGTCTGTAGACGTAACAAGTTGTTTAATAGTCACCGAGTTCGTACACACTTTTTTTTTACAGACGTCGGGGTGTCATGCACATATAATCCCAAAATTGTCCGTGAATGAAAAATGCACTGAACGTATGTATAACGAAACACTAAAACTCGATAAACACACTATTTTCTCCGTCTCTCTGGCCACAAGTTGGACGCCACTATAACTAACTGGGTGGTTAGTGAAGATTTTTCGGGGTTTTCAGAAATAACAGAGAAAACTGTGCTATGCGGGAGTTTATTATGTTAAGTTAGGTTAGGTTACCACAACGAGCGCGGGTATCTCGATTATATGCCGAACACTCTTCGGAAACATCCGATCTCTGCCGGGCCAAGTGACAGGGTCGGCTTCTTGGTATTTTACGCGTTACAAGTTTAAATTTTGGGATTTTAAAATTTGAGGCAACCCACCACTCATGATTTAATAAAAAAGGGGGTTTTAAATTTCGAAAAAAAAGTTGACGTTTCAAAATTTCGATAAAAAATCTTGAGTTTTCGATTTTATATATTTGTAATTTAAAGAATTTTTTAGGCTGAGGTCAAAATTTCGAAAATAAGTCAAAATCTTTAGAAATATTTAGAATTTATTATTTAACATAAAAATTTTAAACAAAACATAAATATTTATTGACAGTTCAATTAAAATAAATGACATTTTGAAAGGTTGAGGAATTTTGTAGAAAAGTCATAATTTCAAGAAAATACGCTATATTTATTTTTTTAATGCAACAACTTGTGTTAGACTCGCAAGACTGATGTTCAAATTTTGAATCCGTTTGAAATCTGAAGTTTTAAGAAAAAACACAAAAATTGCAAGTTTGATGTAAAAATTTAAAAAAGTCGAAATTGTGGAAAAAATTTATTAAATTTCGGAAAAGTCCAAAATTTGTGTTTATAATTATTTTGAAAGCATAAACGCATAATTTTGTAAAGAAGAGTAAAAATTTGGAGAGAGTACTTCAAATCTATTTTTGACAAATTTTCGACATTTTGAGTTTCGTTCAAATGAAAAAGTCAATAAGTTGACAATGAAAATTTTTTATGAACGTAAATCCCAAAGAAATTATCAGTGATTGACAACTGCAAGGTTTTAATACATTTGAATTGCTATCATAACAAACTTTCTGATGGAAAATTCTCATTTTTTGGATGTAGAATGGAAATTGTTACTGCTCTAGACTGTTTTATAAATTTGTGTATCTTAGTAATTCAAATCATCGTAAAAACGTGAAAGAAAATAGATTTCTGGAGGATTTTCTTTAGATTAGAAAATTTTAACCTCGCTGGATAAATAAGACGTCAAAATTACCCTTGAGGGATCAACCAAAATAATCAATAAGTAATCGAGTGCCGGGTTCGCTACGTTCTCTTCTAAAAAAAAATTAGAGCACACTTGTTACATTTGAACATCCGATAAAACTGTAACTGACATAAATTGAAATGTATTATTATTAAACGGCGCGAATATAATTAAATACCATATATGTTGCTAAATTAAAGCCCTTATCGCTTCCCATTTTCGTTTTTAGATTCATCTAAGTGTTCAGTTCATTACGACAAGCGTATTTTTGATATTAAGAAATTTCATTATCTTTGCGATTCTGTGGAGGGAGATTCAAGTGACGTTATTGAATCATTGTCAGTATCAGCTAATTATTATTATTAATTAATTATGCAAGATCGCTTTAAAATAAAAGAACAGGTCCAACTGTCCTAAACATTTTTTAATTCACAAAAACCACACAACCCGGTCTAAGACAACTAATTAACTGTATTAAAGGTTTTAGAGCTTTCGGCAAAAAAAGGGAATTAATTTTATTTATTATTTCCATAGTAGCGGAAAAATTAAACGATCATGCAAAGCGAAAATGGCAATCAGTACAACCAGTACAGCTCTAGTTTTAATTAGAAATAGGTGCAGTAACTTTAAACAATGTCCAGCGTTGTTAAATCCAGGGTGTCGAGCTAACATCATTACTTCAGCATTAGTTAAAAAATTGTAATTTTCTTTAAAAGAGTTTGAAGTAATGTACCATATGAATCAAATCACATCTAAACGAATTCACGTGTGATCTGGAGTAAGATAAACAAAATCACAGAACCAACCTCAATTTTTAAGATTGATAAATTTGCCATTCAACTGCCCTCTAATGTTTTTTTCGATGATCCTGATTTCAATGCGAAATAATCTAAATAGATTTATTAACTGAAACAAGTGTGTAGTATGAGGTGCCGTTCAGGACATAATAATTTTTTATGAATATTTAATAAATCAAACAATTTATATTAAATTTGAAATTATATATTATTTATTTCTTGCTGTATATTTAATTTTAATGAATATGGATATTTTAATCTTCTGTTAAAAATTTTATATAAATATTCTTAAATATCTCATAAAGATTTTATGTGATTTCAAAAATATTTATATAAAGTGTGCAAGAAGAATGCAACCCAGACTACAAATTCATGCAGCCCTCCAGGCGTGTATGTGAATCATAAGGTAGCTGAACTACCAACAGTTGAAACACTGCCACCTAGCGAAGCGGTTGCTCTCTAGGAGAGTTCCCAGAAGACAAGGATTCTATAATGCACAGACCAATAGGTTTGAACATTTATTAGATTCGAAGTTTGGAAACCAAATACCGGTTTCGATCTTGTTAGATCTCGTCAGTTTGGTATATCCAACTCGAATGCTAATAAATGTTCCGACAAGTAAGTACTAAAACTTTCACAGGCGTCGAGCGGGTGACTTTTTAGTACTACCACCTATTGGTCCATAGAGAAACTATGGCCATCGCCAACAATGTCGTATGCAAGAAGAATGCAACCCAGACTACAAATTCATGCAGCCCTCCAGGCGTGTATGTGAATCATAGGTAGCTGAACTACCAACAGTTGAAACACTGCCACCTAGCGAAGCGGTTGCTCTCTAGGAGAGTTCCCAGAAGACAAGGATTCTATAATGCACAGACCAATAGGTTTGAACATTTATTAGATTCGAAGTTTGGAAACCAAATACCGGTTTCGATCTTGTTAGATCTCGTCAGTTTGGTATATCCAACTCGAATGCTAATAAATGTTCCGACAAGTAAGTACTAAAACTTTCACAGGCGTCGAGCGGGTGACTTTTTAGTACTACCACCTATTGGTCCATAGAGAAACTATGGCCATCGCCAACAATGTCGTATGCAAGAAGAATGCAACCCAGACTACAAATTCATGCAGCCCTCCAGGCGTGTATGTGAATCATAGGTAGCTGAACTACCAACAGTTGAAACACTGCCACCTAGCGAAGCGGTTGCTCTCTAGGAGAGTTCCCAGAAGACAAGGATTCTATAATGCACAGACCAATAGGTTTGAACATTTATTAGATTCGAAGTTTGGAAACCAAATACCGGTTTCGATCTTGTTAGATCTCGGAACATTTATTAGCATTCGAGTTGGATATACCAAACTGACGAGATCTAACAAGATCGAAACCGGTATTTGGTTTCCAAACTTCGAATCTAATAAATGTTCAAACCTATTGGTCTGTGCATTATAGTATATAAAGTGTGATATATCAAACCACCGTAGCGGGTGCTAGAAGCGCTGGAACTTAAATTAAGGTTTGAAACTTTTTTTATTTTATTATTTATTTAATTATTATTATTTTGTTATTATTATTATTATTATTATTAGCAGCATGCTGTCACTTTTTATGTCAGATTTTAGTGCTATTGATAAATATGTAAATATAATCAAGATTCAGGTGGCGACAACGAAAAATAAAATTGATATATAAATAATACCATACTCCATGCCCGATTCGTGCGGCTACTATCGCCTCTCACGGTTGTTTCATGTATCGCAGTTTATATAAATATTTTTAAAACCACATAAAACTTTCATATAAAATATTTAAATAGATTTATGTAAAATTTCTATCAGGAGAATATAAATATTCATTTTTACAGAAATGAAGTATATTTCAAGAACGAAACTATATTTAATTTAAAATTTTACATATATTGTTTGATTTATTAAATATTCATGAAAAATAATTATGTTGTGAACGGCGCCTCATAGTGTACTGTTCCTTCGAATATTTAACAACAATCAATTTAAATACCCGAATAGTGATCGACATCGGCAGTTCAGATTTCTAGCCCAATATTCGGAATGCAGTAGACCCGTCTAAAAATGTTTGGAAGGTGTTATCGGAAAATCAATTTTGGCGAACTATAGAGTACTTCTCCCTTATAGTCCGAAACTTTTTGAAAAAGAGCATCTTGTAATTTGAATAATTACATATAAAAATGATGAGATAAAATCTATACTTAAGATTATACAATATTAAACTTCACGAATTAAGCAACAACAAAATAATAATAATAAATAACACAAGGTTTATTACAGAATTAACGTAATACGTATTGTTGTAAATCAATACATATTTTATATAATTATTATTATTTACTACTTCGAAGATACATAGATAATTGTCGTGGTGAATTACAAGGGATGTCGGATAAAACAAGGGTCTTCGTCACTAAGATTCTAGCCTTAATAATCTAAATAAATAAAGGTTTCATATTTCAACACGATCGGTAAAGAGGTTATGAAATGATTAATTAAATTATTTTTTATAACAACTTTGAAAGTCTGCAATTGGAAAAGTAAACATTTTTTATTAATTTTTTTTCGTAATTCGTATTTATTTATCATTCCGAATCAACTTCCAACGTTGTCTTTGAAATTTGTAAATACCCTGTATAACCTTGTATGTTAAATAAAGTGTTAATTATGTTTCTATTTGGTGTTATCATTTCCAATGTCTCCGTTGGTTGCAAGGATTGCGAAATCTGTGAATTTTTTTCTAATTTTTGTAAACATTTTGCTAAAATAATTAAAATTTCAAAATACCATCTAAATCCAACTCTTCTTGCATTTTAATATTTGTCTAAAAAAATTAATGGCGAATATTCGAGTTTTTACCTGAAATCTCAATTTCAACTTTTTGTATAAAAATTTTGAGAGTCTTCTGGATATTTCGATTTATTTAAGAAAATTTTAATTTTATCTGCGGAGTTTCCATTTTTTCTAAAAATTTTATAAAAAGAATTTTTTTATAAATTCCTATTTTTTCTGGAAATTTTGTCCTTAAAATTTCTTCTGGAATTTCAGCTTCTCCAGATTTTTTTATGTACCTCTGATTTGCTTTAAAAATGTCAAGTTCTTTCAGTAGACTTTGACATTTCATAGTTCATTTTATTTTCTAATTTTAATAAAAATGTTTAGCAAAAAACCCTAAAATTTCTATAAAAATTCCAACATATTGAAAAAACGAAGAAACTTTAGGAAAAAAATTAATTTTTAATTGCTATCGCATTTCGATATTTTTCTAAAATGAAATAACAACCAAGTCTTGGGATTATTTTCGTAAAATTTCAATTTCAACCTTTTTGTAAAGATATTTCAAATTTTTTCTCAAATTTCGATTTTTTCCAAGAAATTTTGATTTTTTTTCCATAAAATTTGTATTTTTCTCTAAACACGATTTATACAGGGTGTCACAAAAGTCCGGGTCGCTACTTCAGGGGCATATTCTACACATTAAAATATGAAAAATGTTGAAATACATTTTTTTCTTTAAATTGCCTCCTAACGGAGATATGAACGTTTTCCTAATAGACACCTACCAGGAGAAAAATTGTTCCAGAAAATTCATGCTCGTTTATGTGAAACAGGAAATTTTGTTTTCAAAGGCGAACGTGTTGGAAGGCCAAACGCAGAAGTTGCTAATTTAGAGGAGCGTGTGCTTCAACGAGTTGAAGAAGATCCATGCGTCAGCACTAAACAACTTGCTTTAGCCGAAGGAGTAAATCACGTAACTATCTGGCGAATTTTGAAATTTTACCAATTTTACCCCTATCATTTTCAAAGAGTGCAAGGGTTACTTGCTGCTGATTATCCTCCAAGAATAGAATTTTGCAACTGGCTATTGCATAAGAGAGAACTTTCCATCGCTCATATTATTTACGAGCGAAGCGGGTTTTACCAGAAACGGGATACTTAACTTTCACAACATGCATCAGTGGCAAGTTGAAAATCCCAATGCAGTTATTCAGTCGAGACATCAGCAACATTTTTCACTTAACATTTGGGGAGGAATAATAGGGGACTCTATAATTGGAACGTTTTTTATACCTCATAGGTTAAAAGGAGCATCATATAGACATTTTTTGCAAACAGAGTTACCCGTGTTACTTGAAAATGTTCCACTCATAACAAGACAGCGAATGTGGATAATGCACGATGGGGCACCTGCCCATTTTAGTGCAGTTGCTAGGGAATTTTTGAATAACAACTATCATCAACGATGGATAGGTCGAGGAGGTCCGATACCATGGCCAGCTAGGTCTCCTGACCTCAACCCACTCGATTTCTACTTATGGGGACATCTAAAGCAGATCGTCTACTCCACACCAGTTGACAATATCAATGATCTTCGTGAACGAATTGAAAATGGGTTCAACCAGATTCACAATACACCAGGCATTTGCGAAAGAGTAAGGAGTTCCCTTAGAAGACGAGCCGAGCAATGTATTGCTGCAGGGGGCAGTAATTTCGAACACTTGCTTTGATTTTTTTTTTCTTAATTTTGTACTATTTTTATATCAATGCAGTCAGTAGTAGATAAATTAGAAATTTGCAAAACGAATTCTAATAAATGCAACAATTTTGTTTAAACGTCTTTTTCTCGGAAACGGTTACTTTTAGAGACTTTGAGAAAGAGTACTTTTTTTGTATAAAAAATGTTGCTTTTTACTATTATGGCACTTTTGTGTCGAAATATTGCAATACAAAAAAGTTAGGGCAAAAAATAATCGCGGGCAACCCCCTACACACCACGCTACTGCTTATTTAAAAAATATGTTACATGAGAATATGCCTAATCCAATTCTTTAACTGCTTGCCCAATTTCATGACTTTGCTACTAACCGTTAACTTTTTGTAGTAAAAAAACCACTTTAGGGGCGCCATCTTTAAATGGTCATATCTCCGTTAGGAGGCAATTTAAAGAAAAAAATGTATTTCAACATTTTTCATATTTTAATGTGTAGAATATGCTCCTGAAGTAGCGGCCCGGACTTTTGTAACACCCTGTAGAAGAAAAATTTAACAGGAAAACTGTGCAAAATTAAAGAAAGTTTTTAAATTTCTCGAATTGACTGATCAACTCATTTGTTTTAATTTTTTTATTTGTCTCTGCAATAGGCGGTGGTGGGGATCAAATATGCTTTCTTATTTATGAAATTTGTGTTACCGTTGCACTATAAAATAGGGGAAATTTTTTTCCAAATACGAATTTGCCAAAATATGGAAGAACTCGTAAAGAAGAAGTATATCCTGTACGAACTCGTAAAATAGGGGAGATCTGGCATCTACAACCTCAGAGAAACCGAGAAAAGAAGGAGTTGCGCCCTATCGCGTTATGACGCTGTCAAACTGACAGATTTCCTCTAAAAGAATCCTACCTGCAAAGTTACATTAAGTTTCGACTCTCATCGTTCGATGATCGTTAGATTTGACTTCGAAAATTTTATTTTTTTTTCAAAATTTTCGACCTTTTCTCAAATTTCGATTATTATGTACGTTTGACTTTCATTTAAAATATTCGACTTGTTTTGAAAATTTCAACTTTTCTGAAATATTTCAGGTCTTCCAGATTTTTAACTTTTTTGAAAATTTCGACCTTTTACCGCCAATATTTTGACTTTTTTTTTATTAAAAACTTTCACCTACTTTTTAATTTCGACTTTTTTCAACATTTCGACGTTTTATTCAAAATTTTGACAAATTACAATTTTTTTTTTTGAAAATTTTGACCTTTTACCACCAATATTTTGACTTTTTTTATTAAAAACTTTCACCTACTTTTCAATTTCGACCTTTTTCAAAATTTCGACGTTTTATTCAAAATTTTGACATTTGGACTCTTTTTCAAAATTCTATCTATTTTTAATGTTGCATCTGGTAAAAATTTTGACTTTTTGACTCTAAATGTCGACCGTTTTCCAAAAAGTTGACATTTTTGGAAATTTCTATGTTTTTTAACGTTACATTTTGTGAAAATTTTGATTTTTTAAAATTTCGAACCTTTTAAACATTCTGACCCCAAATTTCGACCTTTTTTCAAAATTTTGACTTTCTTGTAAATTCAATTATTTTAATTATTTTTGTTGTTGAACATTTTGACTCTTTTTAATGAATTTTCACTTTTCTTTGATTCAAATTTAGATCTTCTTTCAAAATTTTGACGTTTTGAAAATTTCATTTTTTTTTCAAAGTTTTCGACCTTTTCTCAAATTTCGATTATTATGACTTTCATTTAAAATATTCGACTTTTTCTGAAAATTTCGACTTTTTGAAAATTTCAACTTTTCTGAAATATTTCAGGTCTTCCAGATTTTTACCTTTTTTGAAAATTTCGACCTTTTACCGCCAATATTTTGACATTTTTTATTAAAAACCTTGACCTACTTTTTAATTTCGACTTTTTTAAAAATTTCGACGTCTTATTCAAAATTTTGACATTCGGACTCTTTTTTAAAATTCTATCTTTTTTTAATGCTGCATCTGGTAAAAATTTTGACTTTTTGACTCTAAATGTCGACCGTTTTTCAAAAAGTTGACATTTTTGGTAATTTCTATGTTTTTTTAACGTTACATTTTGTGAAAATTTTGATTTTTTAAAATTTTGAACCTTTTGAATATTATGACCCCAAATTTCGACCTTCTTTCAAAATTTTGACTTTCTTGTAAATTCAATTATTTTAATTATTTTTTTTTGTTAAAAATTTTGACTTTTTTTGATGAATTTTTACTTTTCTTTGATTCAAATTTAGGTTTTCTCTCAAAATTTTGACTTTTTGAAAATTTCATTTTTTTCTAATTTCGACCTTTTTGCAAAATTTGGACCTTCTTGCAAAATTTCGACCTTTTGGCAAAATTTCGACCATTATATAAATTTGACTTTTATTTAAAATATTTGACTGGTTTTGGAAATTTCGACTTTTTCTGTAAAGACTTTAATGTAAAATATTCGACTTTTATTGAAAATTTTAACTTTCTGAAATGAAGGTTTTTCATAATTTTAACCTTTTTAAAACTTTCGACCTTTCATCCCCAATATTTTGATTTTTTTTTTGGAAGCTTTCCCTTATTTTTAATTTCAACCATTTTGAGAAATTCTATCTCCTCTTAATGTTGCAATTATTGAAAATTTTGACTTTTTGAAAATTTCGACCTTTTTGCAAAATTTGGACCTTCTTGCAAAATTTCGACCTTTTGGCAAAATTTCGACCATTATATAAATTTGACTTTTATTTAAAATATTTGACTGGTTTTGGAAATTTCGACTTTTTCTGTAAAGACTTTAATGTAAAATATTCGACTTTTATTGAAAATTTTAACTTTCTGAAATGAAGGTTTTTCATAATTTTAACCTTTTTAAAACTTTCGACCTTTCATCCCCAATATTTTGATTTTTTTTTGGAAGCTTTCCCTTATTTTTAATTTCAACCATTTTGAGAAATTCTATCTCCTCTTAATGTTGCAATTATTGAAAATTTTGACTTTTTGAAAATTTCGAACTTTTTGGAAATTTTGACAATAAAATTTCGACTATTTTTGAACATTTTTTTATTCAGTTTATTGGCTTTTTCTTCGCCGGTCACTCCTTTCACAATCCTAAATTTCAGTACCTTCTATTAAGGAATGGCAATCTGTTTTAGATTGCCGCAAACAGCGATTGCGTTGGATCTTGGTTTGTCAATCGCTGTTTGGGACTCAACACTGAAAAACACTTAAAACTATATTAAAATTCAAACGACGTAAAAAATAAATAACAACAAGATTATTCAAAATTTTAACGTTTCGGGCAGTGTTATTCTCTGCCCGTCGTCAGAAAACCAATTCAAATATATTCCTTTACAAAATTTTTTTGTAAGCTGTCAGAAAGTAATTCTGACAGCTTACAAAAAAATTTTGTAAAGGAATATATTTGAATTGGTTTTCTGACGACGGGCAGAGAATAACACTGCCCGAAACGTTAAAATTTTGAATAATCTTGTTGTTATTTATTTTTTACGTCGTTTGACTTTTTAATATAGTTTTAAGTGTTTTTCAGTGTTGAGTCCCAAACAGCGATTGACAAACCAAGATCCAACGCAATCGCTGTTTGCGGCAATCTAAAACAGATTGCCATTCCTTAATAGAAGGTACTGAAATTTAGGATTGTGAAAGGAGTGACCGCCGAAGAAAAAGCCAATAAACTGAATAAAAAAATATGAATACTTCGCAAATAAATTACAGAGAATATCTATTTTTGAACATTTTGACCTTTTTGTAAATTAAACTATTTCGAATCTTTTTTTGAAAATTTCTTAAATTTGCACTTTTCTGTTTTTAAAATATAGATTTTCTCTTAAAAAAAAGAAAAATTTCTTTTTCAAAATTTGACCACTAAGCAAATTTTACTTTAATTTAAAATATTCAACTTTTTTCTCAAAATTTCGACGTTACTCTTAAATTTCGACTATTTTCTCGAATTTTTGACCTTAATCTGAAAAGTTCGACTTTTTTCTCGAAATTTTGTTTTTTTCTTCTCAATTTTCGACGTCTTTCTCAAATATCGACTTTTTTCTCGAAATTTTCACCTTAATATCGAAATTTCGACATTTCTCTCGAAATTTCGACTTTATACTCAAAATTTCGACCTTTTTTGATCGAAATTTTAATTTTTTTCGCAAATTTACACTTTTTTTCTCGAAATCTTGTCATTTTTCGCAAATTTCGACTTTTTTCTCGAAATATTCCGAAATTTCGATTTTTTTCTCGAAATATTCCGAAATTTCGACTTTTTCTCGAAATTTTGATGTTATTCTGAAATTTCGACCTTAATCTGAAAAGTTCGACTTTTTTCTCGAAATTTCGTTCTTCTTTTCTCAATTTTAGACTATTTTTTCAAATATCGACTTTTTTCTTGAAATATTGACCTTAATATAGAAATTATTAAATTTTCTCGAAATTACGACTTTAAGCTCAAAATGTCGACTATTTTTCTAGAAATTTCGACTTTTTTCTCAAATTTCGAGTTTTTTCTCGCAATTTCGAATTACGTTTTTCTCAAACTTCGACTTTTTTTCTCGAAATTTCGACTTTTCTCTCAAATTCCGACTTTTTTCACGAAATTTTGACCTTAATATAGAAATTACTGCAATTTTCTCGAAATTTCGACTTTAAATTCAAAACGTCGACTATTTTTCCAGAAATTTTGACTTTTTTCTCAAATTTCAAGTTTTTTTTCGGAATTTCGACTTGCGTTTTTCTCAATCTTCGACTTTTTTTCTCGAAATTTCGACTTTTCTCTCAAATTCCGACTTTTTTCTCGAAATTTTGATTTTAATCACGGAGTTTCGATTTAAAACTCCCAACTTGTTTCAAAATTGTATAGGTTTTTTGAAAATTCTGACTGAAAACCTCGATTTCTTCAAAAATGTTGACTATAAAAAACTTTTTTAAAAACGAATTCCATTTTTTTAAGAATTTCGTATTTATGGTAAAATGTAACGATTTTTTAGAAAATTTTTAAGTGTTTGTAGTTTTTTGTGTTGAAAATTACAACTTCTTTAAAACTTCGACATTTAAAAATTTCCTTTATTCTAATTCAATTAATTAATTTTAATTATTCAAAATTTCTATTTCTTCTTTAAAATGTTGGCTTCTTTTCTAAATTTTGTTTATTTTGGGAATTTCGATACTTATTTCAAAATTTTGACTTTTTTGCATTTTTTTTAATTATTTTAAAAATTTGAATCTTCTTCAAAATTTCAGATTACCTTTGAAAATTTTATTTTACTTATTTTAAAAATTTTGACTAAAAATTTTGGCTTTTTCTAGAAATTTTTACTTTATTTTTCAAGAATGTTTTTAAATTTTATACTTTGATTCAAAATTTCGACTTTTTTATAATTTTTCGAAATTTTTTCAATTCTTTTTAATGAAAATTTTGGCTTTTTTCAAAAGTTGGACCTTTTTGTAAACAACTACGCTTTTCCTCGAAATGATGGCCTTCAAACATTATTTTTATTCATTTTTATGAATTCGATTTTCATGAAAATTATGATTTTGTAAATTTCGACATTTGAAAATTGCCATTATTTCTATTTTTTGCAAAAATTTTGTTTTCAAATTTTCGCCTTTTTATCAAAATTTTAAGATTGTAACCAGCATCGATTTATTAAAAAAATCGACTTACCAAAATTTTCACATTTTTCAAGTTCCCATTTTAATTAACATTCTATGTTGTTTTTCAAAATTTTGACTTCAAATTTTCTACTGTTGGTCGAAATTTTGACTTTTTGTAAATTTAAAAAATTGACATTTCTGTTTCGAAGGTTTCATTTTTTTACAATTTAATTTTTAACAAAATTTGACTTTTTCAAAACTCTGAAAATTTACCCAAAAGAATTCGAATTTTTTGTACATTTTAGCTTTCTCGAAATTAACTTTTTGCAATTCTTAACTTGATTTTGACTTTTTGTAAATTATTAACTTTTTCTTTTGGAAATTTTGGCTTTTTTTTTTAAAGTTCGACTATCTTTTCGTTTCCCAAATTTCACCTATTTCTGAAAATGTAAAATTTTTGGCACCTCAAAATATTTTTAATTTTATTTTCAGAATTTTCACGTTTTTCAAAATTGCTACTCTTTCTCAAAATTTTCAGTAATTTTAAAAATCTTCGATTTTTTTATCAAAATTCGGACTTTTTTAAAAGTATGATTTATATTAAGGACTTCCTTTGACTTCCTTTAAAAAGTATTATTTTTTGAAAATTTTATATTTTAGTATTTTGATTCTAATGGCTGGCTTAAACTCGCAGAAATTAAAAACTAAATATTTAAATTTGAAGTATAGATATGAATTGAAATTTTTGGACTTAAAATAAAAATGCAAGTAGAATGCAAACTAAACTACAAATTCATGCAGCCCTCCAGGCGAGATTTCTTGAAAAATTTCAAAAATATGACAGAATTGAAATAAAATAAAAATTCTGGAGTCATTATTTTTAAAAGTTGCATTTTTTTTATCTGAATTCGACTTGTTCTGGAATTTACAACTCTTTTTACAAAAATTTCTTTTTGGAAATTTCGTCTCTTTTACAATTCCACTTTTTAGAAATTACGACATTTCTTAAAGTTTTCCAAAATGTTTTTTCTTAAGATTGGGTATGCGAGTAGAATGCAACCTAGACTACAAATTCATGCAGCCCTCCAGGCATGTATAGTGAATCATAGGTAGCTGAACTACCAACAGTTGAAACACTGTCACCTAGCGAAGCGGTTGCTCTCTGGGAAAGTCCCCAGAAGACAAGGATTCTAATGCACAGACCAATAGATTTGCATATTAATTAGATTCGAAGTTTGATTCGCTATACACGCTTGGAGGGCTGTATGAATTTGTAGTCTAGGTTGCATTCTACTTGCATACGACATTGTTGGCGATGGCCATAGTTTCTCTATGGACCAATAGGTGGTAGTACTAAGAGTCACTCGCTTGACGCCTGTGAATGTTTTAGTACTTACTTGTCGGAACATTTGTTAGCATTTGAGTTGAATATACCAAATTGACGAGATCTAACAAGATCGAAACCGGTATTTGGTTTCCAAACTTCGAATCTAATAAATGTTCACACCTATTGGTCTGTGCATTAGAATCCTTGTCTTGTGGGAACTTTCCTAGAGAGTAACCACTTTGCTAGGTGGCAGTGTTTCAACTATTAGTAGTTCAGCTACCTATGATTCACTATACACGCCGCCTGGAGGGCTGCATGAATTTGTTGTCTAGGTTGCATTCTATTTGCATACGAAATTTTAAAAAGTTAACATTTTGAAGAAATCGATATTCTAGATTAAACATAAAAGACTAAACATTGTCGCAGCACCCCCATTAGTTTTGGCTACGAGCCACCACTGGTCAGGACTCTATTTAAAAGACTCGACGTCCATCAGAGGAAGCTTATTGAAGGAGAACATTCTTCATAGAATAGCTTCACCTCTGGTATGATTAAGATGCTGAGTTATGGTGGATAATACTATACAGGATTGGAAAGTTTGCATGAGCTATTAAGTCTAAGATAAGATAGTGCCTTTCCTGCTTTTATTATTCTTTGATCTTGAAGCAGCTTCAACAATAGTGTATAATTCTATAAAGTATTGAAAATTTTGCACCATTTGTTTAGCTTGAAATAATATGGTGCTCTTTCTGACTTTATCATTCTTTGATCTTAAAGAAGCTTCAACAATCATGGATAATACAATGGAGTACTGAATAGTTTGCATGAGTTGTCTACCTTAAAATAATATGGTGCTCTTTCTAACTTTATCATTCTTTGATCTTGACGAAGCTTTAACAATCATGGATAATACAATGGAGTACTGAAAAGTTTGCATGAGTTGTCTACCTTAAAATAATATGGTGCTCTTTCTAACTTTATCATTCTTTGATCTTAAAGAAGCTTCAACAATCATGGATAATACAATAGAGTACTGAAAAGTTTGCATGAGTTGTCTACCTTAAAATAATATGGTGCTCTTTCTAACTTTATCATTCTTTGATCTTGAAGAAGCTTCAACAATCATGGATAATAGAATAGAGTACTGAAAAGTTTGCATGATTTGTCTAGCTTAAAATAGTGTGGTGCTCTTTCTAACTTTATCATTCTTTGATCCCGAGGAAGCTTCAACAATCGTGGATGATACAATAGAGTACTGAAAAGTTTGCATGAGTTGTCTAGCTTAAAATAGTATGGTGCTCTTTCTAACTTTATCATTCTTTGATCTTGAAGAAGCTTCAACAATCATGGATAATAGAATAGAGTACTGAAAAGTTTGCATGATTTGTCTAGCTTAAAATAGTGTGGTGCTCTTTCTAACTTTATCATTCTTTGATCTTAAAGAAGCTTCAACAATCGTGGATAATACAATAGAGTACTGAAAAGTTTGCATGAGTTGTCTACCTTAAAATAATATGGTGCTCTTTCTAACTTTATCATTCTTTGATCTTGAAGAAGCTTCAACAATCATGGATAATACAATGGAGTACTGAAAAGTTTGCATGAGTTGTCTACCTTAAAATAATATGGTGCTCTTTCTAATTTTATCATTCTTTGATCTTAAAGAAGCTTTAACAATCATGGATAATACAATAGAGTACTGAAAAGTTTGCATGAGTTGTCTAGCTTAAAATAGTATGGTGCTCTTTCTAACTTTATCATTCTTTGATCCCGAGGAAGCTTCAACAATCGTGGATAATACAATTCAACAATCGTGGATATTACAATAGAGTACTGAAAAGTTTGCATGATTTGTCTACCTTAAAATAATATGGTGGTCTTTATAACTTTATCATTCTTTGATCTTGAAGAAGCTTCAACAATCATGGATAATACAATAGAGTACTGAAAAGTTTGCATGAGTTGTCTAGCTTAAAATAATATGGTGCTCTTTCTAACTTTATCATTCTTTGATCTTGAAGAAGCTTCAACAATCATGGATAATACAATGGAGTACTG
The DNA here is from genome assembly GCA_028583605.1 of Dastarcus helophoroides. Taxonomy (NCBI): domain Eukaryota; kingdom Metazoa; phylum Arthropoda; class Insecta; order Coleoptera; family Bothrideridae; genus Dastarcus; species Dastarcus helophoroides. The sequence continues at coordinate 42,331,499 of CM053327.1, read as the reverse complement.
AATAGTTTGCATGAGTTGTCTACCCTAAAATAATATGGTGCTCTTTCTAACTTTATCATTCTTTGATCTTGAAGAAGCTTCAACAATCATGGATAATACAATAGAGTACTGAAAAGTTTGCATGAGTTGTGTAGCTTAAAATAATATGGTGCTCTTTCTAACTTAATCATTCTTTGATCTTGAAGAAGCTTCAACAATCATGGATAATACAATGGAGTACTGAAAAGTTTGCATGAATTGTCTAGCTTAAAATAATATGGTGCTCTTTCTAACTTTATCATTCTTTGTTCTTGAAGAAGCTTCAACAATCATGGCTAATGCTATAGAGTATTGAAAAGTTTGGGTGAGTTGTCTACCTCAAAATAATATGGTGTTCTTTCTAACTTTATCATTCTTTGATCTTGAAGAAGTTTCAAGAATCATGGATAATACAATAGAGTACTGAAAAGTTTGCATGAGTTCTGTAGCTTAAAATAATATGGTGCTCTTTCTAACTTTATCATTCTTTGATCTTGAAGAAGCTTCGACAATCATGGATAATACCATAGAGTATTGAAAACTTTGCGTGAGTTGTCTAGCTTAAAATAATGTGGTGCTTTCTCATTTTATCATTCTTTGATCTTGACCAAGTTTTAACAGTCATGGATAATAGAATGGAGTACTGAAAAGTTTGCATGAGTTGTCTGGCTTAAAATAATATTGTAACGCAATGTAAAAAGATGGAATAGAATTTAGAATAGAATTGTAGAATTTAGTACATAAGAAAAGTTTCTAGAATGATCTGTTAAGGGGAAAGCGACCGCGATAACGAAGCAAACGGCAGATAAGCCTTCCCGAAATTTCGGCAAACGATAAGCCTTATCTGCTGAAAAGTTCTAGAAGCCGGGGGCCAAAACTATATAAGGCGGTCAGCTTTATCTCGAGAAGTCAGTTAGAGTCAGTGTAATTAGTGAGTTGGTAGATGTCAATAATGAGTTAATTGTCCAATTGTGTGATCCAAGTTTAGTTTAGTAATAAAGTTGGTATTATTTTCAATTCACGTGTAAATTATTTCGAACCGATAAACCCGTAACAATATGGTGCTCTTTCTAACTTTATCATTCTTTGATCTTGAAGAAACTTCAACAATCGTGGATAATACCATTCAGTTTTGGAAAGTTTGGTTATTTGGTACAGGATATACTTCTTCCGGAATTGGACCGTGTCAAAGAACTACTTAAAGTGTTCGACGTTGCGTCCACTATCGTAGGGGGCTTCTTCAGGAACAAAGAAAGAAAATTAGATGAAAAAAAAAATATGAGGGAATATGCAAAAAAAGAAAAAATTGGTTATTTGGGTTAAGATAAGAACACAAAATCAAATTCAGCTGCAAGGCGATTGGGAGACATAAAAGAGTACTAGGGTACTAAATTAATTTGAATCGCCTTATGATATTTTATAAGAATAAGTGAATAATGACTTCATCTTTGTTATATTTGACTCAAGAAGTGCCAGAAGGTGATACTTAGGGAATATATCAATGCATTTGCTGATGGCATTTGAATCAGCTCCTAATTGTTTAGGAAATAACAGCGTATAACAGATACTTCCAATAGATACATTCCTAATTGTTTAGGTTCCTAAACAATTAGGACGTATCTGTTGGAAGTATCTGTTATACGACAGAACAAAACGTGCAAATAATTAAGTGGTAATTTGTCTCACAGATGCTCAAAAAGTCATTGGATTATTCGCTTATTATACAAATTAGAAATGAATGTACAATAGTAAACAGTGCAGAACATTTAGAAAAAAATTGATGCAATTGTCATCAAGTACTTGATATCCAAGTACTATTTCCCGATCATTATAAAATGAGCTCATCATCAAATGATGCATGACAGACAAAGGTATTAAACTGGAAATTGATCTGTTATATTTCCTCTTCATTGTTAAATAGTATTATTAAGAATTTTGTTCCAAATGTAAGCCTGGATTTTCCAATTGAGTTAATTATTAAAGATAACTTACCAAAGCACTCTACTTCATCTTCCCCATTCGGACAATCGAAATATCCATCACAGTTTCTGAGATCACCAACACGCTGCTTGCAAGTACAGATCACCTCATCACTACCATCATTGCAGTGTACTTCATTATCGCAAACTTGAATTTTCTTAATACATTTGCTGCCATCAGCACAACTTTGCTCTCCGAATGGACAAATCAAAGACTCTCTAACTGTATCGCTATAAAATTAAATTGATAATAATTACTTAACTGTCAGTTAAAAACTCACTCCAGAATATACTTCTTTCGGGATTGGACCATGTCAAAGAACTACTAAAATTGTTCAACGTTTTTTGACGCGGTCCAATCCCGGAAGAAGTATATCCTTTACTGACGTGGAAGCCTTCGTTATAAAAAACTCACTCTTGATTTAAATCAGTAGGACTATTTTCCATAAGTTCTTGTAGGTTAAATCCATCGGAACTACTTCTAATTTCGACTCCTGGAAACCCAGCTACGTTGGGGTTGACAGTAGCTGAACCAGGTGCTGGTATTGGACTACAAATGTAGTATTGGCCATTTTGGGTGGAAACCTGCACTGGGGGGCTGCTAACTGTATTTGGAACGGTGCCATACATGTAGGGATACTGGGAAAAATGTGGAGTATAACTTGGTAAGAATTGAGGCTGCACGTATTGTGGATGTGGAGGTATGTAGGAGTACATTGGGGGATTTAGCACGTAAAATGGTAGTTGTTGTGGTTTCACAGTATTTGAAGTAGTAGGGACGACCTTTAGGAATTGCGATCCATCGAATGGTGTATTTAGACGATACGGTGACCCAAATGGTGTTGGATACGAATAAAAACAAGGATTAATAGATGATTGTTGATTTATTTGTGTTTCCTCATTAACCGTAGCTTGATTCAGCCTTGGACTTAGCTGTATGTCTGTACAATTAGATAATGCACAAAGATTCTGTAAGTTTTGCTGTGCGGGATTTTCACCTTTTAAAATTTCTCCTTTATTATTAGCCTTCCCCAATCTTTGTTTGGTAGCAGCAGGCGATGTTATATCCCATAAATTAAACCTATGCGGATGAGGGTCCGTGATGGCTTCCGGTGTCGAAGTACTTAAGCCTCGTAAATCCATTGTTGTTTTGGGCGTAATATTCGGCGGTTTTTTCGGGTCACTTTGCGTTGCGATTTTATCATTTACTTTGATAAAATGTACTGCTTTGTCTTTCTTCAGAGTTTGATGATTTCTAATCATCATATTCCGATTTGGTTTAGAAATCTTCAATTTCTGGTGTTCTGTTTTATGCTTCTCCAAGTGTTCCATTTCCTTCTCCAAGTGTTCCAATTGCTTCCCCAAGTGTTCCATTTGTTTAATTTGTTTCTTATTCGATTCAGGTTTTAAAAATGATTGATCCTTTTCGAAAGAATGAACGTTTGAAGAAACATGATTGATGGGGTTATGGTGTTGGGCGGAAAGACGTGGTTCCATAAAGGGGTGTTCTGTGAAAACATTTTCGTAAAAATTTGGCAAATTTCTATTCTCTATTTCGTCGTTTGTTGAAACCTTAACCTGAAAATATGGAAAATTGGAATTTTCGGGGGGTTCTCCGTAATTTACTTGTGGTGGATCATCACGATACGTTTCTCGATAATTGTTATCCTTCACTATAAAATCTGTGGGATGTTGTAGGTATTGATTTTCATTCGGTGGAGCGACGAATGATGGTTGGTACTCTCTGTATTTCTCTTGGGGGGTATCATATTGCAAACGGTAATCGCTCTCAGGAAAATAGGTTTCGTCTCGAATCGGATGATTCCTGTATTGGCGTTTTTCTCTTATAGGTGCCATCTTATTTTTTTGATTCATCTCTTCAGCTGTGGTTCTACTGTAATTAAAATTTTTGTTCCAATTCCCAATCAACCTCATTATATCTTCTTCGTCGGTACAGTTGTCAGGCGCAAGCGCTCCAACCAATCCGAAGAGTTGGAAGCAGCATGCTTCTAAGGAATCTTCCTTTTTGCAATCATCAAACGATACCTTCAATTTGTGTAATGCAACTTGACTGGATGTCCTGTTGGTAATTACTGTTCTATTTTGGAAATTATTCATAAGGTTGAATATTGGAAGGTTAGAAAGGTACATGGCACAAACTAGGGTGTACAAGGGGAATGTAATTAGGATGAACCAAGCAAAAAGTTTTAAAATATTTAAGTATTTTCCATTCTGTAGTTTGATGTCTTTTTGTTTAGAGAAATCCTTTAAAACGGAGGCTGTAAAAAAGAGATTTAATTTAGTTTTGGATAAAAACAAGCTGTTACATACTAAACATTTATATTTGGTCAGGTTTTGGAGGAAATGCTTAATCAATTTTGAGCACAAAGTTTGGGAACCAAAGATCAGGTTCGATCACTGGCACAATGATAGGTGGCTCAACACCTAGCAGTCACAAAGCTCTGTCACGGAACACTGGTCTTTGAGCTGGTGTTCCAAACTGATGAGGTCTACCAAAGGTCGGTTTCCATCACTGGAACGATGATAGGTGGTTCAACACCTAGTCCTAGTAGTCACAGACAAAGGCAACATGAGACCGGACATAAGATTCTGTTTGATAATATTTCAATTATATCCAGTATTCCCAATTACTATAATAGGAAGATACGCGAGGCCATTGAAATCCAAAAATTCCCCAAAAACATCAACAGAGGCGACGGTTACATGCTTTCCTCCATCTGGAAACCAACCATCGGAAATCTTCGGAAGTGATCGCGCAGATAAATGTTATATAAAGTTTCCCTTTCCCTCTTTCCTGTCAGAAGAGTTTCGCCTCTGGTATGGTGGACATACTGAGTTACCGTGCTCTTTTGTCAGAAGAGTTTCGCCTCTGGTATGGTGGACATACTGAGTTACCGTGCTCTTTTGTCAGAAGAGTTTCGCCTCTGGTATGGTGGACATACTGAGTTACCGTGCTCTTCTGTCTACACTTTCTTATCCTTTGTACCAATTTTCAATTCAGAAGAGTTTCGCCTCTGGTATGGTGGACATACTGAGTTACCGTGCTCTTCTGTCTAAACTTTCTTATCCTTTGTACCAATTTTCAATTCAGAAGAGTTTCGCCTCTGGTATGGTGGACATACTGAGTTACTATGCTTTTCTGTTTAAGAAATCTCTGAGTCTTTTATCTTTTCTATCAGTTGTGCCATTATTAATTGGCTCTTTCATAAGAGTTTCGCATCTGGTATGGTGGACATACTGAGTTACCGTGCTCTTCTGTCTAAACTTTCTTATCCTTTGTATCCTTTGTACCAATTTTCAATTCAGAAGAGTTTCGCCTCTGGTATGGTGGACATACTGAGTTACCGTACTCTGATGTTTTGGAATTGGCCTTTTCATTTCTTTAATTTTTTGCATATTTCCTCATATTCTTCTTTTCACTTATTTTTCTTTTCTTGGTTCCTGAAAAAGCCCCTATGACGGTGGGCGAAATGTCGAACATTTTAGTAGTTCTTTGACACGGTCCAATCCCGGAAAAGGATATCCTGTAGTCACAGACTAAGTTTTGTCACGGAATATAAGTCCTTGAGCAGGTGTTCCAAAGTTGTGAGATCTACCAAGATCGAAATTGGTCTTTGATTCTCAAACTTTGAAGCTGATAGCTGTTCAAATCCATCAACATTAGTGAATTGAAGCGTTTAGGTTTTCTGAGATTTTTAATTTAACAAAATGTTGACCTATTTAATGACAGAATACCGCCCTTTGGATTTGTCATCCAGAACGAATCTGCGGGTTGTTCGTCATAGAGTGTCTCTTAAAATTGATTGCTTTTTTCTGATACGAACTCGAAAACACGACTTCTCCTTTTCGATATCTCTTGAAGCTAACCAAGAGCCTTAAAGTTTAACAGTAAACCAATTTCATTTTCGTCGTTTGGTTATACATCCTTCAAGGAATGTATTGCCTTGTGTATCGTGAGTTTGCGCTGATTAGGTTAAGCTTTTACGTTAAGGGTAAATCTTAGAAAATAAAAAATGTAAACCTTTTATAAAATAATATAATTTGGCTTTCAAGCTTTCTCATAGAAATCATTGACCTGTGGTTTGCATGTGAAGAAACCGGTCAATTTCTGAAGCAATAACAACTGACGACGAGAAACAGATATTCAGTGCGAATAGGGATTAATCTTTAAAGGAAATAAAATCAATATTTATAAAGTATTAGTTTCCATTTTATAAAATTATTGAACCGCATATTCTTTTTTAGTTTTTAATGCACTATCCAAAGTTAATTCAAAAAGGTACTCTGTTGGACAAACTGAATCATCCCAGCAAACAAAAATAGGTATCAAAAATAGGTGGGGTTTCATTATGATAATGTAAGAATTAACATAAGGATAATAACTTGCCAAAATTATTTAGTTTACTGTGGTACAAACCATACAATGGTTTAGGCTTCAAATTTGCTCTAAATTCAAAATTTGAATCAAGTTTGAATCAATCACAACATCGAAATTCATTTGGCTCGTTTTTTGCAAGGAAGTAGCAAACGTTTTTTGGAATCGTCCACGAATTATGTCAAAATGTATGGAAACAAATTGGTTAATATATCATAAATGAACAAGGTAATTACCAACCTCTTACAATCCATCAAAAACTGGTTATTTTTAGTAAAATATAAGTGGAGTAATTTTTATGAAACGTCGCCTGTATCACAAGCAGACATTAAAAATTTTTGATTTATTAAAACTTTCTACTTAAAATGTTAAAATGCTTGTACTTACGTATATCGCTTCTTAGTTCTACAGTAAATAATCCGTCTGGTTCTTTATATGGTTCCGAATTTGGGGAAACTTCCTCAGATTCTTGCCTAGTAGTCATATGGAATAAGAAATAAGGACTTTAATCACAAAAAAATTTAAATCGCTTGTATTTGAATTATACTATTTCACAGGTCAGTTAATAAGTGCAACGTATGATGCTGACTAGTGAAAATTGTAATTTCAGCAAATTATTGCAGCTTGCTGTTCATTTTATAATTAAGTAAACAATAATGAGTTTTCGGTTTGTCACAGTTCGTGAGATATTAGAGTTATTGTTCTATTTAATATGTGTTCTTATTTAGCTGCAAAAAAATATGTAATCTAGGAATATCAAATGAAATACTAGCGATATATAAATATTTTAGTACTAAACACTTTATCTAAATGGGAACAATATACAGAAATATATTTAAAGTAAACTGCAACATAAGCAGTATTTTAAATAGCATATTACATATTAGAGGGAACCTCCCGACTCTCTCTGTCGGCATCCTCTTCTGGAAGCAGATATTTCATGCATTTGTAAGGTTTTTCTAACATTATAAACCACTAGCCTACTGTCAGCCAAATTTTTTAAAGTAAATTTCATTTTATCCCAGGTCTGAGTTCAACTGTTTAAAAGTACACACCATTTTGAACAAAGTACAAAAAAATGTTGAAGTTTTTCGAAGGAAATGCTTTCTTAGGTTTTACCAAATCGAAATTTTCAAAACGCTGTAATTTCGAAAAAATCTAAATTCTGAAAAAGGAAGATTTTTTTGAAAAAGTCGAATTTGAAAAAAGGACGAAATTTCGAAAGAAAGTTGAAATTTCGAAAAAACTCAAAGTTCTTTTTACGAAAGGAAACGCTTGGAAATCTCGTGATAATACGAAAATTTCTGGAGACGACTAAGAAAAATCAAATTATAATGAATATTAGAAAAATCAGTTTAGTCTTTTCCTTCCAAGGTCAGTTTCAAGGCACAAAATATACAAAATATTTTCCTCTTAAAAGAATGATCAAGAATACAAAATTTCCTAGATAGTCTTATTACATATTATAGGGCACCTCCTGACTCTTTCTGTCGGCATCCTCTTCTGGAAGCAGATATTTCATGCATTTGAACGGTTTTTCTAACATTATAAATCACTAGCCTACTGTCAGCCAGATTTTTTTAAAGTAAATTTCACTTTATCCCAGATCTGAGTTCAGCTTTTTAAAAGTACACACCATTCTGAACAAAGTACAACAAAAATGTTGAAGTTTTTCGAAAGAAATGCTTTCTTAGGTTTTACCAAATCGAAATTTTCAAAAAGCCGTAATTTCGAAAAAATCTAAATTCTGAAAAAGGTAGATTTTTTTGAAAAAGTCGAATTTGAAAAAAGGACGATATTTCGAATGAGAGTTGAAATTTCGAAAAAACTGGAAGTTCTTTTTACGAAAGGAAACGCTTGGAAATCTCGTGATAATACGAAAATTTCTGGACACGACTAAGAAAAATCAAATTATAATGAATATCAGAAAAATCAGTTTAGTCTTTTTCTTCCAAGGTCAGTTTCAAGGCATAAGATATACAAAATGTTTTTCTCTTAAAAGAATGATCAAGATACAAAGTTTCCTAGATAGTCTTCTTACATATTATAGGGCACCTCCTGACTCTTTCTGTCGGCATCCTCTTCTGGAAGCAGATATTTCATGCATTTGTACGGTTTTTCTAACATTATAAACCACTAGCCTACTGTCAGCCAGATTTTTTTAAAGTAAATTCCACTTTATCCCAGATCTGAGTTCAGCTTTTTAAAAGTACACACCATTCTGAACAAAGTACAACAAAAATGTTGAAGTTTTTCGAAAGAAATGCTTTCTTAGGTTTTACCAAATCGAAATTTTCAAAAAATCGTAATTTCGAAAAAATCTAAATTCTGAAAAAGTAGATTTTTTTGAAAAAGTCGAATTTGAAAAAAGGACGAAATTTCGAAAGAGAGTTGAAATTTCGAAAAAATTCGAAGTTCTTTTTACGAAAGGAAACGCTTGGAAATCTCGTGATAATACGAAAATTTCTGAAGACGACTAAGAAAAATCAAATTATAATGAATATTAGGAAAATCAGTTTAGTCGTTTTCTTCCAAGGTCAGTTTCAAGGCACAAGATATACAAAATGTTTTCCTCTTAAAAGAATGATCAAGAATACAAAATTTCCTAGATGGTCTTCTTACATATTATAGGGCACCTCCTGACTCTTTCTGTCGGCATCCTCTTCTGGAAGCAGATATTTCATGCATTTGTAAGGTTTTTCTAACATTATAAACCACTAGCCTACTGTCAGCCAGATTTTTTAAAGTAAATTTCACTTTATCCCAGATCTGAGTTCAGCTTTTTAAAAGTACACACCATTCTGAACAAAGTACAACAAAAATGTTGAAGTTTTTCGAAGGAAATGCTTTCTTAAGTTTTACCAAATCGAAATTTTCAAAAAATCGTAATTTCGAAAAAATCTAAATTCTGGAAAAGGTATATTTTTTTGAAAAAGTCGAATTTGAAAAAAGGACGAAATTTCGAAAGAAAGTTGAAATTTCGAAAAAACTCGAAGTTCCTTTTACGAAAGGAAACGCTTGGAAATCTCGTGATAATACGAAAATTTCTGGAGACGACTAAGAAAAATCAAATTATAATGAATATCAGAAAAATCAGTTTAGTCTTTTCCTTCCAAGGTCAGTTTCAAGGCACAAGATATACAAAATGTTTTCCTCTTAAAAGAATGATCAAGAATACAAAATTTCCTAGATAGTCTTCTTACATATTATAGGGCACCTCCTGACTCTTTCTGTCGGCATCCTCTTCTGGAAGCAGATATTTCATGCATTTGAACGGTTTTCCTAACATTATAAACCACTAGCCTACTGTCAGCCAGATTTTTTAAAGTAAATTTCTCTTTATCCCAGATCTGAGTTCAGCTTTTTAAAAGTACACACCATTCTGAACAAAGTACAACAAAAATGTTGAAGTTTTTCGAAAGAAATGCTTTCTTAAGTTTTACCAAATCGAAATTTTCAAAACGCTGTAATTTCGAAAAAATCTAAATTCCTAAAAAGGTAGATTTTTTGAAAAAGTCGAATTTGAAAAAAGGACGAAATTTCGAAAGACAGTTGAAATTTCGAAAAAACTCGAAGTTCTTTTTACGAAAGGAAACGCTTGGAAATCTCGTGATAATACGAAAATTTCTGGAGACGACTAAGAAAAATCAAATTATAATGAATATCAGAAAAATCAGTTTAGTCTTTTCCTTCCAAGGTCAGTTTCAAGGCACAAGATATACAAAATGTTTTCCTCTTAAAAGAATGATCAAGAATACAAAATTTTCTAGATAGTCTTCTTAGATATTATAGGGCACCTCCTGACTCTTTCTGTCGGCATCCTCTTCTGGAAGCAGATATTTCATGCATTTGTAAGGTTTTTCTAACATTATAAACCACTAGCCTACTGTCAGCCAAATTTTTTAAAGTAAATTTCACTTTATCCCAGATCTGAGTTCAGCTTTTTAAAAGTACACACCATTCTGAACAAAGTACAACAAAAATGTTGAAGTTTTTCGAAAGAAATGCTTTCTTAGGTTTTACCAAATCGAAATTTTCAAAAAGCCGTAATTTTGAAAAAATCTAAATTCTTAAAAGGGTAGATTTTTTTGAAAAAGTCGAATTTGAAAAAAGGACGAAATTTCGAAAGAAAGTTGAAATTTCGAAAAAACTGGAAGTTCTTTTTACGAAAGGAAACGCTTGGAAATCTCGTAATAATACGAAAATTTCTGGAGACGACTAAGAAAAATCAAATTATAATGAATATCAGAAAAATCAGTTTAGTCTTTTCCTTCCAAGGCCAGTTTCAAGGCACAAGATAGACAAAATGTTTTTCTCTTAAAAGAATGATCAAGAATATAAAATTTCGTAGATAGTCTTCTTCTATTAAGAAGAACAGAAAACTTCACAGCACCAAACTGAACACGGCTTCTTCTAATGAGCCTACTTATCAAGATCCAAAAGGAAAACAAAAGACTTTACCACCAGAATCCTCAAAGGTACAAAGCAGACTTAGAGCACAAGATACACGAAAAGTTTTCCTCTTAAAGGAACGAACAAGACTATAAAATTTCACAGATATTCTTCATCTATTAAGAAAAACTCTCTTAAAATGGTGCTGCAAAAAACTTTGCAGCACCAAACTGCAAACGGTTTTCTAATGATGAACCCTTTCACCAGAATCCAAAAACAAAGGACTTTACCACCAGAATCCTCAAAGGTACAAAGAAATCTCAAGGTACAAGATACACAAGAAGTTTTTCTCTAAAAAGAACGATCAAGATTATAAAGAGGAACTATTAAGAAAAACAATTAAGACTATTAAGAAGAACTCCCTCAAAATAGTAGTTTTCTAGGAGAAAATTTCGCAGCACTACACTAAAGACGGCTTCTTTTAATGGGGAACCCCCTCAACAAAATCCAAACGAAAAACAAAGGAATTTACCACCAGAATCCTCAAAGGTACGAAGCAGTTTCAAGGCACAAGATAAACGAAACGAACGATCAAGAGTATAAAGTTTTACAGATATCCCTTTTCTATTTAGAAGAATTCTATCAAAATATTAGTTTTCTAGCAGAAAACTTAGTAGCACCAAACCGAAGGTGGCTTCTTCCAATGAGGAACTCCCTAACCAAAATCCAAAGGGAAATCAAAGGACTTCATTACCGGAATCCTCAAAGGTAGAAAGCAGTTTTAAGGCACAAGATAAACGAAAAGTTTTCCTCTTAAAGGAACGATCAAGACTATAAAACTTCTCAGATATCCTTCTTCTATTAAGAATAGCTTCTTCAAAATATTAGTTTTCTAGCAGAAAACTTTAAAGCACCAAACTACAGACGGTTTTTTCTAATGAGGGGCTCCTTCGCCAAAATACAAACGAAAAGCAAAGGACCTTACCACCAGAATCCTCAAAGGTACAAAGTAGTCTCAGAGCACAAGATACACAAAAAGTTTTCCTTTCAAAAGAACGATTAAGATTACAAAAAAGACCTATTAAGAAAAACAGTCAAGACTATTAAAAAAAACTCTCTTAAAATAGTAGTTTTCTAGGAGAAAATTTTGCAACACTAAACTGAAGACAGCTTCTTCTAATGAGGAACCCTCTAACCAAAATCCAAACCGTAAACAAAGGAATTTACCACTAGAATCCTCAAAGGTACAAAGCAGTTTCAAGGCTCAAGACAAACGAAACGTTTTTCTCTTAAAGAAACGGTAAATACTATAACGCTTCACAGATATCCTTCTTCTATTAAGAAGAACTGCCTCAAAATAGTAGTTTTCTAGCAATAAACTTTGCAGCACCGAATTGCAGACGGCTTCTTCTAATGGGAAACCCCCTAACCAAAATCCAAACCGAAAACAAAGGAATTTACCACCAGAATACTCAAAGGTACAAAGCAGTATCAAAACATACGATAAACGAAAAATTTTCCTCTTAAAGAAACGATCAAGACCATAAAGAAGAACTATTAAGAAGAGCAATCAAGACTATTAAGAAGAACTCCCTCAAAATATTAGTTTTCTAGCAGCAAACTTCGTAGCACCAAATTGCAAACGGCTTCTTTTAATAAGAGATCCCCTCACTAAAATCCAAACGATAAACAAAGGACTTTACCACCACAATCCTCAAAGATACCAAACAGTCTCAAGGCACAAGATACATGAAGAGTTTTCCTTCTAAAGGAACGATCAAGACTGTGAAGAAGGACTACTAATAAGAAAAGTCGAGACTAATAAGAAGAACTCCCTCAAAATAGTAACTTTCTAGGAGAAAACTTGCAGCACCAAACTGCAGACGGCTTCTTCTAATGAGAAATCCCTTTCCAAAATCCAAACGAAAAACAAAGGATTTTACCACCAGAATTCTCAAAGGTACGAAGCAGTCGCAAGGTAAAAATACACGAAAAGTTTTCCACTTAATGGAACGATCAAGACTATAAAACTTCATAGATATCGCTCTTCTATTTAGGAGAACTCCCTTAAAACATTAGTTTTCTAGCAGAAAACTTCGTAGCACCAAGCTGAAGGCGGCTTCTTCCAATGAGGAACCCCCTAACCAAAATCCAAAAGAAAAACAAAGGACCTCACCACCAGAATCCTCAAAGGTACAAAGTAGTCTCAAAGCAGAAGGTACACGAAAAGTTTTGCTCTCAAAAGAAGGATCAAGATTATAAAGGAGAACTGATAAAAAAAACAATCAGGACTATTAAGAAGAACTCCCTAAAAATAGTAGTTTTGTAGGAAAAAATTTCGCAGCACTAAACTAAAGGTGGCTTCTTCCAATGAGGAACCCCCTAACCAAAATCCAAAAGGAAAACAAAGGACTTCACCACCAGAATCCCCAAAGGTACAAAGCAGTTTCAAGGCACAAGTTACAGGAAAAGTTTTTCTCTCAAAGAAACGATCAAGACTATAAAACTTCACAGATGTCCCTCTTCTATTTAGAGTAGAAAGAAAGTATTAATTTTCTAGCAGAAAACTTCGTATCATCAAACTGAAGGTGGCTTCTTCCAAAGAGGAACCCCCTAACCAAAATACAAAGGGAAATCAAAGGACTTCATTACTAGAATCCTTAAAGGTAGAAAGCAGTTTCAAGGAACAAGATAAACGAAAAGGTTTTCTCTTAAAGGAACGATCAAGACTATAACACTTCACAGATATCCTTCTTCTATTAAGAAGAACTCCCTGAAAATAGTAGGTTTCTAGTAATAAACTTTGCAGCACCGAATTGCAGACGGCTTCTTCTAATGGGGAACTCCCTAACCAAAATCCAAACCGAAAACAAAGGACTTTACCACCAGAATTCTCAAAGGTCCAAACAGTTTCAAATCATAAGATAAACGAAAAGTTTTCCTTTTAAAAGAACGATCAAGACTATAAAACTTCATAGATATTCTTCTTCTATTTAGAAAAATTTTCTCAAAATATTAGTTGTCTATCAGAAAACTTCGCAGCACCAAACTGAAGACGGTTTCTTCTAATGAAGAACCCCCTTACCAAAATCCAAACGAAAAACAAAGGACTTTACCACCAAAATCCTCAAAGGTACAAGGTACTCTCAAAGCACAAGATAAACGAAAAGTTTTCCTCTTAAAAGAACCATCAAGATTATAAAGAAGAAGTATTAAGAAAAACAATTAAGACTATTAAAAAGAACTCCCTCAAAATAATAGTTTTTTAGCAATAAACTGTGCAGCACCAAACTGCAGACGGCTTCTTCAAATGAGGAACCCCCTAACCAAAATCCAATTCGAAAACAAAGGATTTTACCACCAGAATCCTCAAAGGTACAAAGCAATCTCAAGGTACAAGATACGTGAAAAGTTTTTCTCTTAAAGGAACGATCAAGATTATAAAACTTCACAGATATCCCTCTTCCATTTAAAAGAACTCCCTCAAAATATTTGTTTTCTAGCAGAAAACTTCGCAGCACCAAACTGAAGGTGGCTTCTTTCAAGGAGAAATCCCCTAACCAAAATCCAAAGAGAAAACAAAGGACTTCACCACCAGAATCCTCAAAGGTATAAAGCAGTTTTAAGACACAAGATACACGAAAAGTTTTCCTTTTAAAGGAACGATCAAGACCATAGAACTTCTCAGATATCCTTCTTCCATTAAGAATAGCTTCTTTAAAATAGTAGTTTTCTAGCAGAAAACTTCATAGCACCAAACTGCAGACAGTTTTTTCTAATGAGGGATTCACAGATATCCCTCTTCCATTTAAAAGAACTCCCTTAAAATATTAGTTTTCTAGCAGAAAACTTCGCAGCACCAAACTGAAGGTGGCTTCTTCCAAAGAGAAATCCCCTAACCAAAATCCAAAGAGAAAACAAAGGACTTCACCACCAGAATCCTCAAAGGTATAAAGCAGTTTTAAGGCATAAGATGCATAAAAAGTTTTTCTTTTAAAGGAACGATCAAGACCATAAACCTCTCAGATATCCTTCTTTAAAATAGTAGTTTTCTAGCAGAAAACTTCGCTTCACCAAACTGCAGACAGTTTCTTCTAATGAGGGATTCCCTCACCAAAACCCAAACGAAAAACAAAGCACTTTACGACCAGATGCCTCAAAGATACAAAGTAGTCTCAAGGCACAAGTTTTTCTCTTAAAGGAGCAATCAAGACTATAAAGAAGAATTATTAAGAAGAACAATCAAGACTATTAAGAAGAACTTCCTCAAAATATTAGTTTTCTAGCAGAATACTTCGCAGCATCAAACTGCAAACAACTTCTTTTAATGAGGGATCCTCTCACTAAAATCCAAACTAAAAACAAAGGACTTTACCACCAGAATCCTCAAAGATACAAAGCAGTCTCAAGGCACAAGATACATGAAAAGTTTTCTTCTTAAAGGAACGATCAAGACTGTAAAGACGAACTATAAGAAAGGTCCAGAATATTAAGAAGAACTCCTTCAAAATAGTAATTTTCTAGGAGGAAACTTCGCAGCACCAAACTGCAGACGGCTTCTTCTAATGAGGGGTCCCCTTTTAATTTTTCTTGGTTTCAGGGGACAAGTTCTGTGTTTCAATTTTTGAAGATAACCAAGGACCAGTCCGTTCCATCAAACTGGTTTCTATTGTGTTCAAGTTTAAAGATTGTCTCACAGGAGTTCTGGTTTCGTTTCAGTGTCCAACATCATCAATAACTTTCTGCAGTATTTACCAAAACTTGACGTTTAAATACGACAAAAAAATCATTCTTGACGGATGTTAAAAAACTGCTGAATTTCTGATATTCTTGAAAGACAAATAAACATAAATGAAATGAATGATAGCTTGGTGGAACGGACTAGTCCTAGGTTATCTTCAAAAATTGAAACAGACAACAACACACAACACGCACAAACTAGTCCCCTGAAATCAAGGCAGATTAAAAACACAACAAACGTTGCTCTAACGCGTTTCGACAGCCAAGACGTCATCTTCGGAGAGATACTGAATGATAGTGTCTAAGAGTACTTGAGATTTTATTGTATGTAGTAGATTCCATCGTTATTCTTTCCTAAATATTGCAATTTAGGTTTTGTGTGCGTTTCCTATCAAGACCTCAACTTTGTCAATTGTGATTCTCAGAATCAGTGGACGAGGTAATTCTCTTTAGAAATGACCGGGGGTCTCCTTTTACGACAATTAATATAATAAATAACGCGATGGAGAAATAACTGTTAAGCAAAATGTGAGAACATCCTGATAACGTACATGTTGAAGGGAGCGTAATTCCTTGCTTGCTGTTAATATCTTGCTCCATTGTCGCTTAGACAGTAAACGGTCCCAACGGTCCATAATTAATCCAGTAGCAATCCTGGACGGTTAGCGGTAAAGCCAGGATTGTTAGTGGTCACGGCGACCGCTCCTACAATTCCAGGATATTCTCCACCACCGCAAGCCACTATAATTTGGGAGTTAAGCCGGGATCTTGTGCTACGTTGTATATTTATCGTGTCTTCTCTTAATGCTCCCGAATTTTGCTCCTAATGTTACATCACGAGCTTATCAGCTTATTATTGCCAACCACAATCATACATTTTCTTACTTTATTAAGGGAATGCAATTTAGTTTAATACGATTAGTTAAGGCTTCCTTGAAAATAACGGTCGTTGTATGCGATTAATTCATAATTGATCACTTCGGTGTTTGGAAAAGTTTGGAAAAGCCAATGGATAGTGCATTGATAAATTTTAGCTTTCTTCGAAGTAAATGACTTCTAATATGATTTCAACGGAAAATTGCTGTGTTTTCTATCTTTGGAAGAAATATAGGAGACATAAGAATGAATAACATCTAGAGGCCCTAATTTATCCTTATTTATTTCTCTTGAAGTGAGGCTACAGTTTCTTCTTCTTCTTTTTCTTCTTCTTCTTCTTCTTATGTTGCATCTCCTAGCGGAGGTTTGTTATCATTACAGCTATTTTAATCTTGTTAACTGCAGCTCGGAGTTGTTGGTGGTTGCTGGAGTTATATCAGTCTCTTAGGTTTTTGAGCCATGACTCACGTCTTCTACCAACATTCCTTTTGCCGCTAATTTTCGCTTGAACTTATTTTTTTGGTGGAACGGACTGATCCTTGGCTATCTTCAAAAATTGAAATACAAATCTTGTCTCTCTGAAACCAAGAAAGATTAAAAAACACAACAGAGGTTGCTCTGTTGTGTTGCAACCTCCTGTACTTGCTTTCATTCCTAGGTTAGACCGTTGCTCAACGGTTAGACAGATTAGATCTCAAAAGAAGGAGTTTGCTTTCCATCGAGGCGTTGGTTGCATTATTTCTTGATGTTTTCTTGAGAAAACACTTTTGAGTCCACCAGATTTTTCTTTATCCATACCATAACGATCTCTTGATATCGATTAATCATTTGTATCTGCGTAATTAGAGTATCTGCTGCTGCTTTATTACTTTCAATATTTTCACTATAAAATAGCCCAAAATTTATGCTTGTAATATTCAAAAGAATCTTATCTATAAAAGCTGTCACAGCTGCATTAAAATGATGATTCCGTTCCATCATAATTTGAATAAATAATTTATAGAAATTAAATGGAATGAGAGACGCTGCAGGAGGAAGATATGAAGAATTAATTCAAATAAATGACCCAATTCCACCATTGAAGTAACAATAAAGTTAATATCACCACTATTTGAATTTGACAGGGATAGATTCTTTATCAATTTAATCTCGATTATCAACTCCCGCCGAGCCGCCCTTGTCTCGAGAAGTCGGATGATAAACGACGTACTCACGGTAATTGCCATCTAAGTTATGGCTGATGGCGTGTATGAAATATGGTATCGCTCCACACGCAATTACTGGAGGGTTATTTATCTTACCGAGAGAGACATCCTGAGTTTGCCTTAAGTAAGAAGAAATCGGAGTTTTGCGCCAGTAATTTCCTAGCGAACACCCATCATCTGCTCTTAAATGAAACTTCTGGGACTTTACGCCGAGACATGAAAAATTCAACACTAAGTCACTACGTGAAAATCACAAAATATTTCATTTAGTTCATGTTTTAGCCTCCCAGAGCGAGGAATTTCCCATTCCGGTGTTTAGATTTTAATTAAACTACTTTATTATTAATTAGAGTTGGATAAAACTGCGCAGTGCTGATAAAAATTTCAGTTCAATGTGGTTTTTAAAAAGGGTCTCTAACCAACAATTTGCGCTCTAACGAAACAGTTATCCCTGTTTTTACTGAACAAACTTCGTGTGTCTCTCATAGGAACAAGTTTAAACGACCCTTTCCACATCCATGGTCTTTTATTTCTCTCTCTCTCTCACTCTGTGCTCTCATGGGCTTGATAAACGTTCTCGCAACTAGCTACCGGACAATGCGGAATTTGTTTGGAGGAGTTTATCATGTAAACATCCCAGGATTGCAGTTCAGAATACCGCAAACTCCGACCAATTCATCTGATTTACCGCTTCTACAAATTCTGCTTATTTTCCGTACATAGATTGCGCGATTATTGCAAATTATAGTTATCTTGTAAGTGGTTTCTAGCAAATTATGTTTTATAGTTTATTAGATTCGTATTATTTATAGCGTCAGAAGCTAATATGCGTTTGAAGGCAATCAGTTTTCTTACTTCCTTCTAACGTGTCTAGTAATTGACACATTTATTCCATAATTGAACATACATAAGTGGTGTGTCGTGACTGTTATCAAAAGGTAAGCTGACTGGACACCCTTTTAGAAGATTAATTACAATTTTGCTTCCAACTGATTACCATTCAAAAAGTAATTTTTTTTGTCGTATTTCGATTAGTCGAAATATTGATTTAAATTCGAAGTTGCAAAACAAAATTCAAATTTCGAAAAGATGGTTGTAATGTTGAAATAAAAATAAAAACTTTATGTTTGAAGACAAATGTTTAAATGTTTAATGTTCAGTTTGGTTTGTGAACTGTTTTAATTTTTGAATTTTTCTCTTTAAAATTGAATCTTTATTCAAAACTTTGAAATAAAATTCTAAATAAAAGAGAAGAAGAACTCCAAGCTAGAACCCAAAATTCATGTTAAAAAATTTAAACCATTTTTATCAGTGGTTCAGTACCTTTAAAGTTGATGGTTTGGCTATCGAAACACATTAGAGCAATAGTTGTGTTTTTTTATCTTTCTTCGTGTCAGGGAACAAGATGTGTATACCAATTTAAATCACAAAATGGAACTTAAGCAATAATATAATTTTTCGTCAGATTTTCTTTGAAGCTTTAATTAAAAAAAAAATGTAAATTCATTTTCCGAGAATCGAAATTTTCAAAAAAAGACCAAATTATCAAAAAGTCGGAATTTCCAAAAAAGTCGAAATTTCGAAACCAAATTTTCAAGAAATTCAAAATATTAAAATAAGTTCAAATTTTTAAAAATTCAATTTTACAGAATTCAAAATTTCCAGAATAAGTTGAAATCTTGAAACAACGTCGAAACTTTCAAGTCACATTCTAAAACGTCCAAATTTTTAGAGAGAGGCCTATTTTTTAAAAAGAAATTTTCAAAAAAATTATAGAAGTAGAATTTTTGAAGGTTGAAATTTCAAAAAATTTGAATGTATGATTTTGCCTGGTGTCAGGGATATAAATTTTAATCACAATATATATATATATATACTTTTTATTAGATTTTCTTTGAAACTTTAACTTAAAAAAAATCTGAATTTAAAAAATGAAAATTTATTTTCCGAGAACGGAGAAATTTTCAAAAAAGTCCAAATTATCAAAAAGTCGGAATTTCCAAAAAAAAGTCGAAATTCTGAGACAAAATTATTAAAAAATTCAAAATTTTAAAAGAAGTTTAAATTTGTAAAAATTCAATTTTTTTACAGAATTCGAAATTTCCAGAAAAAGTTGAAATTTTGAATAAATATTGAAACTTTCAAATGACATCTCTAAAAAGTCCAAAATTTCAAAATAATGTTTATATTTTATAAAAGTAGAAATTTTCAAAAAAATTATAACTGGAATTTAAAAAAAAAAGTTGAAATTTTAAATAATTCCAATTTTTAAAAAAAAAAGTCTATTTTTTTTAAGTTTAATCCACTCGCAAAGGGCTCCAAAAAAATTTCTATTGTAAATTCGATACTTTTGGAACAAAGTGGAAATTTGGAACTTGAAGTCGTAGTAGCAGAAAACCTGCAGATTTTGAACAAGAATTCTAGAAGTGTCGAGAAAAATTCGAAATTCTTATTTCGAAAAAATAAAAAGGGAAATAATTGAAGTGTCTAGAAAAAGTGGGATGATTAAATACAGCTTGTGAAGGACAAACAATTTTAAAAATTGAAATACAAATCTTGCCAGAGTTTCTCTCTGAAGATGACAGCTTGGATGTCGAAATGCATTAGAGCAACCTTTTTTGTGTTTTTAATCTTTTTCGGTTTCAAGGAAAAAGATTTGTATTTCAAGTTTTAAAGATAACCAAGGACTAGTTCGTTCCACCAAAATTTTATCCACTTCCAAAGAGTAACCCCATTATGCCTTCAAAGCACTGCGAGTAGGATGCGGAAACAAGGATAGATGTCGATGAACCGCCTTCTTAAACAAGGACAGGTTGTAATTTTTTGAAAAATTCCTTTCGGTAACGAGTTCCACAGCTTGGAAGTTCTATATAAAAAAGAGCCTTCGTAGGCAGAAGTCCTCACTGTGTCAAGCTGGACTACACAGGACTACTGGACTACACAGGAATTTGCTGTCTCCGACTGTCTTGTATGTCTCAAGAATCTTGCCCTTGGGGGGATCAATCCTATTAGTTCC
The DNA here is from genome assembly GCA_028583605.1 of Dastarcus helophoroides. Lineage (NCBI taxonomy): Eukaryota > Metazoa > Arthropoda > Insecta > Coleoptera > Bothrideridae > Dastarcus > Dastarcus helophoroides. The sequence goes on along the minus strand of CM053327.1, from coordinate 42,310,877 downwards.
TGCGAGCATGTACCATGATAGTACTTGTCGAGAAGAGACAAGTCACCGACAATTTTCAAAAAGGTCGAAATTTTTATGTAAATATTTTAAAAAAGTCGAAATTTCCATCAAATAATGAAATCTCGAAAAACTGACTTGGTCAAAATTTTGGGAAAAAATTACTTTGTAGAAAAAACAAATTTTCATAAAACGCGAAATTTTCATTCTAATTAAAAATTTCGAGAAGCACTTTTTATTTAAAAAGTCGAAATCTCAAAAAGAAATCGAAATTTCCAATCAAAAAAATCGACATTGAGAGAAAAAGTTAAAAGTTTGAAACAAGAAAATTCTGAAAAGGTAATATGTTGAAATGTCTACATTGTAAAAAAAAGTCAAAATTGTCTGGAATAAATCGAAATTTTCAATAATAAATCGAAATTTAGAAAGGTCGACTTTTTAGAAAAAATCAAATTTTTAGCAAAAATCAAATTTTTAGCAAAAATGGAATTTTTAGCAAAAATGGAATTTTTTAAAAAAGTTAAAATAACAAAGAACCGAAATTTAGAGAAAAATTTTGAAATTTAAAAATAGTTTACAATTTCAGAAAGAGTTGAATTTCAGAAAAACGTACATATTTTTAAAAAGTGGTCAAAACGTCACGAAACACTAGATATTAGGTTTTTTTCAATTTATTTAACATTTCTTCGGCCCAGTTTGGAAATATTTAAATTTTTATGGTTTGTTGATAATTTTCTAAACAAACTGAATATTAGAAAAAATCAAATTCTCAACAACAAATATTTTCAAAAGAAATGTAAATATTATTAAAAAAAAAGTCAAGATATTCTGACCAATTGAAATTTTCGCAAAATTTTTCAGTCAGCATTTAAAAAAAAGCCGAATATTTGAGTAGTTTCAATTATTTAGTCTTAATTTTCAAAAGAGTCGAGATATTCAATAAAAAAATTTCAAAATATTTTTAAGAAAAAGTTGATATTTTGAAAATTTACAAAAATGTCTTAAAAAAATTGGAACTCAGAACTTGTCCCCTGAAACCAAGAAAGATTAACATTTTTTTTTAATTTTTTTTTTAATTTTTTTTTCAATATTTTTTTTTAATCTTTCCTGGTTTTAGGGGACAAGTTCTGAGTTTCAATTTTTGAAGATAACCAAGGACCAGTCCGTTCCATCAAAAAATGTCTTAAATAGTTCAAATTTTTAACAAAAGTAATTATTCAATATAGTTTTAATTTACAAAAAGTCTGTAGAAAAAGCCGAAAATTAGAAAAAAAAGTCAATCTTTTGAGAAAGGAACAAATTTTCAGTCAAAATTTTAATAAAAGGCCTAAATTTTGAAAAAGTGTCTATTTCATTATCTGAATTTCTACAAAAATCTAAAATTTATTTATTTTTTTGATGGAACGGACTGGTCCTTGGTTATCTTCAAAAATTGAAATACAGTACCTCTCTCAAGATGATAGCTTGGCTATCGAAACGCGTTAGAGCAACCTCTACTCAGATACTTCAGAGAGTATCTCTCTGAAGATGTTAGCTTGGCTATCGAACCTTTGTTGTGTTTTTTTAACCTTTCTTGGTTTCAGGGGACAAGATTTGTATTTCAATTTTCCAAAATTTAAAAGTCAAAATTTTCAGAATTTTCGAAGTTTTCAAAGAAACCGAATTTTTCAAAAGAATTCAAATTTTCAGCATAAGTCGAATTGTACAAAAATGTCAAAATTTACAAAAAGTCGAAATCTCCAAAACAAATCGAAATTTTCAATCGAAAAGCCTACTTCTAATTTGAAAAATTAATATGTTGAAATATCTACATTGTTAAAAAAAGTCGAAATTGTAAATAATAAATCGAAATTTAAAAGGGTCGCCTTTAAAAAAAAATCAAATTTCTAACAAAAGTGGAATTAAAAAAAAAAAAAAAAAAACTTAAAGTTACAAAGACACCGAAATGTAGAGAAAAATTTAAAACTTGACGAAAAATTTGAAATTTGGAGAAAACATTTGAGAAAAAGTCAAGTACTGGACAAAAAGTTTAATTTTACGAAAATAGTCCAATTTTCAAAAAAAAACGAAATGTAATATTTTCAAAAAAAGTTGAAAATTCCAGAAAGAGACATTCGTAAAAAGTAATCTGTAAAACTGTATTTTAGAAAAAAAATCAAATTTTTTAAAAAGTCAGTCATTATTTTAAAGAAAAATGTAAATTTTACTTAAAAAAAGATATTTTCAACTACTGAAATTTTTACAAAACTTTTCAGTTAGCATTTTACAAAGAAACCGAAATTTTGAATAGTTTCAATCTTTTAGTCTCAATTTTCAAAATATTCGATATTTTCATTTTTTGTTTTTTTTTGGTGAAACAGACTGGTCCTTGGTTATAATCAAAAATTGAAATACAGAACTTGTTTCTCTCTGAAGATGAAAGCTTGGCTATCGAAACGCGTTAGAGCAACCGTTGTTGTGTTTTTTAATCTTTCTTGGTTTCAGGGGACAAGATTTGTATTTCAAGTGTTACGTTAATAATTTTTTTTTTATTCGAAAATTGTCAATCAAAATTTTCGACTCTTTTAAAAAGATGTTCGAGTTTTTTGTCAAAATTTCAATTATGCAGAATTTCGACTATTTTAAACAAAATTTCGACTTTCCTGCTCTGCTTTAGTAAACTACCTTCGAAATATTTTTTAAAAAGATCATAAAAAACTCTTCAATTTTTTTAAATTTCGACTATTTTACTGTTTTCTTAGATTATTTATCAAAATTTTTTTAAAAATTTAGTGTAAAAATGTTAATGTTTGAAAATTTTGTCAATCGGTTTCTGAAATACTCTTAATTGTTTGAAGAGTGTCAAAATTTTGACCTTTTTTGAAAATCTAAACTTTTTTCTGAAAATCTAAACTTTTTTCTGAAAATCTAAACTTGTTTTGAAAATTTTAACTTTCTATGGAAATTTTAACATTTTTCAAAATTTTCATTCTTATAGAAAAGTGATTTCAAAATTTTCGATTTTTCGAAAAGATTACTAAAAATTGAAATACAGAACTTGTCCCCTGAAACCAAGAAAAATTAAAAAACACTCTCTGAAGACAACAGCTTGGCTGTCGAAACGCGTTAGAGCAACCTTTGTTGTGTTTTTTAATCTTTCTTGGTTTCAGGGAACAAGATTTGTATTTCAATTTTCGATATTTTCAATAAATAGTTTCAAAAAAAGAATTTTTGTATATATTTAAAAAAAAAAGATGTTTTGAAAAATCTTGAATTTTTTAAATAAATAGTTCAAATTTTCGACAAAGAGTAATTTTTCAAAAAAATTTTAATTAACATAAGGTCGAATTTGGAGAAAAAATCGAAAATAAAAAAAATCAATATATTTTAAAAAGAGTACAAATTTGCAATGAGAATTTCAAGAAATTTTGCAAAAAGTGTCAATTTTGTTATCTGAATTTGAAACAAAAATCGACGTTTTAAAAAAAAATCACAATTTTCAGAATATTCGAAATTTTCAATTATTTAGAAAAAATTGATGTTTTGAAAAATCTTACATTTTTTAAATAAATAGTTCAAATTTTCGACAAAGAGTAATTTTTCAAAAAAAGTTTTAATTAACATAAGGTCGAATTTGGAGAAAAAATCGAAAATGAAAAAATCAATATATTTTTAAAAAAGTACGAATTTTTAACGAGAATTTCAAGAAATTTTGCAAAAAGTGTCGATTTTGTTATCTGAATTTGAAACAAAAATCGACGTTTTAAAAAAAAATCAAAATTTTCAGAATATTCGAAATTTTCAAAGCGGAATTGTTGAAAAATTTCAGTTAAATATTATTCTATTTTGAAAAATTCGGCTTCAGCATTTAACTGAAATTTTTCAAAATAGAATAATATTTCAATAAAAATTTTAATTCACAAAAAGGCCTTGTAGAAAAACTCCTAAAATAAAAAGAGTCCATATTTTAAAATAGGCACAAATTTTCGGTCAGAATTTCGAGAAAAGACTTAAATTTTAAAAAAGTGTAAATTTTATTATCTGAATTTGAAAAAAATCCAAAATTTTAAATAAATCAAAATTTTCAAAATTTTCAAAGAAACCAAATATTTCAAAAAAAGTTCAAATTTTCAGTAGAAGTCAAAAATGTCGAAATTTACAAAAGAGTCGAAATTTTGTTATAAAAGTCGAAATTTCTAGAATTAATCAAAATTATTTAACTTGGAGAAAGCCAAAATTTTAAACAAAAAATTCGAAACCTTTTTATAAAATCATAATTTGATGAAAAGCATAACTTTTTAAAAATCGTTTTAAAAGTTTCTTTTTAAAAGGATCGAAATTTTCAACACAGTGAATTGGAATTTCGATAAAAAGTCAAATATTTTTAAAAAATGTTTTTTTTGAAACGTCGAAGCTAACCTACTAATTAAAAATCAAATTAAAAAGAAAGATGAAATTCATTCACGAAAAATCGAAATTTTTAAAAGGTAATGATTTTCAAAAGTTCAAATTTAAAAAAAAATAATAACATTTTGAAAAAAGTTTGAACTTTTAAGAAAAAGTCAATATTTTAAAAAAAGGAAGTTTTCAAACAGGTCAAATTTTCAAATGCATAGATTTTTAAAAGTCAATATTTTAAATAATAAATTGAATTCTAAAAGTATGCAAGAAGAATGCAACCTAGACTATAAATTCATGCAGCCCTCCAGGCGGCGTGTATAGTGAATCATCGGTAGCTGAACTACCAACAGTTGAAACACTGCCACCTAGCGAAGCGGTTGCTCTCTAGGAGAGTTCCCAGAAGACAAGGATTCTATAAGGCACAGACCAATAGGTTTGAACATTTATTAGATTCGAAGTTTGGAAACCAAATACCGGTTTCGATCTTGTTAGATCTGACGAGACCTAACAAGATCGAAACCGGTATTTGGTTTCCAAACTTCGAATCTAATAAATGTTCAAACCTATTGGTCTGTGCATTATTGAATTCTAAAAGGTCAAATATTTCAAAAAAAGTTGAAATTTTGAAAACTTTTGACATTAAAAACATATTTTTGAATAAAATCGACATTTTCAATAAAATTCGAATTGTTCACACTCTCTCACACCTTGAGAATTTGTACACAAATAAATTTTAATTAATTATGTCAAAAATAAGCTAAATTTGTTACTTGTTTGTTACAGACACAGTTGCTAAATTTCGATTATTAACGTTGCTAATATCAATAAATAGTGATATCGCAGCTGTTGTGTGCAAAAAGAAAGGTTTTGTAAGGGAAGCTGTGCTTCCCTAGCTTCAATGAAGAGCACGCCACTGACATACATTAATAGCACAGCAGTATATACCTGGAAAACAGTAAAACATAAACATTTCGAATTCCGTATGACCGGCTTCATTTTACATCGTCGGCGGCTGATGGTACCACGTTGGGTTTTTATCGTTAATCTTACAATAAGTAATATAACGAAATTAAAACTTCGATCTTGTTACCGCAATTGCCTCCAGTGGAAAATAATGATGGTAAGTTGAATTATAAAGCGACAAATACTGGTGTCACTAGAATGAGTAGAAATTATACGAAATCTTACGCTAGTGAAAAGGGTGTTATGTTACAGGCTGAGTTTCGGGGCCCCAGTGGTAACTCATTTCACTATATTGCGTGTTGCAAAGAACCAAGTAGGGAAAAGTTAAAGTAAACTTCCTCTAAGGATGCCAGACTTCTACTGGGAAAGAAAAATATCCAAGAAAAAACAGCACGACGCCTGTAGAAAACAGGGCGCCCGGTAGTTTTCAGTCGGTATTCAAATTTTAATTTACCGACCTGTGAATAAATGAAAGAGTCGATAAATACAAAGCCCAGCAATTTATTTAAAAACTTCATGTTGAATTTTCGATTTGGTAAAAACGTCGCCCAACCGTGCGTGATAATGATCTTATAGAAAATATTTAAATATGTTGAATAGCACCGCAAAGTGTTTAGAAAAGCGATAGAAATTTTCCAAATTACTGGCGGCGTAAAAAACTTGACAGCTAATCCTGAATGTATTAAAAAGCTCAAACGAAACCTTAATTGAAAACGCGTATTAAAATTATTTTCCTATAAGCAAAATCCGATTAGGTGCGGGGCACTTCTGTTTGCTCGATGAAGGAACGACAAAGGTTAGCCAGGCTTACCCCTCGACACTGGGAAATAACTGCACGGCCTGAAGCTGACGCCCTCATAATCCACTGATCAAAGGCGTTTTTAAATCTAAAACATTGACTATACCGCCGTTTCCGCAATTTTAATAAACACCGTCAAGCTGTATAACGTGAACGTCGGCACATTCCTCTTTAAAATAACATGAAAAATTACCTGAACACTAACAGTATGCTTTAAACATAGAGAGGTACTAAGAGTCATGACTCTTAGTACCTCTCTATGTTTAAAGAGTGCACTCGCTTGACGCCTGTGAATGTTTTAGTACTTACTTGTCGGAACATTTGTTAGCATTCGAGTTGGATATACCAAACTGACGAGATCCAACAAGATCGAAACCGGAATTTGGTTTCCAAACTTCGAATCTAATAAATGTTCAAACCTATTGGTCTGTGCATTAGAATCCTTGTCTTCTGGGAACTTTCCTAGAGAGCAACCGCTTCGCTAGGTGGCAGTGTTTCAACTGTTGGTAGTTCAGCTACCTATAATTCACTATACATGCCGCCTGGAGGGCTGCATGAATTTGTAGTCTAGGTTGCATTCTTCTTGCATAGAGAGGTAGACCATATTTTCAACACTTAACTAGATTTGCGTATATGGATCAAAATTTTAATAAAAATAGTAATAATTCCGCGAAAAGATTCCTTGGGAGAGTTGTGGATGTATACGTTGTAGTTGTCGGGGCCATAACACGTAATTAAATTACAACTTACAGGTTCTCAAACGCATTCGCTTTAAACTGCAATTAAAGTAATATGAACATTTATGCTGACTTGTTATTTGCCTTTTATGCATCGCCTTTGCCGTTGCTTTGTCTTTGCCGCCTGTCGCTCATTTTTATGTCCAAATACGACTGTTCTCGTAAGTATGACTCCCAATCACATTTGATGTAAATGGCTGAAATGTTTACGGGGCTAAATCCTTAAAATAAAACTACAGAGTCCTGAAGAAAGCTAGCCTATTAGATATTTATCAATGATCAAGGATCATTCTTTATCACTGGGTAAAATAATTTGGCTCAATTTTAAAATATCAACTTTTTTCGAGATGATGACTTTTTTTTAGAAATTTTTACTCTTCGACATTTCTACCTTGGACTAAAATTTCAATCTTAAACACGAAATTTACACCATCAACTGGAAAATTTTACTCACGTTTGAAATTTCGACTTTAATCCTGTGTCGAATTTTTGAATTGGAAGTAAAAATTTCACTACTCCAAGTTATTATTTAATATTTATTCAGTCTTTCTCAAAAATTGATCCTTTTTCGAAGTCATTAGGTTTAAAATTCCAGACTCGTTTTGCACAATTCCGATTTTCATAATTATTAAACTTTATTAACGATTAAAAACCAACAGATACTTAAAAATTTTACAATGTTTCGATAAATATTTGCTAACAAAAATTGAAACACAGAACTCCATTTGCTAACACTTGACCAGGTTTCTCATTGCTGCGTCATCGACGAAACCTGGTCCGGTGTTAGCAAATATTTATGAAACATGGTGGAATTTTTGAATATCTGTTGCCTTTTAATCGTTAATAAGGTTCAATAGTTATTAATAGAGCCCAGAAGTTGTGGCAGTAACAAAATTAAACTTTGGTACCATAAATGGCAAATAAAATAGACGAAAATGGCAGTACAAACGTATAAAATGGCATTTATAAATTTCTATTTTATAGGTTTATATGTATATGGAAAAAGACTTTTCTCTCATAGCAATTTTGTACCAGTTTCTCTCTAAAGATGACAGCTTGGCTGTCGAAACGCGTTAGCCAGTAACCTTTGTTGTGTTTTTTAATCTTTCTTGGTTTCAGGGGACAAGTTCTGTGTTTCAATTTTTGAAGACAACCAAGGACCAGTCCGTTCCATCAAAAGTCACTTTCCCTCTCTCTGGCTTATGCAGTCAACCGAAAATACACATTCAACCAGAAAAGGAGTTTATCCAGAAATTTTCATTTTTATATTTCAAAATTCGTTTTTTCCTCGAAGTTTCGTTTTTTTTGAAATTTCGAATATATTCTTGGAATTCCATTGTTTCCTTAAAATCTGACTTTCTCAAAGTTTGGGATTTTTATTTTAAAATTCGTCGTTTTTTGTTCGAAATTTCGTCGTTTCTCAAAATTCAGATTTTTCTGAAAATTTCGACTGTTTTTAAAATGCGACTTTTCTCGGATTTCTTAAAATTTAGCTTCTTTTCCAAATTTGGTCGATCTTTTGATAAAAAAGTAAAAATCTTTAAAGAATATTTATTTACAGATGTTGGGTTTTGGAAATATATAGTATTTTAAAAAAAATATAACCTGCGAGCAAATTTTCTTTCTAAAAATTTAAACCTTATCATCAAATTTGGTTTTCGCGGCGAAATTTCCATTCTATGGCAAATCTTTTCTCAAAATTCGTCTTTTTCTCGACAGGATTACTATTGTCAAAATTCGTCTTTTTCCAAAATTATGATTCTATTCTCAAAATTCGACTTTTTTTTAAATTAAAACTTCAATTTCTTAAAAATTCGACCTTTTCTTCGATTTTCTCTCCTATGCGCTAGGAGCTTTTTCTGTAAGTTTCGATTTTTTTAGAATCTAATTTCCGAAATTTTTCAACTGATTCCATAACTTTTGCCTTCAAATTTCAATATTTCTCTCGAAATTTAGACTTCTTTTATAAAATCCGTTTTTTTTTTTATTTCAAATGTATTCCTAAAAGTTGTCCTCTTTTTTTCTCAAAATTTTTAATTTTTATCTTCAAATTCGTCAGTTCTTTTTTCAATCTTCATTTCCCAAAATTTGTTTTTTTTTGTGAAGATTTCGACTCTTTTCACAATTCTAATTTCTGCAACTTTCTTCTTCTTAATCAAAATGTGATTTTTTTTTAATTCGGTGGATGCAGAAAAATATTGACTGGGAGATTTTGAAAAATATTTTTTGGTGGAAGTTCTGTAACAAGGCAAAAATTGCTTTTGTTGAAAAGTTCAAATTTATTCTTAAATTTTCTTAAAATCAGATTTTCTTTGAAAAATTTCAATTCTCTTTTAAAAATAATGGCTTTTTTATCAAACGTCGTTTTTTCCCAAATTTAGACTTTTTTTTCTCTGCGAAATTTTCATTCTATTTCAAAATGGCAAATTTTTCCTCCAAATTCGCCTTTTTCTCGAAAGGATTACTATTGTCAAAATTCGTCTTTTTTTCCAAAATTATGATTCTATTCGCAAAATTCGACTTTTTTCAAATTAAAACTTCAATTTCTCAAAAATTCGATCTTTTTTTCGATTATTTCTCCTATGCGGGGCTTTTTCTGTAAGTTTCGATTCTTTTTCGAATTTCTCAAAAATTCGATCTTTTTTTCGATTATTTCTCCTATGCGGGGCTTTTTCTGTAAGTTTCGATTTTTTTAGAATCTAATTTTTCGAAATATTTCAACTGATTCCTTAACTTTTGTCTTCAAATTTCGATATTTCTCTCGAAATTTAGACTTCTTTTATTAAATTCGTTTTTTTTTTTTCATTTCAAATGTATTCCTAAAACTTGTCCTCTTTTTTCCTCAAAATTTGGAATTTTTATCTTCAAATTCGTCAATTCCTTTTTCAATTTTCATTTCTCAAAATTTGTTTTTTTGTGAAAATTTCGACTCTTTTTCACAATTCTAATTTCTGCAACTTTCGTCTTATTAATCAAAATGTAATTTTTTTTGAAATTAGGTGGATATTTTGATAAAAAGGCAAAGCTTTGCAGAAAAATATTGATCGGGAGATTTTGAAATATATTTTTTTCATCAAAGGTCGTTTTTTCCCAAATTTAATTTAAAATTTAATTTAGAGTTTTTTTGTCTTTTTATCAAAATTTTGCGATAAAATTTGTTTGGAAACTTTCATATTTTTTAAAAATGAATTTTTCGAAAAAGATAAAAACTGCAAATCAATTTAATTCACACCCTTAAATAATTTCTCAAAAAATTTGACAAATGCAAATATCCATTTATTTCGAAATGTTACTTTTCTTCGAAATTCCAACTATTTCTTCAAAATTCCTCTTTTTTTTTTGACTTAAATCGACGGTTCTTTCTTATTTACTTTTAATAATTTTTTTCCAAATTTTGACTTTGCAAAATTCGACTTCTTTATATTAAAATTTGACTTTTTGTGAAAAATTCTGGACTTCTTTTCAATTTTATGTATTTTTCTTATAATGTCGAGCTTTTCCTCGAAATGTTCATTTTTTTTTTCGAAATTCTGTCGTATTTCTTGACACCTGACTTTTAAAACTTTTTTTTGGAAATTTTCGGTAATTTTTTTTGCTTTTTTCGTTAAATTTTAATTTTTATCTCCTTCCAGATTTGGAAATCTTTGTATTTCCTTTAGGTTCGTCTTTTTCTCAAAATTTTGGATTTTTCCCATAGATTTATTTTATCTCAAAATTCCACTCTTTCTCTATATTCGTCGTTTTCGAAATTGTGATTTTTTTAGATTTTTCTTTGAAAAATCTGATTTGGGAAAATGTCCAATTTTTGTCTCAAAATTCGTTGGTTTTATTTTCGAATTATCTTTTTACTGAAAACTTTGATTTTTTTTAACAGAGGTTTCCTCAAATTTCAACTTACTTATCAAAATTTGTCTTTTTATCAAAATTTTGCGATAATATTTGTTTGGGAACTTTCATATTTTTCAGCAATGAATTTTTCGAAAAAGATAAAAATTGCAAATCAGTTTCATTCACACCGTTAAAGAATTTCTTAAAAAATTTGACAAATTCAGATATCCATTTATTTTGAAATGTTACTTTTTTTCGAAATTTCGACTATTTTTTCAAAATTCGTCTTTTTTTTTCGACTTAAATCGATGGTTTTTTCTTAATTATTTTTAATAATTTTTCTTAAAAAGGTGACCTTTTTTGGAAGTATTATCCTTTTCTTAGTATTTCGATTTCTGTTTACAATTCCGTTATATTTTCAATATTGGGCCTTTTCTAAAGGTTCAAACTTTGTTCGAATTTGGCTTACCAAAAAGTTTTACTGATTTCCTAAGATTCAAATTTTTAACACAAATTCCATATTTAGTTTTCTCTCGAACGTAAAATAAGTCTTTTTTCCAAAATTCGCCTAATTCTAAATAATTGTATTTATATAAATTTCGACTTTATTCTCAAAATTATGCTCTTTCGACTTTTTTTCCAAAATTCGCTCGTTTTCAAAATTTCGCCATTTTCCGTAATATATGTTTTTTTTCTGAAAAGTTTGACTTTTTTTAATTTGACTTTCTAGATATTTCAGCTCGTCCATCAAGATCTGCATTATTCTCGAGATTTCAAGATTGTAACTTTAAAATTCGATGTTTCTGAAATTTGGATTTTTTTTCGAGGAAGAATATTGTTTGAAATTACAACTTCTTTTTCAAAATTTAACTTCTCGTGGACTTGCAATTTTATTTTCACAAAATTTGCCTTCAAAAAATTTTGATATTTTCCGAATTTTTAAGGTTTTTCGATCTTTCCGAAATATTAATTTCTTAGTTTAGTTTCGATTTAAAAATAATTTTTTTCCCCAAAACTGGGTTTACTCTTAGAAATGTCATCCTTTTTCTCTAAATTTCGACTGTATTTTTCAAAAATAGCTAATTTTTTCAAATTATTTTCATTAGTATTTAGCTTTTTCTGAAATTTTTTTCAAAATTTGACCTTTGGGAGTTTTTGCTTGGTTTACATAATTCGTCTAATTTCCAAAATTTTGACTTGTACTTTAAATTAAGTCTATGAAAATTTGAACTCGAAATTAGATTTTATCTCTAAATAACATTTCGTTTCGTTTATTTTTCCAAAATTGTATCGAAATTTTAAAATAAAGCTAACAATTCCGAGAAAGATTTCTTGTAAATTTCAAGATTGTTAAAATTTAAATAAGGTAAAAATTCTGATCTTTGGAAATTGCTTTTTTTTAAATGCTTCTTTTTCACAAAATTCGACTTTGGGAAATTCTGAATTTTTGTTTTTAAAATTGCGAAATTTTTATAAATAGTCGGAAAGTGTCGATTCCTATTTTAAAATCGATTTTCTAAGTATTTAGTTATTTTTTGAAATTTCTACCCCCAGTTCATGTTACTAAATGAAAATAGAATGTAGTTAAATGTTTACAAATACTCAACCGAAAGTTTTTTTACAAATTATGTCGTTTTTTGTTCATCGATTTTTCAAAATAATTAATGCCTCCCAATGAAGCAAATTCTGCCCACATCATGGGTAATGGACCAAATATTAAAGAATCATTAATCAAATAAAGATATGATGAGAATTATAATTATTATAAAATTTTAATTGATGCAATTTAAATCTTTTTTGGAATATAAGCCAAAAAAATGGCAATAACACCAAAAATGGCAAAATAACCTGAAAATTGTCAAAACTGGTAAATATGTCATCAAATGGCAAACTTCCGGGCTCTAGGTATTAATATTAAAGAACTCCAGTAAGTAAGGGTTTGAAATGTTAATTAATTTCGATTTTTTCGACTTTCGAGCTATGAAGTTAAAATTTCGAGTTAAATCTATCGAAAAACATATTTCTTTTTAATCCGCAGTTTTCCTTCGACTATTCGAAAGTCATTTAATCCCGAAAAAAGTTTATAACACACTGTTACGACCCCACACGTTATTATAATTCCCGGGGGTTTTGCGATAAAATATTTCCTTTTTAGAGATGTCGAAGATTGCTAACAATTTGAACACGATTGTCGGACAGGGAAGTGAGGTCTCAAATCGATCAGAGGATAATCCACGAGAGCTTTGATATATATGTTTACAGTACGCTTTCCAAGACAGTTGGGATTTCAGAGATTTCGTTGAACGGTCACTTGACATTTTGTTCGAAATTGGATTTAAGCAATTGCCAGCATACAAGCCCTTCACATCGGCTTATTTTATATTTTAACGTTTGACGCGTTTAAGTTCGACATCATATGTAATTTCTTGTCTAATATAATAAATATATTTTAAAGCTTGAAAATATCGGACGTCGTGGAAAATTCCGAACGGTGTTGTATTTGATAAAAGTTTTTCAGACGTAGACACGTCGGTCTGAATTAAATTTTTTGTAAAAGCTTCGTCGAATTAAATTTCGCTTTTGTGAGGTCTTGCGCCTGTTAAGTTTCGATAACACTTTACTCTTAATTTGTTGACAACATTTCTTATGCAAAACGTGGGGAGAACTGAGTTGCGAAGATCAGTAGCTTAAGTCCCTAAACGCCGACAGAGAAATATAGTATGCAGACATAGTAAATGGACTTATTTCTAAAGTAAATATTTCCACAATCAAACCACCATGAACATACCGAGGAATATTTATTAGCTCAATGCACTAACAATTTTGGTCAATTTATTTAATAATTATATGTTATATCAAACAGTTTATGGCATATTTGGTTTTTTTTTTTGAATCTTTCATTTTTTTCCAAAAAAATTTTGAATTTAAACTTCTTTTTTTTTGGTGGAATGGACCGGTCCTTGGTTATCTTTAAAAATTAAAATACAAATCTTATCCCCTGAAATCAAGACAGATTAAAAAACACAACAGAAATTGCTTTAACGCGTTTCGATAGCCAAGCTATCAGTATCTTTCTAAAGATGATAGTTTGGCTATCGAAACGCGTTAGACCAACCTCTGTTGTGTTTTTTATGCCTTCTTGGTTTCAGGGAACAAGATTTGTATTTCAATTTTTAAACTTCTATATTTTTTTTATTTTTTGGTGAGATTTTTGCTTGATTTTGACTTTTTCTTGGAATTTATTGAAACTTACGTTTATTTTTTCGAAATATCAATTTTAATTTGGAAATTTCAGGTTTTTTTTAAATTTAAAGCCTGACTCAAATGTTAATAAAATTCTTTTCACGCAAAACTTTAACTGTTAAACTCTTAACTTAAACAAAAATACCAGAAACTATGGAGTCGTATCTAGCAATTTCGAGGTACATTTTTAACAAATTTTTATATTTTCTAGATTCCCAATCTTATAATTTTGATTTTAAATCGGACATTTTCACTTTAAACTCGAAATTTGTAAAATATATATTTTTAATTTCAAAAACTGTTATGGGTTAAGTTTCAAGCTTCGACTGAATTTAGTTACGATAATTATTCTTAGAAAGTTCAAAGCTGTCACAAAATTTCCACTTTAATATCAAAATTTAAGTTTTAACTTCGGTAAAAAATTGTTTTTCAAAAATTTTGCAGTTTTTCGATTTCAACTGAATACAAATTGTCGAATTCTAAATATGAAGTTAAAAAAAAATTTAACATATTTTCTAATGTTACTCGATTTTACTTTTATTCTCAAAATCTCAAATATTTTCGAGAAATTTCAATTTCAAAATTAAATCTTTAAAAGATAATTCGGAATTTTGTCCGTGAATTCGAAATGGCTGGAAAATAATTCGAAATTTTGTCTGTGAATTCGAAATGGCTGGATAAAGTGGAGGTTTTGAAAAAATATTCTAAATTTTTTCGGTAATTTCGGCCACAAAAATTTTGTTTATTAATTTTATTTAACATTTCTACGACCCAGTTCGGAAATATATAATATTTTTGGGTCGCAAAAACGTTAAATAAAACTGATAATGATAATGTTTCTGACCAATAACAGTCTACCATGATGAATAAATCATAAAAGATTCTAGAAGAAAAACACCCAATTATAACTTCCAATTTCTAAATTTCAAGAAAAAAAATTCCAATTCCTATTTTAAAGTAGATATCTTCGGTTTAATAATGTTTCAATATTCACCAAAAGTTTGTAGAACATCAATGTCAATCAATCTCGATATTGAGAAAAAGTCTAGCCAAAATTGGTCTTAGAAAAAAGGCAAATTTGGGTTTAAAGACGAAGTTTCGCAAAAAAATTAAATGTTTGGAGAAACATAAAAAGAAAATGATATTTTTATTTTATTTAACAAAAAATCTGGAAAAGAACCTTACGGTTTTTAAAAACGAAATCTTCAGAAAAAAATACTGACTAAAAAAATCAAAATGTTGGGTTAAGCATTAAAAATTGGAAGGTTACATTGAGAATTTTCTTTAGAAAAAAGACAAAATTGAGTTTAAAGAAGTTCTACAAAAAAATTAAACGTTTGTGTTGGAGAAACATAAAAAGAAACTATTTAACAAATAATCTGGAAAAGAACCTACGATTTTTTAAGTCGAAATCTTTAGAAAAAAACTCTAACTAAAAAAAAAATCAAAATTTTAGTTTAAGCATCGAAAATTGGAAAATTAAATTGAGAATTTTCTGAAATGCTTTACCATTTCATGTTTTTAAGCTATAATAAAACGTTCTGCATTTTTTGTTGAAATTTTAATTTTGAAGTTTGAAATAGTAGGATTGTTATCGAAATTTTGAGAAAAATATCTCTCTTTTTGACATCGACTTTTTAGAAAAATATAAATAATTAAATATGCTCGAAAAAGTTTCAGAAAGAATCGAAATTTTAAAAGAAACTCAGCCTGGAGAAAAGATCCAGTTTTTAAATCGATAAAATTCGGTATTTGAAGACAAAATTTTGGGATGATTAAAGTCAAAATTTTGAGGAAAGAGAGTTAAATAATCCTAGAAAGAAAAGACGACATTTTGACTTTGCAGCTCAAAATTTGGTAGAAAATTTTAAAGGAAAAGCGAAGAAGAAGCATGAAAATGACCGGTCCATGACGAAAAAATTTTAGGAAATGCTGATATGGAGAAAAACTTTTTAAATTACGAATATTTATTACCATGAAGTAGCACAATTATTATTAGATTATTTAATAAATAAAACATTTACTTACTTGCTTACTTACAAATTGTACGAAGGAAAATATTTAGGGATTTTTAATTTGTAATTGGAAAAAAGTAATGTTCAAAATTGTCAATTTGTGGTTATGCCTTTTTAATGCCTTTTTTAGGGTATTTTGCTTTTTTAACTGTTTTTGTCTAATTTAACATTTTGTTTACCTTTTACCTCATTTGATTGTGTCTACAATCCGGTCTCTATTTATTGCCTTGATTGCATGACAACATATTCCCGGTACGGCAGTATTTACTTTGCTCTATCGCATTTCTTATCTGTGTGACCACGCGACGGTAAAACTGGCGCAGAACGAAAGACTTCGATAAT
The DNA here is from genome assembly GCA_028583605.1 of Dastarcus helophoroides. Taxonomy (NCBI): domain Eukaryota; kingdom Metazoa; phylum Arthropoda; class Insecta; order Coleoptera; family Bothrideridae; genus Dastarcus; species Dastarcus helophoroides. The sequence goes on along the minus strand of CM053327.1, from coordinate 42,294,573 downwards.
ACGTGGGGTCATTTTAACTTTTTTATTAATGAAAGTTGAAAATATTCCGAAACTCTTGAAATATGACTGCGTGGAATGATTAGAGTCAACATTTTGAGGAAAGAAGGTTAAATGATCTTAGAAAGAAAAAACAACATTTTGACTTCAAAGCTCAAAATGTGGCAGAAAATTTTAAAGGAAAAGCTAAAAAGAAGCATGAAAATTACCGGTCCATGATAAAAAATTTTGGGAAATGCTGATATGGAGAAAAACTTATTAAATTACGAATATTTATTGCCATGAAGTAGCACAAATTGTACAGCGGAAAATATTTAGCGATTTTTAATTTGTAATTGAAAAAAAAAGTAATATTCAAAATTGTTAATTTGTGTTTTTGACCTTTTAATACCTTTTTTAAAGTATTCTGCCTTTTTAATGCCTTTTTTAACTGTTCGGTTTTGCCTAATTCAACATTTTGTTCACCCTTTTACCTTATTTGATTGTGCTTAAAATCCGGTCTCTACTCATCACCTTGACTGCATGACAATATATTCCCGGAGCGGCAGTATTTACTTTGCTCTATCGCATTTCTTATCTGTGTGACCACGCGGCGGTAAAACTGGCGCAGAACGAAAGACGTTGATAATGCGTGGGGTCATTTTAACTTTTTTATTAATGAAAGTTGAAAATATTCCGAAACTCTTTTTGAAATATGACTACGTGAAATGATTAAAGTCAAAATTTTGAGGAAAGAAGGTTAAATGATCCTAGGAAGAAAAGACAAAATTTTGACTTCGAGACTCAAAATGTGGTAGAAAATTTTAAAGGAAAAGCGAAAAAGAAGCATGAAAATTAACGGTCCATGACAAAAAAATTTTGCGAAACGCTGGTATTGAGAAAAACTTATTAAATTACGAATATTTATTGCCATGAAGTATCACAAACAGTACAACGGAAAATATTTAGGGATTTTTAATTTGTAATTGAAAAAAAAAGAAATGTTCAAAATTGTCAATTTGTGGTTATGTCCTTTTAATGCCTTTTTTAGAGTATTTTGGCTTTTTTAACTGCTTGTTTTTGCCTAATTTAACATTATGTTTAGCTTTTTACCTTATTTGATTGTGTCTACAATCTGGTTTCTACCCATCACCTTGATTGCACGACAACATATTTCTGGCACGGCAATATTTACTTTGCTCTATCGCATTTCTTATCTGTGTGAGCATGCGACGGTAAAACTGGCGCAGAACCAAAAACTTTGATAATACATGAGGTCATTTTAACCAGAATTCGACTGATTTAAGAGTTTTAATATATTAAAATAGAAATATCGGCTGGGGAAGACGTTTTAATGCTTTTTTAAGAGTATTTTCCCCTTTTAATGCTTTTTTTAAGTGTTCGTTTTTGCATAATTTAACATTTTGTTTACCCTTTACCTTATTTGATTGTGCCTTAAATCCGGCATCTACTCATCACCTTGACTGCATGACAACATTTTCCCGGCGCGGCAGTATTTACTTTGCTCTATTGCATTTCTTATCTGTGTGACCATGCGACGGTAAAACTGGCGCAGAATGAAAAACGTTGATAATACGTGAGGTCATTTTAGCTTTTTTTATTAATGAAAGTTGATAATATCCCCAAACTCTTTTTGAAATATGACTACGTGATATCTAAATTTATTTGAAATACAAATCTTTTCTCCTGAAACCAAAAAAGATTAAAACACAACTTTTGAACAATTTTTGAAGATAACCAAGGACCAGTCCGTTCCACCAACATTTATTTAGAACGTCACCTCATCTTAAATAAAATCAATAAACAATGTTTCTTACCAAGAAGGGTCCACCATGATGAAGAAATTTTGATTTTCGAAATATAAGGTATTTTTCAAAATTTTGGGATCACTTTCGAAACAATTTCCACGTGGGTTTTGATATTTAATGTTTAAAACAAAAATTTCGATAAAAGATTTGCTTAATTCCAAATATCTTTGACTTTAAAGTAAATTGAGATCCTGTCAAGAAATTTTTTTCAGTCATTTATACTTTTTTCTCTAAATTTTAATTTTCCATTTATACTTTTTTCTGTTAAGTTTAATTTTTTCTTTAAATTTCAAATTAAACTTCGAATTTCGATAGTAAAAACAAAAAAGGCCTGTATTTCTAAAATTTAGCCTTTTCTATTTAAAAGTTCTCAACATTTTGGCTTTTCTATCGAAATTTCGTTTTTTTTATTCAAAAATTTATATTTATGCTTTTTGGTGTAGTTTGATTGTAAAATTAAAACGACAATTATGAATATTTAACATTTCTACGATCCAAAGTGGGTTAAATAAAATTAATAAACAATATATTTGACCAATAAGAGTCCACTATGAAGAGAATTATAAAATTTCGAATTTATACTATTTAATTCCAATTTTTTTTCACTTTAAACTAAACTGAGAGCCTGTCAAAAAATTTTAAATTTTTTCCAGAGATTTATATTTTTTGCCGGTTAAATGAAAAAAAAATGTTTTTGATTTTTCTTTTAATTTCAAGTTAAAATTTAGATTTCGACAGTAAAGATAAAAAAAGTCTGTATTTATAAAATATAACCTTTTCTAATTGTTTATTCAAAATTTCGCAACATTTTCGCTTTTCTATCGGAATTTCCCCTTTTTTTATTCGAAAATTTATATTTATACTTTTTCGTGTAAAATTAAAACCAAAATTATAAAATTTTAAGTTAAAATTTGGATTTCGATAGTAAATATGAAAAAAAGTCTGTATTTGTAAAATATAACCTTTTCTAATCATTTATTCAAAATTTCGCAACATTTTCGCTTTTCTATCGGAATTTCGTTTTTTTATTTCAAAAATTCATATTTATGCTTTTCCGTGTAGTTCAATTCTAAAATTAAAACGAGAATTATGAAATTTTAAGTTAAAATTTGGATTTCGATAGCAAAGGTGGAAAAAAGTTTGTATTTGTAAAATATAACCTTTTCTATTTATTTAATTAAAATTTCGCAACATTTTCGCTTTTCTATCGGAATTTGGTTTTTTTTTTCATTCGACTCAAAAATTAAAACGAGAATTGTGAAATTTCAAGTCTAAAGTCAAAATTTCGAGTCGAAAAATTAAATTTTTCAAAAAAAATAGGCGAAATAAAAAATGGTCTTTCTTCAATTAAGATTTTTGTCCAAGTTTCGATTTTAGCTTCGAAAATTTTAATGAAAACTAACTTTTTCCTGAATTTAAAGTTAAAATTCGAATTTTGATTAAAAAAAATTGAGAATTGTATTTCTAAAAATAAATTTGTGTAATTAAATTTTGTAACACTTTCCCAAAATTTTTATTTATCTATCAACATTGTGTTTTTTTTTATTCAAAAATTTTATTTTAATTTTTTTTTTCGCAATTTGTATTTTTTTGAAACGAGACTTTTATAATGAGCTTAAAAGTCAACGTTTCGAGATTAAAAGTCAAGTTAAAAAAATTAATTTAATTGTTTTTGTTTGATGGAACGGACTGGTCCTTGGTTATTTTCAAAAATTGAAACACGGAACTTGTCCCCTGAAACCAAGAAAGATTAAAAAACACAACAGAGGTTGCTCTAACGCGTTTCGACAGACAAGCTGTCATCTTCAGAGAGAAAGTGTGTTTTTTAATCTTTCTTGGTTTCAGGGGACAAGTTCTGTGTTTCAATTTTTGTTTTTGTTTAATTGTTAATTTGAAAAAATGGTTCTTTTAAACTTTTAATTAAAATTTCCAAGTTTTTGTTCAAATTTCGGTTTTAGTTGTGAAAAATCCTAGTTGAAAATAAATATTTGAATTTTTTCTCCGAATTTTTAGTTCAAAATCGAATTTCGTTACTAAAAATTTTGATAAAGGTCTGTATTTCTAAAAATAAACTTTTCTAAAGGAAATTTACTAACAATTTTTTGAAAGTGTTTAGTTTTCCATCGAAATTTCATTTTTTTTTTATTCGAAAGTTTTACTGTTTCTTTCTTTTTCGCGAAATCCGATGGAGACTTTTATTAAAGTTGAAATGTCGAAGTAAAATTTTTCAAAAAGATAGACAAAATTAAAAAAAATTGTCGTTCGTCAATTAAAATTTTCAAGTGTTTCTCTAAATTTCCATTTTCGTTACAAACATTTCAAATAAAACTAAAAATTTAATAAATATTTTTTACGAAATCTCGAAGATATTTTCAAAATTATTAATTTCATATCAAATTTTTAACTTTAGGGTAAATAATATCAGAAAAATATTGTTTTTTATTTAATTTTTTGTTATTGATATTCGACTTGCAGTTTTGTTTATAAATTTAGAGTTTTTCCTAAAATGTTAAATTTGTTTTAATATTTTTGGCATCATTTTGAACTAGAAGTCGATTTTTCGGTGATCGAATTTAAATTTTTGAAATAAATTATTATTTTAAATTATGGTGGAACGGATTGGTCCAAAATTTAATTACAAATCTTGTCCCCTGAAAACAAGAAAGATTAAAACACTCAACAAAGGTTGCTCTAAGGCATTTTAATAACCAAGCTGTCATCTTCAGAGAGATGAAATTTCATTTTTTTTCTCCTTTTAACCTCAAAAGTTGAAATACAGAACTTGTCCCCTGAAACCAAGAAAGCCAAGAAACTGAGTTTCTCTCTGAAGATGACAGCTTGGCGGTCGAAACGCCTTAGAGCAATCTTTGTTGTGTTTTTAAATCTTTCTTGGTTTCAGGGGACAACTTCTGTATTTCAATTTTTGAAGATAACCAAGGACCAGTCCGTTTCGCCAAAAAAAATCCTTTCAACTTGAAAGTGTTCTCTTGCCATTCAACAAATATATCTTCTGAGTTTAATGTAAGTAATATGGAAATCCCCAACGGTTTCTGAAAATTTCGACTCTACCACTGTTGTGTTGTTGTACTGCGCAACAATCTATTTAAGTTTTTTTGAACTTTATCCTTTTGAAAGCTAAACTAGCCTGATAATCTAACCCTATCACCGAAGTTAAATTGTATATGCGAACATCTCTATACTTTAACTGTTTAAATTGTGTTTTAATTTGATTATTATTGTTATTCTTATTCTTTCCCTAAACGAAAGCTGATTATATCAGAAAAGTAAAAACGCTGGCAAATTAGGGGCAAGCATCAATACGAAAGACGTCATGCGACGTGCAAGATTTAAATAGAAATCAAGACAGCGTAAAAAAACGCTTCAGACGTACATAATTTCGTCTGCGCATTACGAATGGCAGAGTAACATCAAGAATTATTAATATTTGGCCTAGCGTGTGGCGACGCTGTTATATTTTTAATGACATTTATTAAATTTTTATTAAATATTTTGATTTAAGTAATATTTTAACACTCACAGTTAAATGTTTTAAACTTTTGTGCTTTTGTGACCCAGTTATATATACAAAATTCCTTTTCTTCTTGCAGTGCCTATTCGCTCCAAATGTTGGCGACAAGCATGGTTATTCTTACTTTATTGGTACAGTCCAGTTGTGGTCATGTTAAACCAATTTCTTAAATTCTGAAGCCATGAGATTCGTCTTCGTCCTGGTCCTCTCTTACCGCACACTTTTCTTTGCAGTATTAGTTGGAGAAGGTCATATCGTTGTTCGTTTCTCATGATATGGCTCAGGTATAATTCCTTTTCTCTTCCATATTAAACCATCCCCTTGAGGCTTTGTCTTGGCCGGCGTGTGATAATTTAATTAACAGAGCATACAAGGATATCACGTCCTCACACGTAGGCAGACAACAGAGTGACTTTACAACACCTTTGTAACCAACGACAATTACTCCAAGAGAGCAATGTTGTAGCAAGAGCAAATAAGCCGAGAGAAATGTAACAGCAAAGCTGCTCCACTAATCATGGAGGTTTAGGGAGAGAGGGTTAACCCGTTCGCTGACATCGGCCACTCAATTACCGCGGCTTTAATTAGTCCGTGACGGCCCATTGCCAGCTCATTAATACGTAGCGCGGCGAGTTCCCGCGAGACCTCAGGTAAATCACTCTTGACATTCACCGCACTCCCAACCGTCTCTTCTCGTGTCGCTGCTTAATCACCAAATTTATTTTAATTGCACGCTACAAACGTTAATACGGCATGTTTTTACCTCATTCACCACTCAACTACGCTTTGATTCATGTTCTCGTTAATTACGGGTTTTGTGTCTTTTCGGGTGACGTTTCGACGTTGACAAAAGCGCTCCTTTCAAGGCGGATCCCCCCTTTTCAATACCGAGAATTGATTGAATTACTCCTAATTGAAGAGTAATATATTTATATGAAGCTCCTTTTATATTGGATTCTGGATTTGAGGTGGGTGGCCTGGGGTTTAGGTCAGCACTTAGGTCACCCTTTCTGGGCCCATTGTGCTACTTCTGTGACTGAGGTGTCCTTGGTCATTTATTCAGTTGAGAAACTGAAGAACCTCCATTGGATGCGCTCATAGATCTGACATATGTGAGGTCTATGGATGCACCTGTCTCAAACTGGCCACACTGGGTCAGGAGTCCCCCAGCATGGATCCTCTGATTAATGCTAGTGCCAGGCAGTGGTACATCACGTGCTCGACACTCTTTATCTTCTTTTAAACGCCCCCTAGAACTCGGGTCGTTTATAATTCCCGTTTTGTGGAGGTGTTTGTTTAATCGACACTGACCAAATCCCTACAAGTTTCCTGAGATGGTTTTGTATTAGAATTGACACCGCTGTTTTTTAATTTTTTATATATCAAGTAGCGCTCATAGGTCTGTTAGGTGGCGCTCATGGCTTTAGTAAAGACCCACTTAATTGTTATTTCCGCCATTAAGTAAATTTGGAGATCTGGATCCAGCTCTCCCACCACCAACTAGCGGTCAGAGCTTCTTTTCTGTATAGAAGGTGATCAAAATTAATCAATAAATTCCATAGTTTGTCCAATTAAATTAACAGAAAGGAGTTTCACTTCTGCTATAATGTAGGCATTTAGTTACCAGATTACTCAACAGAAATTGCTGCTCTAATTAAGTGTGCAGTATAATCTATCTATTTAATAAAACTCTAACACTGACTGACAAAGAAAGCATAGCCTAAACGGATGGCTCTACAATAATAATATTTTGCCACGAAAGTTACGTATAACGTAGGTAAACACTAAGGAAGTATTTTTCAAAATTCAACTTCTGAGGGCCTAAAAATGGGCACTGAAAAATTAAAACGGGAAGGGTAGGCAATAAATAATACACACGAATGTATTTCAAGTTGCCTGTACGCGATAACTCTCACTAGAGACCGGATTTTAGGTAAAATTCTATGATCCTACTTTTTCACTTTTTTTCTGCGTTTTTTATGAGTTATTGCCTAAATTTCAATTTCGCTAGTTTTTTTGCCTTTTAATAATTTGCACCTATTTTCAAAAACAGCTTGTCGCTTGTTGCTGTCATCTTCAGAGAAATACTTTGACTACTGTCATCATCAGAGATATCTCCTTGAAGATGACAGCTTGGCTGTCGAAACGCGTTAGAGCAACGTTTGTTGTGTTTTTTAATCTTTCTTGATTTCAGGGAACAAGTTTTGTATTTCAAATAAAAATTTTAGATCAAGCATCAAAAATTAAAAAGTTAAATTGAGAATTTTCTGAAATACATTACCATTTCATGTTTTTAAGCTAGAATAGAACATTCTGCATTTTTTGTTGAAGTTTTGACTTTGAAATTTAAAATAATAGAATTGTAAATTGTAACCGAAATGTTGAGAAAAAAATCTCTGTTTCAACATCGACCTTTTAGAAAAATATAAAGAATTAAATAAGCTTAAAAAATTTCAGAAAGAACGAAAATTTTAAAAGAAACTCAGCCTGGAGAAAAAATCTAGTTTATAAATCGATCAAATTCGGTATTTTAAGACAAAATTTTGGGATGATTAAAGTCAAAATTTTGAGGAAAGAAAATTAAATAATCCTAGAAAGAAAAGATGAAATTTTGACTTTGAATTTTAAAATATGGTTGAGATTTTTAAAGGAATAGCGATGAAGAAGCATAAAAATTACCGGTCCATGACAAAAAAAGTTTAGGAAATGCTGATATGGAGAAAAACTTTTTAAATTACGAATATTTATTGCCATGAAATAGCAGAAATTGCCCAACGAAAAATATTTAGGGAATTTTAATTTGTAATTGGAAAAAAAAGTAATGTTTAAAATTGTCAATTTGTGGTTTTGACCTTTTAATGCCTTTTTAAAGTATTTTGACTTTTAAATTCCTTTTTTAACTGTTCGTTTTTGCCTAATTTAACATTTTGTTCACTCTTTTACATATTTGATTTTTTGTTTACCTTTTTACCGACGGTAAAATTGGCGCAGAACGAAAAACATTGATAATACGTGAGGTCATTTTAATCAGAATTTGCCTCATTCATAGGTTTTGATGCATTAAAATGCATCAAATTACATGAAGTAGCACAAATTGTACAGCGGAAAATATTGAGGGATTTTTAATTTGTAATTGGAATAAAAAGTAATGTTCAAAACTGTCAATTTGTGGTTATGTCCTTTTAATGCTTTTTTAGAGTATTTTGGCTTTTTTAACTGCTTGTTTTTGCCTAATTTAACATTTTGTTTACCTTTTTATCTTATTTGATTGTGTCTATAATCTGGTTACTACTCATCACCTTGATTGCATGACAAGATATTCCCGGTACGGCGGTATTTACTTTGCTCTATCGCATTTCTTATCTGTGTGACCATGCGACGGTAAAACTGGCGCGAAACGAAAAACGTTGATAACACATGAGGTCGTTTTAATGCCTTTTTTAGAGTATTTTGCCTTAAGTCCAAGAAGGTTTCACCCCTTTACCCCATCGGCAATTAAATAAGTAATTACGCGACACAAGATAAATTGGACAAGCTTGAGAATTCCGAAATTTACGAAATAAGCTGTAACAATTGTAATTTATCATATGTTGGACAGACCAAGAGATCCATTAAAACCAGATTTAAGAAACATATCGCTCATTTTAGATACAATAGAGAAGAAAAATGAAGTGTCGCCCTACATATGATAAGTACAGGACACAAAATTAACATTGAAAATTTAAAATGGTTAAGATCGGTCACAAATAACAGAGAACTTGATGCATACGAAACAATTTATATCAATCAGAGGCCAGTTACCCTTAACGGAGATAAAGGACCATTGGGGGCATCTAGTTTATTGAAGGTTATTTGTGACAGGTCAAAATTGCATGCACCAGATGTGTTAAACAATTAAAAATAGGAAAGAAAGCAAAAGGCCGCCAGTATCGATTTGAATCTCAATGCAGATGACGTCGATGCATCTTTTGCTAATCTTCTCAGATTAGTACGCTTGAAAATGCCAGTTCTGCTGGCGAAATACGTATCGCGTAATTATTTATTTAATTGCCGATGTGGTAAAGGGTACTTAATCACAAGCCACAGCGTTTAGTTTAGTGCTTTAGAGAGTGTTTTGCCTTTTTTAGCTGTTTGTTTTTGCCTAAATTAACATTTTGTTTACCTTTTTACCTTATTTGATTGTGTTTACAATCCGGTTTCTACTTATTACTTTGATTGCATGACAACATATTCCCGGTGCGGCGGTATTTACTTTGCTCTATCGCATTTCTTATCTGCGTGACCATGCGACGGTAAAACTGGCGCGGAACGAAAAACGTTGAATAATACATGAGGTCATTTTAATGCCTTTTTTAGAGTATTTTGCCTTAAGTCCAAGAAGGTTTTACCCCTTTACCCCATCGACAATTAAATAAATAATTACGCGACACCAGATAAATTGGACAAGCTTGAGAATTCCGAAATTTACGAAATAAGCTGTAACAACTGTAATTTATGATATGTTGGACAGACCAAGAGATCCATTAAAACCAGATTTAAGGAACGTATCGCTCATTTTAGATACAATAGAGAAGAAAAATGAAGTGTCGCCCTACATATGATAAGTACAGGACACAAAATTAACATTGAAAATTTAAAATTGTTAAGATCGGTCACAAATAACAGGGAACTTGATGCATACGAAACAATTTATATCAATCAGAGGCCAGTTACCCTTAACGGAGATAAAGGACCATTGGGGGCATCTAGTTTATTGAAGGTTATTTGTGGCAGGTCAAAATTGCATGCACCAGATGTATTAAACAATTAGAAATAGGAAAGAAAGCAAAAGGCCGCTAGTATCGATTTGAATCTCAATGCAGATAACGTCGATGCATCTTTTGCTAATCTTTTCAGATTAGTACGCTTGAAAATGCCAGTTCTGCTGGCGAAATACGTATCGCGTAATTATTTATTTAATTCCCGATGTGGTAAAGGGGACTTAATCACAAGCCACAGCGTTTAGTTTTGTGCTTTAGAGAGTGTTTTGCCTTTTTTAACTGTTTGTTTTGCCTAAATTAACATTTTGTTCACCTTTTTACTTTATTTGATTGTGTTTACAATCCGGTTTCTACTTATTACTTTGATTGCATGACAACATATTCCCGGTGCGGCGATATTTACTTTGCTCTATCGCATTTCTTTTCTGTGTGACCATGCGACGGTAAAACTGGAACGGAACGAAAAACGTTGATAATACATGAGGTCATTTTAATGCCTTTTTTAGAGTATTTTGCCTTAAGTCCTAGAAGGTTTCACCCCTTTACCCCATCGGCAATTAAATAGGTAATTACGCGACACAAGATAAATTGGACAAGCTTGAGAATTCCGAAATTTACGAAATAAGCTGTAGCAACTGTAATTTATCATATGTTGGACAGACCAAGAGATCCGTTAAAACCAGATTTGGGGAACATATCGCTCATTTTAGATACAATAGAGAAGAAAAATGAAGTGTCGCCCTACATATGATAAGTATAGGACATAAAATTAACATTGAAAATTTAAAATTGTTAAGATCGGTCACAGATAACAGAGAACTTGATGCATACGAAACAATTTATATCAGTCAGGAGCCAGTTACCCTTAACGGAGATAAAGGACCTTTGGGGGCATCTAGTTTATTGACGGATATTTGTGGCAGGTCAAAATTGCATGCACCAGATGTGTTAAACAATTAGAAATAGAAAAGAAAGTAAAAGGCCGCCAGTATCGATTTGAATCTCAATGCAGATGACGTCGATGCATCTTTTGCTAATCTTCTCAGATTAGTACGCTTGAAAATGCCAGTTCTGCTGGCGAAATACGTATCGCGTAATTATTTATTTAATTGCCGATGTGGTAAAGGGTACTTAATCACAAGCCACAGCGTTTAGTTTAGTGCTTTAGATAGTGTTTTGCCTTTTTTAACTGTTTGTTTTTGCCTAAATTAACATTTTGTTTACCTTTTTACCTTATTTGATTGTGTTTACAATCCGGTTTCTACTTATCACCTTGATTGCATGACAACATATTCCCGGTGCGGCGGTATTTACTTTGCTCTATCGCATTTCTTATCTGCGTGACCATGCGACGGTAAAACTGGCGCGAAACGAAAAACGTTGATAATACATGAGGTCATTTTAATGCCTTTTTAGAGTATTTTGCCTTAAGTCCAAGAAGGTTTCACCCCTTTACCCCATCGGCAATTAAATAAGTAATTACGCGACACAAGATAAATTGGACAAGCTTGAGAATTCCGAAATTTACGAAATAAGCTGTAACAACTGTAATTTATCATATGTTGGACAGACCAAGAGATCCATTAAAACCAGATTTAAGGAACATATCGCTCATTTTAGATACAATAGAGAAGAAAAATGAAGCGTCGCCCTACATATGATAAGTACAGGACACAAAATTAACATTGAAAATTTAAAATTGTTAAGATCGGTCACAAGTAACAGAGAACTTGATGCATACGAAACAATTTATATCAATCAGGGGCCAGTTACCCTTAACGGAGATAAAGGACCATTGGGGGCATCTAGTTTATTGAAGGTTATTTGTGGCAGGTCAAAATTGCATGCACCAGATGTATTAAACAATTAGAAATAGGAAAGAAAGTAAAAGGCCGCCAGTATCGATTTGAATCTCAATGCAGATGACGCCGATGCATCTTTTGCTAATCTTTTCAGATTAGTACGCTTGAAAATGCTAGTTCTGCTGGCGAAATACGTATCGCGTAATTATTTATTTAATTGCCGATGTGGTAAAGGGGACTTAATCACAAGCTACAGCGTTTAGTTTTGTGCTTTAGAGAGTGTTTTGCCTTTTTTAACTGTTTGTTTTTGCCTAAATTAACATTTTGTTTACCTTTTTACCTTATTTGATTGTGTTTACAATCCGGTTTCTACTTATTACTCTGATTGCATGACAACATATCCCCGGTGCGGCGGTATTTACTTTGCTCTATCGCATTTCTTATCTGTGTGACCATGCGACGGTAAAACTGGCACGGAACGAAAAACGTTGATAATACATGGGGTCAATTTAATGCCTTTTTTAGAGTATTTTGCCTTAAGTCCAAGAAGGTTTCACCCCTTTACCCCATAGGCAATTAAATAAATAATTACGCGACACCAGATAAATTGGACAAGCTTGAGAATTCCGAAATTTACGAAATAAGCTGTAACAACTGTAATTTATCATATGTTGGGCATATTCCCGGTGCGGCGGTATTTACTTTGCTCTATCGCATTTCTTATCTATGTGTCCATGCCACTGTAAAACTGGCGCAGAACGAAAAACTTTGATAATACATGAGGTCATTTTAACCACAATTCGACTGATTCAAGGGTTTTGATTTATTAAAATAGAAACATCGACCCGAGGAAGAATATAATTCAAAACACACAAGGTATAAAGGGTATGCACACACAATTCTTAACATTTGACAAAGTCTAATGGTTCCTGAAATGTAATCTTTAATCTCATTGGGTGCACAGCAATTTAATAATGTTTTATTTCGTGGATCTTATTTCCAGGACGTTCTGGGAAGTTCACAATATCAGTATTAATAAAAATTAGTTTTAATGTTTAACAAAATATTACTCATAGCCAAAGAAGTAAAAATAACTTTTTGTACCGAATTCAAGTTTCTACAAATTTTGTTATAACACGTAGACTTACAATAAAAATTGATTGTTGTGTCCACCCATTATACATGCTGTCTAATATCTGCTGGTTTATAAATAAACATCCAACAGGGTTCATTGAAATATTTCCAGATTTACAATTTAAACGTTTCTATTGTAAAGCATTATTATTTATGCTGTCATAAATAGAGATATAATCGAAATGTGTCAGTCACAAACCAACAAAAATATTCAATCGGAATATTTATCCCAAAGTGTGTGCATTCGTTAAGCTCTTTATATCGACAGTTGAACGGTTGTATTTTTAAGATTGAATGTGTTCGCGAACACCCTCATATTGAAAAGCTAACATTTATTACGTATGAATTATTAACATTTACTAAAGCTTTCATATTAATTTACCCTCAAACATAATTCAGTTTTTATAAAAAAAAAAGAATTATTACAAAATGACGAAGATTTGCTAAATTTAGTGGAGTGTTGCTAAACATGGAACTAGACAAGTTTTTGAACAAAAAATAACTATTCTTCATGGCAGACCCTTATTGACCGGAAATATTATGTTTCTCTCAATTTATTTAACATTTCTTCGGCCCAGTTTGGCAATACTTAAATTTTAATAACTAATTCAAAGTACAGTATCTCTCTGAAGATGATAGTTTGGCTGTCGCAACGCGTTAGAGTAACTTTGTTGTGTTTTTTAATCTTTCTTGGTTTCAGGGGACAAGTTTTGTATTTCAATTTGAAGTACAAGCTAAATATGTTTATTACTAATTATTTACAGACAAATTCGTTTAGTTTTTTTTGAGCAACATTTGAATTAATTTTTTTTTTTAAACTCTAGATGTTTTCGCCATTTATCGTCTAACAAATGGAAATCAATCTAAGCAGTTGCCTCGTTCATAAATTATCAACCGTTTGCAGCATGCAGCATTGAAAGTTATTGAAAAATATTAAATATTAAATATTGAAAAATATCAAGAAAGTCACAGCGTTATGTTACAGTGTTTTATTATTATATTTTAAAGTTACAAGACCTGACGTACAAGAATACATTTTATACTATCAGTTATCTTGTCAACGTCAAATAACTAAAAATATACTTTAAAACGTTCTGTTACCTATTCTGTTCGCAACTCTATTAAGATCAAATTTCATCTCTTCCTTTGTCGCAAACAATTTATTTGAAACTGTTTCCTTCGACTGCATTAAATAAGCAGCAACGTTTCTACAGTGAGGGCTACATACGCGTGTGAATCTATACGATACATTTTTAAAGTGTAAACGAATGGTTTCGCGTTACCAATAACGCTAATTTAAACTACCGACATGCTCTAATGTCTAGTAATTTGAACTACAGACATGCTCTAATGTTTAGTAATTTGAACTACCGATATGCCCCAATGTCTAGTAATTTGAACTACCGTCATACCCTAATGTCTAGTAACTTGAACTACCCACATACTCTAATGTCTAGTAATTTGAACTACCGTCATACCCTAATGTCTAGTAACTTGAACTACCCACATACTCTAATGTCTGCTAATTTGAATTACCCACATACTCTAATGTCTAGTAATTTGAACTACCGATATGCCCTAATGTCTAGTAATTTGAACTACCGTCATACCCTAATGTCTAGTAACTTGAACTACCCACATACTCTAATGTCTAGTAATTTGAATTACCCACATACTCTAATGTCTAGTAATTTGAACTACCGATATGCCCTAATGTTTAGTAATTTGAACTACCGTCATACCCTAATGTTTAGTAACTTGAATTACCCACATACTCAATGTCTAGTAATTTAAATTGTCGACATGTTCTAATGTCTAGTAGGTAAACGTATCTATGAATAGATCCAGCATTAGAATTTAAAAAACGCGTGATCGGCAGCGAGGTTCGAACCTAGGACCCGCCACGCTCAAAACAACTGCTTTATCACTGCGCCACGGTCGCTTGTTAACCTGAAAGCTAAACTCGTCTGATAATCTAACCCTATCTTTGAAGTTAAATTGAATATGCGAAAATGTGTATGGTATAATGTTTATGTTGTGTCTTAATTTGATTATTATTATTCCTATTCTCTCCGTAAACGAAAGCTGACTGTATCAGAAAAGAAAAAATGCTGGCAAAGCACCGTCAGGCGTCAAAGCGGATGTGACGTGGGAGATATCGACTTTATTGATCAAAGTAAAAGTTTTAAGACGAACGACGAAATTGCAACATAGTCTTTTTCGGAAATTAAAATAAAATTGAATCAACTTTTGATTCAGAAAGGAAAAAATCCAACCTAAAAAATTTTTCAAATCGTTGGTACAGACAAAAGTGCACACCACGGAAATTGGTGTTATAGAACTTACACAAAAAAAGATAAATGTTCTTCTTCAAGCTCAATTCTCAGCTATTTTACTCTTAAAAATATTCCTAACATCAAACAAATGTTTAATGTGTCTTTTAAATTTTATTGTTATGTACAATGTTTTTTTAGAGTAATTATTTAATTATAAATTTGTAGACAATGAACATGTAAAATTATTGTTTGATATAATTCAATCATGGGTAATGTATTAGATTATTTACTAAATAAAATATTTACTTACTTACTTACAAATGTGTTTACTATAATTGTTTAAATCAGGGATGAGCAAAACGTGGCCCGCGAGCCACATGCCCAATTTGATGAAAAAAAAGAACATAAATTTCCACGATTCATGAAATATCTTGGATATGAGCGTAGGCAAGATTTTCTTTAAGGGGGAAGGGCAACAACAATCATTCTAAAAAACTCGTAGGTAAAAAAGAAAACCTTCTGGTTTAGTAATGTGTATTTTTACTTGAAAATTACACGATTGGGGACATCGCATTTTCAAATTAGAGTCAAAATTTTGAAAAAACCGCAATCTTAAGGATTCTAATGGACAGACCAATAGGGTTGAATATTTATTAGATTCAAATTTTGGAAACCAAAGACCGGTTTCGATCTTGTTAGATCTCGTCAGTTTGGTTTTAAACTTTTCTTGACATTTCTTTTTTTATTTGAAATTTCAGTCTTACGTTTTGAATTTTATTAAAATAATGTTGAATTTGCAAGTTTTTCATGCTTAAACTCCCTATTTTAAAAAAAAATTCAAATCTTGGGAAGAACTAGAAATTTATAAAAACGATTTTTCAAGATTTAACACTAAATTTTGAGAAAAACTTGGATTTTGTAATAATAATTTTACAGTTTTAGAATTTAAAAAATTACGTTTTGAATTTTATTAAAATAATGTAGAATTTGCAAGTTTTTCAAGCTTAAACTCCCTATTTAAATAAAAAACAAATTTTGAGAAGAAGCGATTTTTCGAGATTTATCACCAAAATTTGAGAAAAACTTGGATTTTGTAATAATAGTTTTACAGTTTTGGAATTTAAAAATTTTAATTTTAAATTCGGTTTTTGAATAAAATAAATTTCGAGTTTTACAGAAAACTTGAGCATTTTTGAGTTGAAATATTTAGGAATTTTTTAGTAACTTTAATCCATCAACTTAATTCGAAATATTTAATTTTTTTTTAAAGTTTTAACTTCATAATAACTTCATTCGAAATTTTTTGTTATGAAGTTGATTTGTTTATATTTCGACTACGATTTCGAAAATTCGACTTTTTTCTCCAAAATTCCAATTCCAAATGAAAACCTCCAAAAAAATATTGAAATTTCTATCTTAATTATCAAATTTCAACTTTAATTAAGAATTTATTGTACTTTTAATCACATTTCGATCTTAGTTATCAAATTTCAACTTTGATTAAGAATTTATTGTACTTTTAATTACTTTTAAATTCATATTTTTAGAAAAACTTGATTTATAAAATTGTTACAACTTTTTACCACGAGTTTAAAAATGGACAGGGTGACAAGAATTAGTAGAGCGTGTGGCGAGGCTGTTATATTTTTAATGACATTTCTTAAATCTTTATTAAATTTGATGTGAGTAATATTTTAATATTCACCAATGTTTTAGCTTTTGTGCTTTTATGACCTAGTTATTTTTATAAAATATGAAATAGCAGAGAACATTTTTGCTATCATAAAATGATACCAAATAATTGTCGAAATTTAAAAAAAAATGAGCTTAATGACTTTAGTTTATTTTTCAAAATTTTTACATTAGCACTAATTTAAAATTCAGACTTCTTTAAAATATTTTGACTTTCTTTCTAGACATTGAATTTATAGAAAATCTCCTGGCCATTTTGAGAAGACACTAAAAGTTTCAGGAAATATTAAAGTTTATTTTTTAAATTTTGTTTCAGGACAAAATGTGAGTGTTATTACTTTTTGTTAATAGATTTTATCTTTTGGAAATGAGAGATTTTTTTTTAGAAAATTTTGACTTCAAACCTTTTTTTTTCAAAAATTATCGTTTCTTTTTTTCGCATTTAGAGAATAATTCTAAATGTCAACTTATTTCTAAAATTTCGAATTTAAAAAACTAAAAATTTCGAGTTCGAACAGATCACATTAAGAATTAACATATCGTAATTTTGTTCGGAAATTCAAAATTTTCAAAAATGTTAATATTTTCGGAACTGTTTAATAATGAATTCTGGTTATTTTTAAGTATAACCACGGTCGTAATTAAACTTTTTCTAGAACAAGTTTGTCCACTCTAAATGTAGACTTTTCTGGATCTTTCGAATTAAAATTCAAAATTCAAAAAACTCAAGATTAAGTTCAGAATTTCGATATCAGACATTTTTCACAAAACTTTTGGCGAAATTCTCAGGTTTCTAGAAAGAATTGATGTTTAAAAAAGTATTTGTGGGTTTGAAGTAAACACCAAGATTTCAAACTTTGACGTTTGAAAAAAAAAGTAAAAGTATTAACCTACTTCGCATTTAGCAAAAAATCTAATTTAAATTGAAAAACTTTTTTTCGAAATTCGGAAGAATCAAATGCATTTCGACATTGCAAATTTAGCAACAATAATTCCCAAAATTGCCCAAAATTAAAAAAAAAGTAGGAATTGGAGTTGTTGCCAGTTAGAAAAAGAGTTGGACATTAAGAGGGAACTTGAACTTAAAAAAAATATCTAATCTTCCAGAATTTAGAAAAAATATCAAAATTCTAAATGTTCGGGTGCAAACTTTAAATTCGATATAAAAGTTAAAATTATGAATTTAATCGAAATTTGAAAAAAATTTAAAAAAAAAGATTTTTCTCCAGCTGACTTCAAACTATGTCTTTAAAAAGAGCACTTTCTACAGGCATTTTTTATACACAACTGCAATTTATGGAAGACAGTTCAAAGATAAATTTTAGAAAAGGAATATTTTTCTAGAAATAGTTTTAGTGTATTTTTTTATATTTTAGTATACTGGTATACAATAATAATATTAATAGTAAAGTAGTAGGTATTGGACAGTGGCTTTTTAACTCTAACCTAAACGCAAGCAAAGACAAGGTAGTTTTAGCAAAAAGATCGCAGACCCCCTCCGAAAAAAAATTCTGGTGACGGGCCTGCATTGGATAATATGATGAATAAATAGAAAGATTCGGATGACACCAACGGGAAGGCTAGCTAGTAGTCGCCTCTCACCTAGTAAGTGATTTAAAATGTTATATAAACATAAAAATATATAAACATTTTAGGTTAGTTCCAAAACAATTAAATTCATAGTCATTAACATCAGGAAAAAATGTATCACTGTTATATACTAATTTTAAGTTTTCGCTCCAGTTGGCAGTTGACTTGACTGACTATTACTTTTTTTATTTAAAATATAATTTTTATCATTTCATAGCATTTTTTCACATTTCTTAATGCAAAGTAATGATAATCATACGTTTAATTTCCGCTGATACTGTAACCATGAGCATACATAAGACTTTTGCTTTTGAGGTCTTATCATAAAATAAGAGATGCTTCAATTTTTCGTTCAAGGATCATATTGGACCGCAAGGATGAAAGTTTACAAGGCATTTATTTGGAAATGAAGCTATAAAATCAAACAGGAAAGCTGATGCGAATTGGGGGCTTTTAGTAAGGAGGATGTATTAGATCCTTTAAGATTTTTAGGCACGTTCAATTTAGGTAGATATATAAAATAATTCAGGTTCTAGTGGCGCGAATGTGAAGCCATATCCATTCGACATCTTAAAGAGCTCAGTTTACAATGCGACTATTGATAGAGGCCCGGCCAAAGTGCCATATCGGGGGAATGGTTGCCGTGAAATGGAATTTGAAATTTTGGAGACCCCAGAGTGATGTAAAAATACACTTCGAAGAGGGTAAAAACGTCGTTTTCTTTTTATTGCATTACTGAAAATATACTGAAGGTGACAAGTGCCGCAATGAAGTTACGTGTTATGGAATTTTATATCCATTTTTATATTCGCGGAAGTGGGATTAAAATTTCTTGATGGTGACACCGTAATTTAAATATATCAAGTTTTATTTCAGCCAACAGTTTCCTATTTAAAGTATGGTCGCAAAAATTAAGTCCCTTTTTATCTCTTCTTCACTGGGAGAGACAAATTTTATTAACTTGTGAAATGCTACACGAATTAAAATTTACATTAATTTATACAGACTTCATTCATTCTCTTGAAAAATTAAATATTTCATTTTCGATTAAAGTCAGTTGTTGGAGGCTGAAATTTTAGACCTTTATTTTAGTTCATCTTAAAATTATCATCTTTAGATATTCGTCACACAAAATTGTTTTATAAATTAATAAGTTTTCAGTTTTTAAATGAAAGTTTAAGTTAAATTTTGAAGTTTCTATAAATCTCGATTTCGATATCGCTTTCGAGAAAATTTCCAAATCTAGATTTTTCACAGAAAATGTTGCAAAATCTGTCGCGAATTTAAAATTAGGCTTGGACAAAATCCAAGTCTAAATTCAAACTCAATTTTGCATTTTAAAATATCCAGTTTCAAGAGAAATATTCTTGCAGGATTGGACAGGATCAGGGGACTACTAGTTGGCACTTTTTAGCTATGAAGGTTTGAATTTAATTGAACAAAATATAGCCTAAACGGTACCCCTAACAGCACCCTACATATTAGTAGAAGTTTTAATAAAATCGACCTGGCAGATTTTGAGATTAACCCGGCCAAAGATCAAGAGAGAGACAGACAGTTAGATGCTTCATTCAATTTTATTAATCTAGGTATTGTTACGGGCTTATCGGTTCGAATTGATTACCACGTGTGAATTACACCACTTTATTACCAGACTTAACTTGAATCACCACAATTGAACAATTAACTCAGTTATTATTAACTTCTACTAACTCACTAATTACACTGACTCTTACTGACGACTTGAGGGAAAGCTGACCGCCTTTTATAGTTTTGGCTCCCGGCTTCTAGAACTTTTCGGCAGATAAGACTAACTATACTGATTCTAACTGACTTGTTCGAAAGAAAGCTGACCGCCTTATACAGTTTTGGCTCCCGGCTTCTAGAACTTTTCGGCAGAGAAGGCTTATCGTTTGCCGAAATTTCTGGAACGCTTATCTGTCGTTTGTTTCGTTATTGCGGCCGCTTTTCCCTTATCAGATCCGTCTAGAACCTTTTTTTATTTACTAAATTCTACAATTCTATTCTAAATTCTATTCCATCTATTTACATTGCGTTACAATATCTATAGTAAACGTAGCAGGGTTTTTATACTTTTTGGTATGATCCTTCACAAGTAACAAATACGCTTTCAAACAATTAACAGTTAGTCGTATAGAAATACAACTTTGTCGGCTGCTGGAAATAATCCCCTTATAAAACGTTTATTTCAGGACAATGGTTTGAGGTGAGTGATAACCAGGAAGGTTTCATGAGAAATGAAGGTGTTGCAAGTTATGGGCTTCATTTCTCTACCGCCTTGGCTGGATATTGCTGCTCATTTGTCTTTCCGCATTGTAATATTACCAGACTGAGTCTCTCGCCAACGCGCTGATTGTGCCAAAACCCCAATCCTTAACCCAACCGATTTGTCATAACTCTTCCCCTTTTGCCACATTTATTTTCCAGATGTACTTAGGAAACGCCACGTTTATTTCGACCCATATTAAGTGCAAAAATATTAGTTCTAATTTCCTATAAAATTTGAAGCAGCTGCAGTGGTCCTTCACCATATTGGATGCTCCTTGACTAAACTTGGCTTACCCAGCTGCATTGTAATCATTGTTGGTTAACGAACAAAAGTAGGCTTGGATGGTAAATAATTATATTTTCATATTTCAAGCACAATGCGGCTATATTTTTGCAAAATGCAATTTCCCTTTTATGTAGCAATAAAACAGAATTTTTTCTTACATTTTTTTGTCATCAATTGATGTGCACAATTCAGGTAAATAGGAAATGACGATTATTGTGGCGTATCAAATATTTATGTGTTGCTTTCTTCAATTTTATATTTGGTTCAAGTGAAATTTCTCTGTAATTTGCTGAAGACTTTTAAGCACAAAAAATGATAAATACGTGCTTAATAAGTTCACGTTTACTTATATAGCTAATTTGTAATACATTTATTTATTTTATGTAACATGGATAAAGTTTAATGCCCAGTTTCACTCCCTCTGAAATTTCGAGAAATCTTTTAGACTCGCCTATGTCATATGGGGAAAATATGTGCGCAATTTTGTGCTTCTAGACACTATAAACCCACCAGTTTAGGCTGTACGTTGTTTGAGAGTTACTAAGTAGACTTCGAAATGTCCAACTTCTAAAGGTCTATGGTTAAAACTTGACTTGTTTTACAATTTTAGAGTATTCAAAGTTTGCAACATTTTCCAACAGTCTATTTAATAAATTTCTAAGCACTGACTGACAAACAGCACACAACCTAAACGGGTGAGTCTAGGAGAATGAAATTTCATACACTTATCAATAATTAGTAGTAGTTATCAAGGTAGCCTTGGTATCTTACTGCCAAGGCATCAAGGGTACCTTGACAACTATTAAAAATATTTAACAAGCAGCAGACAATTTTAATCTTGGATTTTTATAATTTTTTCTCTTCTGTTCAAGGTAATGACAGATTGTAACACTCCGTATAGTAGTGGCATTCGATGCTAGGATGAGAAATCTTTATGTTAACATAATGTTAACTTTCTGACAATATTTCCTCTGTCAGACTCTAAAAAATGTTGACTGTAAGAGCTTTTTAAGAGAATTTATTTCTGAGCTGGTATTTATGAATGATCAAGGATCGTTCTTTACCAACGGGTAAAATAATGGCTTAATTTTAAAATGCGAAGATATTTCCCGATGTCAGACTCTAAAAAATGATGACTCTAAGAGCTCTTTAAGAGAGTTTATTGCTGAGCATGATGTAACCTAGATAAAGTTTGATGCCCATTTTAACTCCCTCTGAAATTTCGAGAAATCTGATCCTAGCCTCGCCTACGTCATCTGGGGAAAATATGTGCGCAATTTTATGCTTGTAGGCACTCTAAACCTACCAATTTAAACTGTACGTTGTTTGAGAGTTATTAAGTAGAATTCGAAATGTCCAACTTCTAAAAGTGACTCTAAGAACTCTTTAAGAGGATTTATTGCTGAGCGGGTATTTACGAATGATCAAGGATCGTTCTTTACCAATAGGTAAAATCAGGGACACCCTTAGCCATTGCGAGGCTCCAGGCGGGTAGATCTTTGGGGGCCCTTGTTTTTGTGGGGTTAGTTTTAACATAGACGTAGCTAGACTAGTAGGGCGCTTGCCCCCTGGCTCATCCAGTTAAACGAAAATTTATATTCAACTGAGAACACTTTCTTTAAAAATTTTACATTCCACAAAATTTGTCTTTCTTTAAACTATTGACATTTTCTCGAAATTTCGACTTATTTCTCAAAATTCGTCTTTTATCATGAATTTCTTTCGAAATTTCAAATATATTCCCACAATTCGATTTCTTTCACCAGAATTGAACTTAGGTCAAAATTTCGAATTTTTATCTCAAACTTTAACGTTTTATTTTTCGAAATTCTACCATTTCTCTTAAAATTAGTTTAAATTGGTCTTTTTTCGAAATTTCGACTGTATTCTTAAAATTCTACCATTTGGCCTCTTCTTTCGAAAATCATTTTTTCTATAAAAATTCTACCACTTTTCTAAAAATTTGTCTTTTTTGCAAATTTTGACTTATAAATTTCACTCCAGAAATTTCAACTTCACATTTCGCCTCATTTTCGACTTATTTCTCAAAATTCGTCTTTTATCATAAATTTCTTTCGAAATTTCAAATATATTCCCACAATTCGATTTCTTTCACCAGAATTGGACTTAGGTCAAAATTTCGAATTTTTATCTTAAACTTCAATGTTTTATTTTTCGAAATTCTACCATTTCTCTTAAAATTAGTTTAAATTGGTCTTTTTTGAAAATTTCGTCTGTATTATCAAAATTCTACCTTTTGGCCTCTTCTTTCGAAAATCATTTTTTCTATCAAAATTCTACCACTTTTCTGAAAATTTGTCTTTTTTGCAAATTTTGACTTATAAATTTCACTTCAGAAATTTCAACTTCACATTTCGCCTCATTTTCGACTTATTTCTCAAAATTCGTCTTTTATCATAAATTTCTTTCGAAATTTTAAATATATTCCCACAATTCGATTTCTTTCACCAGAATTGGACTTAGGTCAAAATTTCGAAATTTTATCTCAAACTTTAACGTTTTATTTTTCGAAATTCTACCATTTCTCTTAAAATTGGTTTAAATTGGTCTTTTTTCGAAATTTCGCCTCTATTCTCAAAATTCTACCTTTTGGCCTCTTCTTTCGAAAATCATTTTTTCTATCAAAATTCTACCACTTTTTTCTGAAAATTTGTCTTTTTTGAAAATTTTGGGTTTTAAATTTCACTCCACAAATTTCATCTTCATACTTCGCCTAATTTTCGACTTATTTCTCAAAATTCGTCTTTTATCATAAATTTCTTTCGAAATTTCAAATATATTCCCACAATTCGATTTCTTTCACCAGAATTGGACTTAGGTCAAAATTTCGAATTTTTATCTCAAACTTTAACGTTTTATTTTTCGAAATTCTACCATTTCTCTTAAAATTAGTTTAAATTCGTCTTTTTTCGAAATTTCGTCTGTATTCTCAAAATTCTACCTTTTGGCCTCTTTGTTCGAAAATCATTTTTTCTATTAATATTCTATCACTTTTCTGAAAATTTGTCTTTTTTGCAAATTTTGACTTATAAATTTCACTCCAGAAATTTCAACTTCACATTTCGCCTCATTTTCGACTTATTTCTCAAAATTCGTCTTTTATCATAAATTTCTTTCGAAATTTCAAATATATTCCCACAATTCGATTTCTTTCACCAGAATTGGACTTAGGTCAAAATTTCGAATTTTTATCTCAAACTTTAACGTTTTATTTTTCGAAATTCTACCATTTCTCTTAAAATTAGTTTAAATTCGTCTTTTTTCGAAATTTCGTCTGTATTCTCAAAATTCTACCTTTTGGCCTCTTTGTTCGAAAATCATTTTTTCTATAAAAATTCTACCACTTTTCTGAAAATTTGTCTTTTTTGCAAATTTTGACTTATAAATTTCACTCCAGAAATTTCAACTTCACATTTTGCCTTATTTTCGACTTATTTCTCAAAATTCGTCTTTTATTATAAATTTCTTTCGAAATTTCAAATACATTCCCACAATTCGATTTCTTTCACCAGAATTGGACTTAAGTCAAAATTTCGAATTTTTACCTCAAACTTTAACGTTTTATTTTTCGAAATTCTACCATTTCTCAAAATTCGTTTTTTTCGGAAACTTCGGCTTTTCTTTAAATTTTGATTTTCTGAAAATTTTAACTTGTTTATCAAGATTTACCTTTTTCTTCAAAATTTGATGCATTTTTTGATAAAAATTTTAACCTGGAAATTTTTATATTGTTTTAAGAAATATTGTAAACAAACAAAAATTTCCAGAAAATTTTCCCTGGAATGGTTTATCTATATATATATATATATATATACAACTTGTTTCTCAAAATTTCGACGTTTATCTCAATATGGGACATTTTCCGATTTAGGGTGGGGCAGATCAGGGCGCATGTCTGCCTCTGATTCAAGCGGTCAAGAGAAAATTCTAGAAATTACCTTCTTTTCAGACTTCGTCCTTTTTCCAAAATTTCGACAAAACTCGACTCTCTGAAAAATTTCGAGTGTTTACTAAATTTCGACTCTTTTCTCAAAATTTCAACCTTTTTTGTTTTCAGGGGAAAAAATCAAAATTTCCAGAAAAAACGAATTTAAAAAAAGCGAAACTTGGATATTTTTCTTAAAATCCGTCTTTTTTGGCACATTTGAAATTTATCCTAAAATCCCATCCCGTATGTTCCCGGAAATCTGAATATTTTTCCGGAAAATTCATATCTTTCTTAAAATTCTGACTTTTTAAGATTCGTTTTTTTTTTCATAAACGGCTATTCTCAAAATTGTACTTTTTGTTATAGTTTGAAATTTTTCTGAAAAATTTCGATCCTTGATGCTTCCTTTGGTTGATTAGTATTTCTAGAAATGTCAACTGTTTTTCAGAGATTCCGTTTTTTTTAATTCCTTTATTTTTATTAACATCAGGTTTTTCTGAAGATTTTGATCTTTTAGAATATCATTTTTCAGACAGGTTTCTTAAAATTGGTCTTTTTCTCGATATTTTTATATCAAAATTCGGTATTCAACTCTGCTAAAAACTTTGAATTTTTCTCGTAAAATTTAGTTATTAGTTATTAGTTTAAATTCGTCTTTTTTTCGAAATTTCGACTGTATTCTCAAGATTCTCTCAAGATTCTGCCTTTTGGTCTCTTCTTTCGAAAATCATTTTTTCTATAAAAATTCTACCACTTTTCTGAATATTTGTCTTTTTTGAAAATTTTGACTTTTAAATTTCACTCCAGAAATTTTAAATTCATATTTCGCCTTATTTTCGAAATTTTGACTTACTTATTTCAAAATGGGATGTTTTCGTTTCTGAAACTTTCTGGATTTTCCCTCGAAATTGGATTTTCCTTTAAATTTCAATTTTCTCGAAATTTGTCTGATTTTTCTAAATTAGATTGGCATATTATAGAGAATTAAAAAAGTTGAGATAAATATTTTCTGGTAATTTCGAGAAAAAGATTTCTTGCACATTCAATTTCTTTATTGAAAATTAAAATCTAAAAATTGAAACACAGAACTTGTCCCCTGAAACCAAGAAAGATTAAAAAACACAACAAAGGTTGCTCTAACGCGTTTCGACAGCCAAGCTGTCATCTTCAGAGAGAAACTCAAAAAAAAAAATCAAACAGAATCAAAAAATAAAAATTTCAAGAAAAGTGTTTTTGGAAATTGCAATTTTTTTCACAATATTTGACCTTTGGAAATATTTGGCTTTTTTAGAATTTTCAGCATTTTTCGAGTTCTTCCGAAAGGTTAGGTTTTAATTCAACTTTGGTTTTCTAAAAAATCCTTTCCCAAAATAGGGTTTTTTCTCAAAATTCGTTGCTTTCGAAATTACGACTTTATTTAACTTGTTTCTCTCAAAATTGACCTTTCATTTTTTTAATATTTGGTTTATTCTGAATTTTTTTTGATTTCATTTCCGAAAATTTTATGTTTTTCAAAATCCTGGAAATTATGACTCGTACTTTAAATAGGGATGTGTTATGCTTCTGGAAATCTCCACTTACAGTGAAAATTTTACTCGAACTTTTTCTGAAAATTACACATTTTTTCAGAAAACTCCACCTTTAAAAATATATTTTTTTCCAATTTTCAACATTTTTTGAGAATATTCGAAAGCTTACGATTTCATTTTAAACACGATTTACTAAACTTTCCAACCTTTTCCCAAAATTCGTTTTTTCGAAATTATGATTAATTTTAATTTTAAAATTTTGAGAATCTTCTAGAAATGTTGACGCTTTTTCTCAAAAATTTCAGTAATTCCCATTTTAAAAGTCGAAATTATAAAAATATTTTTGACAATTAATTTATTTCAAAAAAATTTTTTCTTTCTTTAATTCCGAAAATGTTATTTTTTTTTTTTGAAAAAGGTTATTTACTAATAAGAAATTTCAACTTTTTCTAGAAATATGATCTGTTTTCGCTTGAAATTTTGAGTTTAATTTTTAAATTTCGATCTTTTTTTTTACCGAAATTTGAATTTTAAATTCGAACTTGAGAATTTCAAGAATAAATTTAACCTTTCTATAAAAATCGGAAATTTCGATTCAAAATTTCCTTTGGTCCTACAGTAGTAGTAATTTTTTGGAGAAATATCAAATTATGAAAAAAGGTTGAAATTTACAAGGTTTATTTTTCTTGAAATTTCAATATTTTTCTCAAAGTTTTCTTATTTTTATACAGATTTGAAGTTTATTTTCCCTAAACTTATACGTAATAATTTTCAGATTCTTATCAAAATTACAAAATAAAATGAACTTTAAAATATTAAAATTTCGTAATAAATTAATTGTCAAAAATATTCTCATAATTTCGACTTTTAAAGTGGAAATTAATGAAATTTTTGAGAAAAAGAGTACATTTCTAGAAGTGTCTCAAAATTTCGAAATTAAAATTAATTAAAGTGTTGAAAAAATTCATTAACAATTTACTGTTCTAATTTATTATTTTTTCTAGTAACTTTGTAGTTCCAGAGAAATTTCAAAAATCAAATATTCCAACTCTAAGCCAATTTTTTGTGATTAAAATTCAAATTTTGGTAATTTATTTGCACATAAAAGGCAAGTTTTTTTTTGGAAATTTGTTTCAAAGCTTTGATCAATTTTAAAAATAGAAACTTTTGTTATTAATTTTTTTATTTCGAGTGTTATTTCGAAATTTGTCTCAAAAAAGGTAAATTTACAAAGAAAAACATTACCACAAAAGTAAGGCTGAAATTATCAGAAAAGTCGAAGTTTTTAAAACCCAAATTTCAATTTTTAAAATGATTTTCAATAATTTTGGGAATGTGAATAAAAGACGAATTTTTGGAAAAATATCGACATTTAAAATAAATTGCAGAGTTTTTAATTAAATTTTCAAAATAGCTGAATTTTATAAATATTGGAGATAACTCAAAATTATCAAATAATTCGTAATTATCAAAAAAGTTGAAAATTTTGAAAAAAGTCGAAATTTTCAATAGTTAAAGCTTCAAAAGAATATTTTCTTTTTAGTCGAAGATTTAATTGGAAATGTTTAAAAAATGTATAAATAACATTTTTGAAAAAGTTGAAACTTTTCAAAAAAAATGTTGAAAAAATTCATTAACAATCTACTGTTCTAATTTAATTTTTTTCTAGTAATTTTGAAGTTCCAGCGAAATTTCAAAAATCAAATATTCCAGCTTGAACCAATTTTTTGTGATTAAAATTTAAATGCTGGCAATTTGTTTGTACATAAAATGTAAGTTTTTTTTGAAAATTTGTTTCAAAGCTTTGATCAATTTTAAAAATAGAAATGTTTGTTATTAATTGTTTTTAATTCGAGTGTTATTTCGAAATTTCTCTCAAAAAATGTAACTTTAAAAAGAAAAACAGTTAAAAAAGTTCAAACTTTTCAAAAAAAAGTCAAGTTTTCAAGGAGTCGAAATTTTGAAAAAAAAATTCCGAAAAAAGTTTGAAATGGAGTCGAAATTTTACGAAATATTAGTTGAAAATTTCAATAAAAGATTTTAAGAAATGTCCGGCTTAAAAAAAAATCACAATTTTCAAATAAAGGATCGACAGTTTGCAAAAAATGTCAAAATTTTAAAAATAGTTGAATTTAAAAAAATAGTTAACATTTTTAAGTTTCCCACAAATTTTAAATTTTGGAAAATGACTAAGATTTTGAAAAATTTGAACATTTGAAAAAGGCCGGAATTTTCAAAAAAGTGGGAATTAAAATAAATAGTCGAAAATTTCAAAAAAGTGCAGGTTAAAATTTTCAATAAACAAAGTCAAAATTTGTTGACAAGGTAAACATTTTCAAAATCTTTCTAATGTCCAAAAGAAGTCAACATTTTCGAAAAGAAGAAATTTGCAAATAGAAAAGGTCGAAATATATAGTCGCAATTAAAATAAATTTCAAAATTTGCAAAAGATTTGAGAATTTTTATCCAATTTACGAAATAATTCGAAATTTTAAAAAAGTTTAAATTTTCGAAACCATAATATTGAAAACAAGCGAAAATTATCAGATAGATCGAGGTTTTCAAAGATCGAAATATTGAGAAGTTAAAATTTTGGAAAAAGTTTAAATTTTTGGTAGTTAAAATTTTGAATCAAAGAGGAACATTTTTTTAAAAAGTTGAAATGCTGGGTCAAAAAAATTACTTGAAAAAATGTCAAACATTTCATAAAATTCTGAAATTTTCAAAAAAATCGAAATTTTGAAGCAATTTCCAAAATCAAGAATCTCCAACAATAAAAATCAAAAAAATGATCGAAACTTTGCAAAAAAAGTCGAAATTTTGAAAAATATTTGGCATTCAGTCGAAATCATTAAGAATCGAAATTTTCAACAAAAAAATTATAATTTTCCATAAGACAAAGGTGAAATTTTGAAAAAAGTCGATAATTTAAGAAATCAAAAGTGCAGATTTGAAAAAATTAACATTTTCAGAAAAAGTAGGAATTTTCAAACGGTAAAAATTAAATTTTGCAATACAGTCGAAATTTGGAAAAAATCCATCCTTTCCAAAAACGCGACATTATTAAAAGTTTACATTGTCAGGAAATCTAAAGTTTTTGGAAAGTAACGTTTTGAAAATGTCGAAATTTTCAGTCGAAATCTTAAAAATTTTGAAACGTTAAATATTGTCGCAGCACCCCCATTAGTTTTGGCTACGAGCCGCCACTGCTCTGTAGCGGCATTCGCTCCAGGAGTATTTAGGACGATTTTTTTAAAAGTTAACGTTTTAATTTTTAAACAGGCAACAAATCCCATTTATGCTCGAGATAAGGAAAGTTCGGTGTCATCAGTTTTACTGAAAAGAGAGGCAGATCCCTTGCTCTAACGCATTCGTAGATGTAATGGCGTTGATAACTTGGAGAAAACGTGGTCGTTTTAAAATTTTACCGTAATAGGTTTACTCTCATGGAGATAATATAAAAAGTAGCATAATTCTGAGTGGTTAAACAACCGCTTCTGATTTAAAACGGTGAACTTTAGCAATTAGCATACAAGGAATTATTTTCAAGTGGAGTGATAAGGGTAACTGCGGCAATAATTATTGCGGTTGAAGTGAGGGGTAGAGTTTTATTTGCAATATCTTTCTCCTGCACTAATGTCAAGTAACGCTGTATCCACTTATTACTGAAATGGACCAGGTTCCTTAAATTTCGTGCACAGTTGTAAGGTGATTTTAATAAGTATTAAGAAATATTCTCGTAATCTTTAGTACAATAAGTCTCTTAAAGAGCTCTTAGAGTCATCATTTTTTAGAGTCTAACATCGGGAAATATTGTCAGAAAGTTAACATTATGTTAACATAAGGATTTCTCATCCTAAAGACATCTGTCATCATCATCTTATAGATATCTGTCAGATGTCAGTAATCTGACGACTAAAAAAAGTTATCTAAATGTTAACATTTCTGTGTCTCTTAAAGATATCGCTAAAATGATATCTTTAAGATATCTTTTTGATTTAGGTGCTGTACGAGAAATACCAGGAGAAATGGGTCGTTGCTTTCATGAGCCAAATATACGAACACAAAAATTTTCATCAATGTAAGACTGGACGTTTGACGTAAGACGTAAAATGCTTTTTGAAAAACTTTCACTTATTTCTATCATTCCTCATCATCTATCATTCCTCAGCGTCCCTCAGAAACGAGGCCATTGAAATTTAGTATTTTTTCCAGTAAGAACAATTTTTAACTTTCAGTTTCACTTGGTTATACTCATAAAATATTTATCTCTAACTTCACTTTGACTATAACAATGAATATTATCAAGACTAAGACATATTCAACTCAGTAGTAAAATGTGGTTTGATATCTCTGTTAAAGAAAAGCGCGTGCTTTTTTCACAATGTTGCCAAACTGGGTGGTTGTAAATATTTTCAACTTTTAGCACGTTTGATCGTTTAACTAGGTAACACAAATTAACATAAGAGCTGTTGTGTTTAGAGTTCCATGTTCTAATGCTGAAGAAACCCGCTCAACAATAAACTCTCTTAAAGAAATCTTTGAGTTATCATGTTTTAAAGTCATCAGAAAATATTGTTGGAAAGTTAACATTATGTTAACATAAAGATTTCTCATCCTAAAGACATCTATCAACATCATCTTACAGATATCTGTTAGATGTTAGTAATCTGACGACTAAAAAAAGTTATCTAAATGTTAACATTTCTGTGTCTCTTAAAGATATCGCTAAAA
The DNA here is from genome assembly GCA_028583605.1 of Dastarcus helophoroides. Taxonomy (NCBI): domain Eukaryota; kingdom Metazoa; phylum Arthropoda; class Insecta; order Coleoptera; family Bothrideridae; genus Dastarcus; species Dastarcus helophoroides. The sequence continues at coordinate 42,263,198 of CM053327.1, read as the reverse complement.
TGATATCCTTAAGATATCTTTTTGATTTAGGTGCTGTACGAGAAATAACAGGAGAAATGGGTCGTTGCTTTCATGAGCCAAATATACGAACACAAAAATTTTCATCAATGTAAGACTAGGACGTTTGACGTAAGACGTAAAATCCTTTTTGAAAAACTTTCACTTATTTCTATCATTCCTCATCTTCTATCATTCCTCAGCGTCCCTCAGAAACGAGGCCATTGAAATTTAGTATATTTTCCAGTAAGAACAATTTTTAACTTTCAGTTTCACTTTGTTATACTCATAAAATTCTTATCTCTAACTTCACTTTGACTATAACAATGAATATTATTAAGACTAAGACATGTACAACTCAGTAGTAAAATGTGGTTTGATATTTTTGTTAAAGAAAAGCGCGTGCTTTTTTCGCAATGTTGCCAAACTGGGTGGTTGTAAATATTTTCAACTTTTAGCACGTTTGATCGTTTAACTAGGCAACACGAATTAACATAAGAGCTGTTGTGTTTAGAGCTCCATGTTCTAATGCTGAACAAACCCGCTCAACAATAAACTCTCTTAAAGAGGTCTTCGAGTTATCATGTTTTAAAGTCATCAGAAAATATTGTCGAAAAGTTAACATTATGTTAACATAAAGATTTCTCATCCTAAGGGCATCTATCAACATCATCTTATAGATATTTGTTAAATGTGAGTAATCTGACGACTAAAAAAAGTTATCTAAATGTTAACATTTCTGTGTCTCTTAAAGATATCGCTAAAATGATATCTTTAAGATATCTTTTTGATTTAGGTGCTGTAGGAGAAATAACAGAAGAAATGGGTCGCTGCTTTCATGAGCCAAGTATACGAACACAAAAATTTCCTCAATGTAAGACTGAACGTTTGACGTAAGACGTAAGATCCTTTTTGAAAAACTTTCACCTATTTCTATCATTCCTCATCAGCTGTCATTCCTCAGCGTCCCTCAGAAACGAGGCCATTGAAATTGAGTATTTTTTCCAGTAAGAACAATTTTTAACTTTCAGTTTCACTTAGTTATACTCATAAAATATTTATCTCTAACTTCTCTTTGACTATAACAATGAATATTATTAAGACTAAGACATGTACAACTCAGTAGTAAAATGTGGTTCGATATTTCTGTTAAAGAAAAGCGCGTGCTTTTTGCGCAATGTTGCCAAACTGGGTGGTTGTAAATATTTTCAACTTTTAGCACGTTTGATCGTTTAACTAGGCAACATGAATTAACATAAGAGCTGTTGTGTTTAGAGTTCCATGTTCTAATGCTGAAGAAACCCGCTCAACAATAAATTCTCTTAAAGAAATCTTCGAGTTATCATGTTTTAAAGTCATCAGAAAATATTGTCGGAAAGTTAACATTATGTTAACATAAAGATTTCTCATCCTAAAGACATCTATCAACATCATCTTATGGATATCTGTTAGATGTCAGTAATCTGAGGACCAAAAAAAGTTATCTAAATGTTAACATTTCCGTGTCTCTTAAAGATATCGCTAAAATGATATCTTTAAGACATCTTTTTGATTTAGGTGCTGCAGGAGAAATAACAGGAGAAATGGGTCGTTGCTTTCATGAGCCAAATATACGAACACAAAAATTTCCTCAATGTAAGACTGAACGTTTGACGTAAGACGTAAAATCCCTTTTGAAAAACTTTCACTTATTTCTATCATTCCTCAGCGTTCCTCAGAAACAAGGCCATTGAAACTTAGTATTTTTTTGGAAAGAATAATTTTCAACTTTCAGCTTCACTCAGTTGCAGCTTATCTGTCTATTTGTCTCATGCAGCTAGTGTGCTGATAATAATTAAAACACTCGAGAAACAATCTCATTTTTAAGTAGTAAATAAATTGATAAAAATGTGGCAGTTTTGGTGGTCCTTAGTTATGTTCAAAAACTGAAATACAAATCTTGTCCCCTGAAGCCAAGAAAAATTAAAAAACACGACAAAGGTTGCTATAGTCAAGCTATTGTTACGGGCTTATCGGTTCGAATTGATTATTAACACGTGAATTGAATAATACCCACTTTATTACCAAACTAAACTCGGATCACTACAACTGGATAATGAACTCACTGATTTACTTTTAACTACTAACTCACTAATTACACTGATTGACTCTAACTAACTCATTCGAGGGAAAGGCGACCGCCTTATATAGTTTTGGCTCCCAGGTTCTAGAAAAATCCCGCAGATAAGGCTTATCGTTTGTCGAAATTTCTGGAACGCTTATCTGCCGTATGTTTCGTTATCGCGGCCGCTTTCCCCATATCAGATCTTTCTAGAAACTTTTCCTACGTACTAAATTCTATAAATTACATTTCGTTACATTATTATCTATCCTATGATCTAATTCAAAAGCATGTCGAGCCACACTTGACTTCTCAGTTCTTCCGTACCTCAAATGAATCAAATGCTCTTTCAGTCGGATTTACATTTCGTTACACTATCATCTTCAGACAGATACCACTACCATTCAAAAAAGCATTGCATATATTGCCAAAATGTGTAATACTACGTTGTATAAATGAAAGTATTTGGCTTCGTTTATAAAACTGATTTAGGGAGACTTTCAGTTAGCAGCCACCAGAGTGTTGAATTCGGCGAAATTTTCATTAAAAAAGCCCTTAAGAGCGGTTTCGTGCGTTAGCCGACGCCGCGGATTTATTAATTACAATTTTTCATTTAAACCGCGTAACATGACAACAGCTTAACAGCTTTATATTTATCTGTTTCATCCGACATATTATGCTGATTCAAAACGGCTTAAACAATTATTAATTATACCCCTGTCAAATGGGCTTTTGTAATTCAAATGATTTCCCGGGGTCATTTATATGTTCATGGCATTCTGTGATCAAACAGTCTTTTTTGCATACACTCTAAATAAAATGTTTTGATTTAATATGTTTCCTGTTTTTTATAGCGTTGAGGTATTGTGATCATTTATTTATTATTTGCAAATTGTTTTTCCAGCTCGCTTTTGTTAGTATTTTAGTGTTTAATATAATATGCACTAATCAAAAATAAATCAAAATATAATCGATGCAACTTTTACAACGCTTATTGCTCGACAGCTCGTCCAAATTTCCACGCCGAGCGCCGATTCTAAATGTGGACGAACACCAAGATCCTTGGTCCAAGGAGGGATTTTTGGAAAAGGGGTAAACATGTCTACCAAAATTAATATGGGCAATGAAAGCACTGGGTGTAGTCTGAAATACTCTAGCATTAAAGAGTTATTTTTGGAAATTCCAGGGGGAATGATCAGTCACTCATATTTCATTCGAAGTCGAAGCCTTGATAATTCATATTTCATATTCCATATTCCTTTTCACTTATTGTGTGTGAAATGAATGATCGCTTTCAGTAGAAGTGCGCAGTGGCATCGAGTTGCTAAATGATTTCTCACTTCTCGGACACTTTGAAATATGGAATGTGGAATATGGAATATCTCTCATTGTTAGTCGAAGTCGAAATAATCGCATTGAAATGAATCTCTCTCAGTCGTTTGGTAGAAAGTATGATGTCGGGTAAATATGGAATGTGGAATATGGAATATGGAATATCACTCATTGTTAGTCGAAGTCGAAATAATCGCATTAAAACGAATCTCTCTCAGTCGTTTGGTAGAAGGTATGATGTCGCGTTATTGAATGGAATATGTCAAATATGAAACATCATTCGTTTCTCATTTGCAATCATCGAATGGTCAATTATATAGCCATAATAGGAATTATTTCAATTATAGCTTTCATAATCGCCCAACTCTAAAATAAGTATGCAAAAGTAATGCCACCAAAACAGTTTATTCTAGTAATTTAAAATTTTACACAGAAGCTTTTCTAGTGTAGACAAGCACTAACAATTGATTGCCTTTCAAGGAATTTCCACAATACCATCATGTTATAATAATAAATGTTGAGTTTGCAACTTTAAATAAATTCTAATAAGATTTACCTAATATCTTGGCTGTATTACCAAATTCAAATTATGTCAGTTACATGTAGGGTTGCCAACATATTTTCGCCTGATTTTAGTATTTATCAAAATAAGCAATAAAAAATATAGCATATTTGATGACAGGTGTTCATCTATATGGTGTGCCCCCTAAAGTATAAAAAAATCTGTTCATGCCCTCCTTTAAAATTTTTCAATAAAAGTGGAAAATTCGAATCAAAACTGAGATTTTAAAAAAATCAGAATTCTAAAAAAGTGTTATCTTAAATTTAGTCGAAATTTTGAAACTTTCAGTTCGATTCTTTGAAAAATGAGGCAAAATTGTAAATATTTAGAAAAGTCGAAATGTTTAAAAAAAGTTAGTATTTTAAATTAACTCGAAAGTATTTGAAAACAGTCGAAATTTTGAAATAATAAGCCTTGTATATACGAATATATACAAGTTTATTACGATGCAATTGAAATCTAATTTCATTAGAATCTAATGAAAACTAGACTGCAATTGCAAAGTTCACGTAGATGTTGCAAAGTTCACGTAGATGAGGCAAAGCTTGTATCACGGGTTGCATCGCAACATCCATAGATACAAACGTCCTCGGCTTGACTTTACTTTCATCTAGGTTTGACAAATGACCAATTAAATGTTCTGTTTGCTCTCTTGGATACTTATACGACTGACTACTGGCTTTAAATTGGAAGTGTATACAACCACCGTACCATGCTGATGAGGCCAAGGAAGGCCGAAACTAGTCTATGGTTGCGGTTGTACATATTTTCAATTTTAAGCACGTTTAACTGTTTAATTACAGAACATTTAATTGGTCATTTGTCAGTAGAAATTTTGAAAAAAATTGAAAATTTTATAAAAAAGTTAATGTTCTAAAAAAAATTAAAATTTCCAAAAAAATAAAGTTTTGAATAAATTTGTAATCTACTTTTTAAAAAGTTAAAATGTTAAATTTTGAAATAAAATAAGATTTAAAAAAAACAATCAAAATTTTCCCAGAAATTCAAAATCTTAAAAAACAGCACAATGTTTAAAAACCTTAAAATGGAAAAAATAAAATTTCTAAAATGATTTAAAATATTCGAAAAATCTTCAACATTTTGAAAAATGGGTAAATTTTCCAAAAAGTGTAAATATCATTAAAAAACGAAATTTTTAAAATAAGACAAAAATTTGAAAAAATAAATTGAAATTTTGAAATCAAATTTTGAGAAATGCCGAAATTTTCTTAAAAATACAAAATTTACAGAAGAGAATCAGAATTTTTAAAAAAGTAGAAAGTTTTAAGTAAATCCGTGCTATTTCAAAACGTTGAAATAGTGAAAAATACTCATAGAATCCAAAAAAGGGGACATTTAAAAAAGTCAAAACCTCCAAATAAAAATTTAAAATTTAGTAATAAATGGAACAATTTTTAGAAAAAATCGGAGCTTAAAAAACAAAAGTTTTGAAATAACTGTCCATATTTTAATTCGAAAATGTTGAAACAACCCAAAATTTTGAATTGTCGAAAAAATCAGAATTAAAAAAAAATGGATTTCAAAAAATTTGCAATTTTAAAAAATTTAAAATATTGAAAAATAATCAACGAGTTTAAAAAGAAGAGCGAAATAATAAAAACAATATCAAAATTTTCCTTAAAATTCAAAAACAGCGCAATTTAAAAAAAAATCCAATAATAAAACCAAATTTTTAAAATAATTCAAAAAATAAAACCAAATTTTTAAAATAATTCAAAAAATTTTAAATATGTAAAAAAATGGACGCATCCCAAAAAATGTCAAGATTTTTAAAAGCGATATTTTCAAAAAAGAGCAAAAGTTAAAAAAAAAGTAGAAAATTTAAATTATAATTTTGAGAAATGTCAAAATATTTCATAAAAGGGTTTTTGGAAAAGATAAAGTTTTGAAACACTTCTTGTAATTTCATAAAGTCTAAACATTGAATAATGATCAAAGAATTCAAAAAAAAGAAAATTTCAAATTTGAAGTATTTTGAAAAGTTTCAAATTTTCGAAAATGCCAAAATTTTGAAAAATAGATGAATTTTGGAAAAACATTAAAATTTTTAAAAGCCAAAACTTTAACAAAATTTTAAATTAAAAAAAAGTTGATATTTTGGAAAAATGAAGCAAAATTTAAAAATTTTGAAGTCAAAATTTTGAAAAATGTTGAAATATTAATAAGCATGTAAAATTTTCAAAAAAAAAGTGAAGCTTTTCGAAAAGAAATAGAAATTTTGATAAACAGTCGAAAATTTCAAAAAGGGCTACATTTTTAAGAAATGTCAAGCTTTGAAAAAATCGATATTTGCAAAATAAGTCGATATTTTATAAAAGTTTTTATGTTAAAAAAAATTAAAATTTGAACAAGATTTTTAAAGAATATTCGACATTTTGAAAAAATATCGAAATTTAATAAAAGTTAAAATTTCAAAGTCAAAATTTTTATTTAAAAGTCTGAAAAGTCCAGAATTTAAAAGACTATCTAAATTTAAAAAAATATCCAAATTGACAGTGTTGGGAAATTTAAAAAAGTCTAAATTTTAATTTTTTTAAATTTTTAATAAAATCACATTTCCAAAATTATTCAGAAAACATAAAACAATTTAAAAAATGGATGCATTCTCAAAAAATGTCGATATTTTTAAAAGCGGTGTTTTTAAAAAAGAGAAAAAGTTAAAAAAAAAGTAGAAAATTTAAAATGAAATTTTGAGAAATGTCAGAAGAAAAATAGTAAAGAGTTTTTGGGAAAGACTTCTTATAATTTCATAAAGGCCAAACATTGAATAATGATCAGAGAACGCAAAAAAACAAGAACATTTAAATTTGGAGAATTCTGAAGTTTCAAATTCTCGAAAAGGCCAAAATTTTGAAAAATAGATGAATTTAAGAAAAATATCACAATTTTTAAAAGCCAAAATTTTAAAAAAAGTTAATATTTTAGAAAAAAGATGCAAAAATTTGAAAATTTTAGTCAAGATTTTGAAAAATATTAAAATATTAATAAGCATTTAAAATTTTCAAAATAAAAGTGAAGCCGTTCGAAAATGAGTAGAAATGTTGATAAACAGTTGTAAATTTTAAAAAGGACTACATTTTGAAAAAAAGGCAAGCTTTGAAAAAATTGATATTTGCAAAAAGAGTCGATATTTTATAAAAGTTTTATGTTAAAAAAAATTAAAATATCAACAAGATTTTCAAATGCAAGAAGAATGCAACCTAGACTACAAATTCATGCAGCCCTCCAGGCGTGTATAGTGAATCATAGGTAGCTGAACTACCAACAGTTGAAACACTGCCACCTAGCGAAGCGGTTGCTCTCTAGGAGAGTTCCCAGAAGACAAGGATTCTATAATGCACAGACCAATAGGTTTGAACATTTATTAGATTCGAAGTTATTTGGTTTCCAAACTTCGAATCTAATAAATGTTCAAACCTATTGGTCTGTGCATTATAGAAGATTTTCAAAGAATATTCGAAGTTTTGAAAAAATATCGAAATTTAATAAAACTCAAAATTTCAAAGTCAAAATGTTTATTTAAAAGTCTAAAAAGTCCAGAATTTAAGAGACTATCTAAATTTAAAAAAATATCCAAATTGACATGTCGAGAAATTTAAAAAAAGTCTAAATTTTAATTTTTTTAAATTTTTAATAAAATCACATTTCCAAAATTATTCAGAAAACTTAAAACAATTTAAAAAATGGATGCATTCTCAAAAAATGTCGATATTTTTAAAAGCGATGTTTTTAAAAAAGAGAAAAAGTTAAAAAAAAGTAGAAAATTTAAAATGAAATTTTGAGAAATGTCAGAGGAAAAATAGTAAAGAGTTTTTGGGAAAGACATAATTTTGAAAAACTTCCTATAATTTCATAAAAGCCAAACATTGAATAATGATCAGAGAACGCAAAAAAACAAGGACATTTAAATTTGGAGAATTCTGAAGTTTCAAATTTTCGAAAAGGCCAAAATTTTGAAAAATAGATGAATTTTGGAAAAATATCACAATTTTAAAAAGCCAACATTTTAAAAAAGGTAAATTTTGGAAAAGAGATGCAAAAATTTGAAAATTTTAAAGTCAAAATTATGAAAAATGTTAAAATATTAATAGGCATTTAAAATTTTCAAAATAAAAGTGAAGCCGTTCGAAAATGAGTAGAAATGTTGATAAACAGTTGTAAATTTTAAAAAGGACTACATTTTGAAAAAATGTCAAGCTTTAAAAAAATTGATATTTGCAAAAAGAGTCGATATTTTATAAAAGTTTTATGTTAAAAAAAATTAAAATTTGAACAAGATTTTCAAAGAATATTCGAAGTTTTGAAAAAATATCGAAATTTAATAAAACTCAAAATTTCAAAGTCAAAATGTTTATTTAAAAGTCTAAAAAGTCCAGAATTTAAGAGACTATCTAAATTTTAAAAAAATATCCAAATTGACAGTGTTGAGAAATTCAAAAAAAGTCAAAATTTTAATTTTTTTAAATTTTTAATATAATCACATTTCCAAAATTATTCAGAAAACTTAAAACAATTTAAAAAATGGATGCATTCTCAAAAAATGTCGATATTTTTAAAAGCGATGTTTTTAAAAAAGAGAAAAAGTTAAAAAAAAGTAGCAAATTTAAAATGAAATTTTGAGAAATGTCAGAAGAAAAAAAGTAAAGCGTTTTTGGGAAAGACATAATTTTAAAAAACTTCCTATAATTTTATAAAGTCCAAACATTGAATAATGATCAGAGAACGCAAAAAAACAAGAACATTTAAATTTGGAGAATTCTGAAGTTTCAAATTTTCGAAAAGGCCAAAATTTTGAAAAATAAATGAATTTTGGAAAAATATCACAATTTTTAAAACCCCAAATTGAAAAAAAAAGTTAGTATTTTGGAAAAAAGATGCAAAAATTTGAAAATTTTAAAGTCAAAATTATGAAAAATGTTAAAGTATTAATAAGCATTTAAAATTTTCAAAATAAAAGTGAAGCCTTTCGAAAATGAGTAGAAATGTTGATAAACAGTTGTAAATTTTAAAAAGGACTACATTTGGAAAAAATGTCAAGCTTTGAAAAAATTGATATTTGCAAAAAGAGTCGATATTTTATAAAAGTTTTATTCTATAATGCACAGACCAATAGGTTTGAACATTTATTAGATTCGAAGTTTGGAAACCAAATACCGGTTTCGATCTTGTTAGATCTCGTCAGTTTGGTATATCCAACTCGAATGCTAATAAATGTTCCGACAAGTAAGTACTAAAACATTCACAGGCGTCGAGCGAGTGACTTTTTAGTACTACCACCTATTGGTCCATAGAGAAACTATGGCCATCGCCAACAATGTCGTATGCAAGAAGAATGCAACCTAGACTACAAATTCATGTAGCCCTCCAGACGTGTATAAGTGAATCATAGGTAGCTGAACTACCAACAGTTGAAACACTGCCACCTAGCGAAGCGGTTGCTCTCTAGGAGAGTTCCCAGAAGACAAGGATTCTATTAATGCACAGACCAATAGGTTTGAACATTTATTAGATTCGAAGTTTGGAAACCAAATACCGGTTTCGATCTTGTTAGATCTCGTCAGTTTGATATATCCAACTCGAATGCTAATAAATGTTCCGACAAGTAAGTACTAAAACATTCACAGGCGTCGAGCGAGTGACTTTTTAGTACTACCACCTATTGGTCCATAGAGAAACTATGGCCATCGCCAACAATGTCGTATGCAAGAAGAATGCAACCTAGACTACAAATTCATGCAGCCCTCCAGGCGTGTATAGTGAATCATAGGTAGCTGAACTACCAACAGTTGAAACACTGCCACCTAGCGAAGTGGTTGCTCTCTAGGAGAGTTCCCAGAAGACAAGGATTCTATAATGCACAGACCTAGGTTGCATTCTTCTTGCATACGACATTGTTGGCGATGGCCATAGTTTCTCTATGGACCAATAGGTGGTAGTACTAAAAAGTCACTCGCTCGACGCCTGTGAATGTTTTAGTACTTACTTGTCGGAACATTTATTAGCATTCGAGTTGGATATACCAAACTGACGAGATCTAACAAGATCGAAACCGGTATTTGGTTTCCAAACTTCGAATCTAATAAATGTTCAAACCTATTGGTCTGTGCATTATAGAATCCTTGTCTTCTGGGAACTCTCCTAGAGAGCAACCGCTTCGCTAGGTGGCAGTGTTTCAACTGTTGGTAGTTCAGCTACCTATGATTCACACTATACACGCCTGGAGGGCTGCATGAATTTGTAGTCTAGGTTGCATTCTTCTTGCAAAAGTTTTATGTTAAAAAAAATTAAAATATCAACAAGATTTTCAAAGAATATTCGAAGTGTTGAAAAAATGTCGAAATTTAATAAAAGTCGAAATTTTAATTTTTTTATTTTTTTTTAATTTTTAATATAACCAAATTTTCAAAATTATTCAAAAAACTTAAAACAACTTGAAAAATGGATGCATTCTGAAAAAATGTCGAAAATTTTAAAAGCGATGCTTTAAAAAAAGTGCAAAAGTTTAAAAAAAGTAGAAAATTTAAAGTAGAATTTTGAGAAATGTCAGAAATTTCATAAAAGAGTTTTTGGAAAAGACGAATTTTTGAAAACTTTATAATTTCATTAAGTCTAAACATTGAATAATTATTAAAGAACTCAGAAAAAAAGAAAATTTCCAATTTGGAGTATTCTGAAAAGTTTCAAATTTTCGAGAAAGCCAAAATTTTGAAAAATAGATGAATTTTGGAAAAAGATCAACATTTTTAAATGCCAAAATTTTCCAAAAAAAATATTAATATTTTGGAAAACGAGGCGAAAATTTGAACATTTTTAAAAATGTTGATAAATTAATAAGCATTTAAAATTTTCCTAAAAAAGTGAAGATATTTGAAAAGGGGTAAAAATTTTGATAAACAGTCGAAAATTTAAAAAAAAGGCTTCATTTCGAAGAAACGTCAAATTTTAAAAAAATCGATTTTTGCAGAAAAAAGTCGATATTTTATAAAAGTTTTATGTTAAAAAAAATTAAAATTTCAACAAAATTTTGAAAGAATATTCGAAATTTTTAAAACATGTCGAAATTTAATAAAAGTCGAAATTTTAAAGTCAAAATGTTCAGTTAAAAGTTTGAAAAGTCCAGAATTTAAAAAACTATCGAAATTTAAAAAAATGTTCAAATTGACAGTGGTGAGACTTTTAAAGAAATCGAAATTTTAGAAAGAAATCTGAATTAGCGGAATTTTCAAATTTTCCTGAAGTTTTGATTTTTTGAAGAAATTTCGAGTTTTAATCCAAAATATTTTATCAAAATTTCAACTTTCGCTTAAAATTTCTATTTTTTTCACAGATGTTAAGGACTGCGTTAATAATGCTTAATATTTTCTTTAAACTTCGAGAAGGAAGTAAAAATTCCTGAAAAAAGTGGTGTTTCAAATTTTCTAATTTTTTAATTTTCTATTTTGAAATTTGTAAAATATTTAGTAAAAACTAAAGATTTAAAATAAAACTCGTGTAGAACACAACTGAAATATAGTATATTTGCGTACTATATATTTTTTTAATAGTATATAATACACAGACGTGAAATATAGTACAATACTATATATTATAGTACGGTTGGCAACCCTAGTTACATGGATTAAAAATTAATATTGAATCACAATCCTGTTTTCGTCATGTTTGTTTATTCCCACAATCTTGGGACAGTACTATCATGACCTTAACATTAAATTACAAGTACTATCATGAAAGATGCTCGCAGGAATTAGTAGGATTGATCCCTGAACTATTTGTTTCAAAATCGTTCTTTTTTTCAATATTTGGCCAGTTTTTTAAATTCCACATTTGTAAATACGACCTTCTAAAATGCCCACTCTTTTCTACAAGTACTATCATGGAAGATGCTCGCAGAAACTAATAGGATTAATCCCCCCAAGGGCAAGATTCTTGAGGTGTACTAGACAGTCGGAGACAGCAAATTCCTGTGCGGTCCAGCTTGACACAGTGAGGACTTCTGTCTATAGAGACTCTTTTTTCTATAGAACTTCCAAGTTATGAAACTTGTTACCGAAAGGAATTTTCCCCAAAAATTACAACCTATCCTTGTTTAAGAAGGCGATTCATCGCCATCTATCCTTGTTTCCGCATCCTACTCGCAGAGTTTTGAAAGCATAATGGGGTTACCCTTTGCTAGTGGATTAAACTCAAAAAATTAAGCTGCGATTTTTTCGACGCAACTTAAAAAAAAGAGCTGCTTTATCAGGTAGTAACTTTTCTATGAAAAATTATTGTCTAAAGTCTTTAGTCTAAAGTTCGAAGAGTTTATTATCGATTCATTCACAACAGCTGTGGTTATAAATAGACAGTTTTCGAGAAAATTTGGCCCAGGAATATTACTTTCACATTTTTCAACGATCTCTTCATATTTTTGGACAAATTTGGCCACTAGTTCAATCAAATTATTTTATATTAGTGAAAATCCTGATTTTGCGATTGGATAGAGTATACCTGTTAATGTTTTTTCATCTTCAGGGCTTAGGGTGGCAATATATTACCTGCTCATCTTCAGGACTTGTGATGATGGCTCTGCCCCATAGATCTATGGTCTGCCCATCTTTAGGATTTAGAATTTTGTAAATGTCCTGGATCTAATAGATGCTTACCAAATAGCTTATTACAAAGTGTGCTACGTAGAATTTTCAGCCAACATCTAGTCTCTGTATGACTCTTCCTAAAGTCAGAAAGATAGGATGATCCTATCCTTGTTTAAGAAGGCGGTTCGTCGCCATCTATCCTTGTTTCCGCATTCTACTCGCATTGCTTTGACAATGGAGTTACCCTTTGCAAGTGGATTAAACTTAAAAAAAAAAACAAACCTAACTCATGCATAATTCCATCGAGAAGAGGAAACAGACCAGTGAGTTCAACTTCAAAAAGCCAGCTTGTAAGCAAAAAAAAAACACTTACGTCCTTTGGTCTCATCTTCATTGGTGTCAACAAAATACAACATTAATATTGGGTTAAGTAACAAGTTCTAAGCGTTTCTTTTTCATTATTTTGACGATGAAATCAACAAAGTTAGGATTATCAGATTTAAGTTTGGTGGAAAGGACTGATCCTTGGTTGTCTTCAAAAATTCGAATGCAAATTTTGTCTCCTGAACCCAAGAACGGTTAAAAAAGCACAACAAAGGTTGCTCTAACGCGTTTCAATAGCCAAGCGTCTCTCTGAAGGTGATAGCTTGACTATCGAAACGCGTTAGGGCAACCTTTGTTGTGTCTTTTAATCTTTCTTGGTTTCTTGGTTTCAGGGGACAAAATTTCAATTATCAGATTTAGATCAAAAATGCGCCATTAGTTCGATAACTTTTGTTCATTTTAATGGCAATTTCATCGCGATTGAAAAAGTCCTCGTCCTTATCAGTAAAAAATTTGACCAGCTCATATTCAGAAGTCTCTCTTAAGACAAGTTTCGTATCATCAAGAAGATGTTGCAAATGCTTGAAAAGGTTTGCATGAAGCAAGTTCTGGGCTATACGGAGAGTATGATAGATAGATAGATAGCTTGACTATCGAAACGCGTTAGAGTAACCTTTGTTGTGTCTTTTAATCTCTCTTGGTTTCTTGGTTTCAGGGGACAAGATTTCAATTATCAGATTTAGATCAAAAATGGGCCATTAGTTCGATAACTTTTGTTCATTTTAATGGCAATTTCATCGCGATTGAAAAAGTCCTCGTCCTTATCAGTAAAAAACTTGACCAGCTCATATTCAGAAGTCTCTCTTGAGAAAAGTTTCGTACCATCAAGAAGATGTTGCAAATGCTTGAAAAGGTTTGCATGAAGCAAGTTCTGGGCTATACGGAGAATATGATAGCTAGATAGATAGCTTGACTATCGAAACGCGTTAGAGCAACTTTTGTTGTGTCTTTTAATCTCTCTTGGTTTCTTGGTTTCAGGGGACAAGATTTCAATTATCAGATTTAGATCAAATATGCGCCATTAGTTCGATAACTTTTGTTCATTTTAATGGCAATTTCATCGCGATTGAAAAGTCCTCTTCCTTATCAGTAAAAAATTTGACCTGCTCATATTCAGAAGTCTCTCTTGAGACAAGTTTGTACCATCAAGAAAATGTTACAAATGCTTGAAGAGGTTTGCTTGGAGCAAGTTCTAGGCTATACGGCGAGTGTGATATAGCGTCCCATTCAAGCTCTCTGAGCTTCTGAAGCGTCGTTAAAGATGTGTGCCCTCTGACATTGCCTTGATGGAACACAACACCTTTCCAATTGGCCAATTCTGGTTGCTTCCCGTCAATCGCATGCTTCAATTTAGTCAGTTGTTGACAGTATAGGTCAGAATTGGGTGATTCGCCCGATGGGAGCAGATCATAGTGTATGATTCCCTTCCAATCCCACCAAACACACAGTAAAAGCTTCTTGGTCGTTAATCCGGGCTTGGCGACCATTTGAGTCGGTTTACCGCGCTTGGACCATATATATAATACGTCTATATGGCGTGTTGTGTAAAATCGCCACTACAAAATGCTTTGTCAAAAAGGTGAGACGAAAGTATATATATCGTGTTCTTTCAAGGACAAGCATTCATTCATTTATAGCGGGAACAGATGACAAGATGGGCGGGGACACTAATAAATGAATGACAACAAGAAGCGGGATTGGTTAATATATTGTGTCCTTGATAAAGACAATATCCATCGCGCCTTTTTGACACAAACAAAGGGACAAAACGCGCCATATAGAAGTATTACATATATGGCTTGGACCACGACTTTGGTCGCTTGTTGTTCTCGTATGTGACATATTTTTCATCACCAGCCACCATTCGCTTTAAAAATTTTGTTGTTCTTCAATAAAGAATCAGAGGCATCAATTTGGTCCAAAATGTTTTTTTGCATCGATGTAACATCCATATATCGAGCTTCTTCTTGAGACAAACCTAATGAAAATAATTTCAAACTGTTTTCTGGTTAATCTTCATTCCTGGGCAATGGAATAAGTGCTCGTATGTTGGTCTCACTTGACGATTTCTATGATTTTATCGACGTCTACCAGAATGCGCCTCATCATTTTTTTAATCATTTGTAGGGGCCTGTCATCTAGATTCCAAATCCTTTGTATGGTAACTTCTGCAAGTTTAATTCTCAGTCAGTATTTCTGGATTAACAGGCTCAACATTTGACCTACACTTATTCCTTCCAGATCTTCTGGTCTTAATGTTTCTCTACTAGTCAGATAATATCTGTATCTGAAAGGATTGGGCAAGCACACCCAATGAGTAAACTTGTTTCCTCTTCAGTCCCACATAGTCGACATTGGACACTTTCTGCTAGATTGAGTTTAACCAGGTGTTCTTTACAGTTCCCGTGAGTGCAGTGAGCAGACCTAGTGCTTTGCTTAGTCTGATTTTATTCATTGCAATAAGTGCTTCTACCCTTGATTGCAAAAGTTAATCCATCAGCAGTCTTGCTTGCTTCCAGGTGGTTATATTCCTCCACTGGTTCAAATGAATCCGTTCATATTACCAGTACGGAATCGTTGGAACCACCGTTTTGGTGTTGCATTCGATACGGTTTAGTGATATTATAAATTCTAAGAAACACTTATTTTAAGAACTTGTTAATTAGTATAAGTAAATACCATTGAACGAGAAATTACTTAGAAGTTCTTAATATCATTGAATTATTTTCTTCCCTTTGATGACAAAGAGCACGCAAACAATTCAAGTACCAGACATTTAATTTTTCAAGGTCTTTCAACCCCATCTATAAAATAGCAATCATATTCACATTTCTGCATTATGGAATTGTTTGGGAGCTCTACTCTTTTCATAGATATTATCAGAACATTTATGTACATTAACTTAAGAAATTTCCAGAAAACATTCCCTGGTAATTGGATTTTACCAAAATCAATTTGTCATTTTAGGGAAGATTGTAGGAGAAAAACGAAACTTTCTAAAATAAGCCTTCAGTCGAACTTCAGAGAGTCAAGTTGATAATTTAACCAAACATTGATTCATTCATTTATTCATTCGCAAACATCTAACTAATTTCAATTTTAGTTAGTTTTTTTAATTAGTGTTATTGATTATTGTTGGTGTTTTTTAATTAAAGAATTAAATCGCTAATAACTATTTAATTTCAATCGTTAATAACTATTTAATTTCATCAGAAAAGTGTATCAGTTACGTGGTACGCGAATTTCATTCAAAACAGATACTATATTGGGTCCTGCTCCGCCTTTTCCCCCCAAGTGGTTCTGAAAAATGTATCGAATTCTCTTTTTTTTTACCTCCGTTTTGGAACGCACTAACACTCAAGTGGCTTCATCATTCATAAAACGCCAAAGATCTTTTTCTAAAGCGTTATGTTACCTTTAAAACGCAATATAGAATGACCAGATGCGACGTGAGATATTGCTTACTAGCGCCATCTAAAGGAAAACGTTAAAAACTTTTTACTTGAGTCAACTTTGGTGGAACGGTTTTGTCCTTGGTTATCTTCAAAAACTGATACACAAATCCTAGATTGTACTCCTGATGTGAATTGAGTCGAACAATGATTATTGCATTAGAATCCTTGTCTTCTGGGGACTTTCCTAGAGAGCAATCGCTTCGCTAGGTGGCAGTGTTTCAACTGTTGGTAGTTCAGCTACCTATGATTCGCTATACACGCCGCCTGGAGGGCTGCATGAATTTGTAGACTAGGTTGCATTCTACTTGCATACGACATTGTTGGCGATGGCCATAGTTTCTCTATGGACCAATAGGTGGTAGTACTAAGAGTCACTCGCTTGACGTCTGTGAATGTTTTAGTACTTACTTGTCGGAACATTTGTCAGCATTCGAGTTGGATATACCAAATTGATGAGATCTAACAAGATCGAAACCGGTATTTGGATTCAAAACTTCTAAATCTAATAAATGTTCAAACCTAATGGTTTGTGCATTAGAATGATTATTGGGTTAAGTTGAAATATAAATATTGTCCTCTGAAACCAAGAAAGGTTAAAAACCACAACCAAGTTTGCTCTAACGCGTTTCGATAGCCAAGCTATCATCTTCAGAGAGATACACTTGGACTATCAAAACGCGCTAGAACAACCTTTGTTGCGTTATTTAATTTTTTCTTGATTTCAGGAGGCAAGATTTGTGTTTTAACTTAACCCAATAATCATTGTTCGACTCAATTCACATCAGGAGTACAAGCCAGCATTAGGAATACAATCCAGCATTAGGAGTACAATCCAGCATGATGAAGAAGTATTTATATGACTGATCTGATTTCGAACATCATTCTCAAGCCAAATAATTCACTTTGAACGCAGTGGATGTGCTCCATCATTATGTCCTTTGGTCTCATCTTCATTGGTGTCAACAAAATACAATGTTAAAATTGGGTTAAGTAAAAATTTCTAAGCGTTTTTTCTCTTTATTTCGACGATGAAATTAACAAAGTTAGGCTTATCAGATTTGAGTTTGGTGGAACCGACTGGTCCTTGGTTATCTTCAAAAATTGATGCACAAATCCTGTCCTCTGAAACTAAGAAGGATCAAAAATCACAAGGATTAAAAGGAACACAACAACATTTGCTCTAATATTTTTTGATAGCCAAACTATCGTCTTCAAAGAAATACTCAGTATTTGGCCATCGAAACGTCTTAGAGCAAGTGTTGTGTTCTTTAATCTTTCTTGGTTTCAAGGGGCAAGATTTGTGTATCAATCATTAAGTATCAAAATTTCCTAGCAGTCGCTAAAATCAAACAGTTTTCATTATTGGGAGTGTTATAGTGTTCCAAATCTGGAGGTTCCTTAAATTGTTATCTGATAACAAATTTCTATAGAAATTCTTCATTCGACAATAGCAACCAATTGCGTTTTCTTGTCTTCAATACGTTATTGACGATGATCGTCTATTCCATTAAAGTTCTTTAATCGAATCGAAATTTATCCTACTATACAGAGCACTCTTGTCCACTGGGGAAGTGCCCTGAATTTTGAGATGCACTCATCAGTGTCTCCAATCCTCAAATCCGTATTTTCTCGAATTTCAGTCAAATTAGTCAAGTCAACAGCAGCAAAAGAATATTTTTTATTTGCAAGTTGACAATTGCGAAACCGTCTTATTTTGTAAGTACCCCAGAGTCTCAAATACATAAAAATTACCCTTGTCTTTGTAACGATAACAAAATTGGTGCAGTTGCATTTGAAGCATCGTTTTTATTTATTTTTTTGGTGGAACGAACTGGTCCTTGGTTATCTTTAAAAATTGAAATACAAATCTTGTCCCCTGAACCCAAGAAAAAATAAAAAACACAATAGAGGTTGCTCTAACGCGCTTCGACAGCCAAGGTATCATCTTCAGAGGGATACTGATCGATTTTAATTAGTTGCTCATAATTTCAGGTGCTCACTCTTCTCTCTCACTGATAGATGCAGCTAAATAATAGTGATGATCATTAGATAATGTTCAAAAATTGAAATACAGAACTTGTCCCCTGAGGTTCTGTATTTCAATTTTTGAGGATAACCAAGGACCAGTCCGTTCCATCAAAATTAGATAATGTGTTTGCAATCCCCAGATGTTATACATTTGTAGGAGGTACCATGAGTGGAGTACGTGAAGGAAATAAGAAAAGTTAACTAGTGGTGGCACTGGCTCTGTGGTTAAGGAGTCTACCTCTCGCGTAAAGGTCCCGGGTTCGATCTCCGGTCGCCGACCACACATTTTTAATTCTACTACACATTTGTAATCTGAAAGATAAATAAACTGTAGCGTACGTTTTAGGAGTAATGTACCGGCGTAAACAGAATTATTATTACGTCCTAATGACCTTATTGAAATCGTCATTGGGATTTTAGGATCTTTCTTAATAAGCGTAAATACGTACAAATATCATTAGAGTTTTCAGAATAGTATTTTCTCCCAAAGCCATTAATATTATTTCTAGAAGACGAGAGAACCCCCACTTGTAGGCGAAGTTGAGATAAAAAAAATTCAACGAGAATCAGTTCTGTTTGGGTCTTGAATATAGTTAGTCCATTTGTTCACTGTTATTCCTAATTAATATAATGTTTATATAAATGTGGTTTTTATGTTCTAATCGAACCAACATCGCCACAAAACCTTCTTAAGCAGCGTATTTCTAGCTTTCGAAAATATGACTCCATTTGTTAGACCTCGCGAAACACCAGCTCAACTCGCAGGGAACAATAGACCGAATGCGTGGAGCAAAAGGTGCGTCGAAGAGGTTCGGTTGTATCTATATCCGTCGCCGTGTATTGTCCCCGGTATAGCATAAATCAGTCAGGATATTAACCCCGTGTGTGCAATGTCCACATCTGGGTGATTTACGCGTCTAGAGGGCCATTCTAGCCGCCTACTTGTTACAATGTACGAGCAGCGTCACGTTGCATATAAAAACGTGTTTATGGCCGTCGTGGTGATAGAATATGTCCCGTTCTGTCACCGGAAATACCCACCATCAATCACCATTTACCACGCGCATATGACAATCGAGTTGGCTGCTCGTTTTCGTAATTTGATCAGACTAACGACATTCGACTGACAATTACGAAATTACATTACTCATTGAGATGTGCGAAGAGCGAAACTGCTCGTAAATCATAATGCCCTGTCAGGCGGCTTTAACTGGGATTCTAAAAATACATATTTGTCTTTGGGTGCTTTATGTCTTGTGACATACGACGCCTGCGACTGCGACAAATATGCAGTCGTGGTTTTCCTGTTGCCCTCCTGCATTGTTAGTCGACGTCAAATTTGTCTATATCTGACGGGAGGAGAGCTCAAGAAATTATTAATGAAATACCCATTTCAGTCTATAGCATATTGTTCAGCATATTCCGAGAAGTTTAAATTATTATGAGCAGGAGGCGTTGTCTCGGATGCAACATATTCTCTTGTTCAAGAAGATAACTAAAAAAGTATCAAAACTTTCCAATTATATACTATACACTATAACAAAATGTAGTTATAATAGTATCTTTCTGAAAATGATAGCTTGGCTGTCGAAATGCGTTAGAGCAACCTTTGTTGTGTTTTTTAATCTTTCTTGGTTTCAGGGGACACAATTTGTATTTCAATTTTTGAAGATCCGTTGTACCAAAAATAATATTGGTGTTAGTGATTATGTAAGGAATTCTCTAGAAACATTTCATAATGGAAAGCGGCCGCGAAAATGAATCATGTGGCGGATAAGCACTCCAGATGTTTCCACAAGTCATAATCCTATCGGTACGGAGATCCGCCCAGAAAACCGTAAGGGTATAAATATGGGGTCGTCTTTCCCTCAGTCATTTAATTAGTCCGATAGTCAAATAGCTAGATAGTCTACTAGTTAAGTGAATTACAATTGTATTGTTCCGAAATCAGTTTGTGTTGGAAGTGATATAATTCACGAAATTTAATTTTCGAACCGATAACACCCAACAATACACATAATACTATCGACTCCATGTAAGGGAAAGGAAGGCAGAATTAACCATTTTTTATTCAATGTGCCATTTTTGAAGTTGTATTAAAAAAATCTGGTAACTAAGGGCTGGGTAGTATTCTATAAACCTTTATTTACAAGACTGATTAACTTTCAGCGAATTAAAAGTTCTTTTAGTACCAACAATCAGCGGTTAAAAAAACCTTAGAAATGGTTCAAACTGCCCCACTATCGGGGTACATTGAACCAAATGATGGGGTAATTTCAACCATGAGATATAGATATATATATTTTTTATTGGCCACGTTCAGAAATATAACGAAGAAAAGAAATTGCTTCAGCTTAATTCCATAAAAGTTTGAGAAAAAAATTTAAAGATTTCGAAATTGAATTTAAAACTTTTGCTTAAAATATGAAATTCTGATTCTCTGCAAGTAAGGAAAAAATACAAAAAGCTTAAACAAAAATCGACCTCTTTCAGGAATATAACGAAAAAAAAGTCTCTTTACTTTAAATATATAAGTTTGACCAATAAATTAGGAGATTGGTTCAACTTTCGACCTTTTATCTGACATGACGAAATAAAGAATGGAACTGTAGTTTTTGGAAATTTTTTTTCGAAATTGAACCTAAATTTCGATTGAAAAACCGAAATTAAAAAACGAACTGAAATAAAAATTTCGCGTTTATAGTCCAACTATCGATTTACTTTAAAAAATGTTGAGCTCAAAATCGAGGTTTAACAATGTTAGTCGAAAATAACATCGAGATTCGTAAAGATTTCGAAACTGAATTTCAAATTTGTGCTAAGATATGAAATTCTGAGACAAGAAGACGAAATCTGGGATTCAAATAAGCTGTCAACTGTTTTCCCAAAAATTTGCAGATTACAGTTGAGAAATTGAAATACAAATCTTGTTCCCTGAAACCAAGAAAGATTAAAAACACAACAGAGCGTTGGGTAGCCAAGCTATCACCTTCAGAAACAGAAATATCTTCCAAACGGGTTAGAGCAACTTCTGTTGTGTTTTTTAATCTTTCTTGGTTTCAGGGGACAAGATTTGTATTTCAGTTTTTGAAGATAACCAAGGACCAGTCCGTTCCACCGAAAAAAATATTTGTATTAGTGATTATGTAAGGAATCCTCTAGAAGCATTTGATAATGGGAAGCGGTCGCCAGAATGAATCATAAGGCAGATAAGCAGACGTTTCCACAAGCGATAATCTAATCGGTGATCCGTCTAGAAAACCATCAGGGTATAAATACGCGGTCGTCTTTACCTCAGTCAATGAGTTAGTCGGATAGTCAGTTAGCTAGATAGTCTACTAGTTAAGTGAATCCCAATTGAACCAACATCAGTTTGTGTTACAAGTGTTACAATTCACGAAATTTTAATTTTTGAACCAATAACGTGCAACAATACTATTGACTCTACGTATATGTTTAACAAATAGATGTACGATGTAACCAAAGTTGCAAAGGTCACTGTAGTTAGGTAACTTTTTATTCTTCTATTATGTGTTGCATGCATAGTAACATCGATTAAATAGAAGCGCCCTTGGCAGGACATGCGTTTACGAATGTTAATTTTAACAACAGAATATTTAATTGTTTTCATTAACATTAACATAAAAAACACATATTATATCATTGTTGCTGCTCTTCTAACAAAAGAAATTCGACAAATACTTCCACAGATTAAAAAATGTGCATTTAAGCAATGTTTGAGCTTTTTTATTTTCGCTTTTGAACCACATAACCTAATAATGAGCCCTAATTCCCATGAAACGAGGGTTCACAAGAAATACTCTTCCCTTAGAAAAAAAAGTCACCACTTTGTCTGCAAGTAGGGAAAAAATATGAATACTTTTAAAAAAATCGACCTCTTTCAGGAATATAACGAAAAAAAAGTCTCTACTTTAAATATATATTGACCAATAATAATTAATTTAATTATATAAAAGTTTGAGAAAAAAATTAGAAGATTCCTCCAACTTTCTACTTTTTATCTGACATGACGAGATAAAGAATGGATCTGCAAGATTACAGTCGAAGTTTTGAGGAAATGTTTTTCGAAATTCAACCCAAATTTCGATCGAAAAATCGAAATTCAACAGCAAACGCAAGTGAAAATTTCGCGTTTAAGTCTAACTTTCAATTTGCTTTAAAAAGTGTTGACCTCAAAATCAAGGTTTAACAATGTTAGCCAAAAATAACGTCGAGATTCCTAAAGATTTCGGAATTGAATTTAAAATTTGTGCTAAAAACAAGAAATTCTGATTCTTGCAAGTAGAGAAAAAATATAAAAAGTTTAAACAAAAATCGACCTCTTTCAGAATATAACGAAAAAAAAGTTTCTTCAGTTTAATTATATAAAGATTTGAGAAAGAAATTAGGAGATTGGTCCAACCTTCGACCTTTTATCTGACATGATGAAATAAAGAATGGAATTGTAGGACTGAAGTCGAAGTTTTGGAGAAATTTTTTTTCGAAATTGAACCCAAATTTCGATCGAAAAATCGAGATCAAAAAACAAACACAAGTGAAAATTTCACGTTTACAGTCTAACTCTCGATTTATTTAAAAAAATTGTAAGCTCAAAATCAAGGTTTAACAATGTTGGCCGAAAATAATGTCGAGATTCCTAAAGATTTCGGAATTGAATTTAAAATTTGTGCTAAAAATAAAAAATTCTGATTCTTGCAAGTAGAGAAAAAATATAAAAAGTTTAAACAAAAATCGACCTCTTGCAGGAATATAACGAGAAAAAAATTGCTTCAGTTTAATTATAACAAAAGTTTGGGGGAAAATTAGAAGATTCGTCCAACTTTCGACGTGAGATAAGAATGGAACTGTAGGATTAAAGTCGAAATTTTATGGAATTTTTTTTTCGAAATTGAACCCAAACTTCGATTGAGAAACCGAAATTAACAGACAAACTCAAGTGAAAATTTCGAGTTTATAGTCTAACTATCGATTTACTTTAAACAATTTTGAGCTTTGAATCAAGGTTTAACATTGTTAGTCAAGAATAATATCGAGATTCCTAAAGATTTCGAAACTGAATTTCAAATTTGTGCTAAAATATGAAATTCTGAGACAAGTAGAGAAAATCTTGGGTTTAAATGAGCTGTCCACTTTTTCCCCAAAATTTGCTGATTACAGTTGAGAAATTGAAATAGAAATCTTGTCCCCTGAGACCAAGGAAGATTAAAAACAGAACAGAGGTTGCTCTAACGCGTTTCGATAGCCAAGCTATCATCTTGAGAAACAGAAATATCTTCAAAACGCGTTAGAGCAACCTTTGTTCTGTTTTTTAATCTTTCTTGGTTTCAAGGGCAAGATTTTTATTTCAGTTTTTGAAGATAACCAAGGACCAGTCCATTCCACCATAAATAATATTTGTATTAGTGATTATGTAAGGAATTCTTTAGAAACATTTGATAATGGGAAACCGCCGCGAGAATGAATCATACGACAGGTAAGCGCTCCAGACGTTTCCACAAGCGATAATCTTATCGGTTCGGAGATCCGCCTAGAAAACCGTAAGGGCATAAATACGGGGTCGTCTTTCCCTCAGTCGGTTAATTAGTCTGATAGTCAAATAGCTAGATAGTCTACTAGTAAAGTGAACAATTGTAGTGTTCCGAAATCAGTTGGTGTTACAAGTGTTATAAAAAACACACACACACACACACACACACACACACACACACACACACACACACACACACACACACACACACACACACACACACACACACACACACACACACACACACACACACACACACACACACACACACACACACACACACACACACACACACACACACACACACACACACACACACACACACACACACACACACACACACACACACACACACACACACACACACACACACACACACACACACACACACACACACACACACACACACACACACACACACACACACACACACACACACACACACACACACACACACACACACACACACACACACACACACACACACACACACACACACACACACACACACACACACATTTTTAACCATTTTCGACAAATTTCGCAACTAAGCTTTTTTTAATTTTTGAGTTGATTTCTCTTTTTTCGAATTTTCGACTTTTTCTCAAAATTCAAGCTTAAGCTATCAATGTTTACTTTTTCGTAAACTTTTAATTATGAATGTGAACATCTTAAAACAAATTTAATAAATTTCCAGTATTTTTAAATTTTGGCTCATCCTCGAAATCTCAATTATGTTTTGAATCCAATTGAATCTATTTTTTTTTTAATTTGAGCCGACACAGTTTTTGGATTATGATAAAAAATATGTCAAAATATACGATTCCGCTTTCTTATGTCCAAAATATATAGGCCGAAAAATTTGAAATAATTCACACCAATAGATACTCATGTACAAATTATATTTGCATTACTATGGGGTAAAAATATAAACTATATTTAAGGGGGGCTAGGGGGGACATGGTCAAGTGGGGTATCATATAAAAGTACGTCATTTTCATATTTCAATACTGTTTTTCTTTCAATTGTAGCCCGAATAGTTTTCGAATTATGATTAAATTTTTGTAAATATATGCAATTTCTCCTTCTATTTCCAAAATATGTAGACCTAAAATTTTGAAAAAATGTCAGGTTAATAGATACTTATATAAAAATTATATTTTCATTACCAAAAAACTCGAAACGTTTGAGGTGGCTAGGGGGGGCCAGGGTCAAATGGGGTATCATATGAAAGTGCGTCGTTTAAATATTTCAAAAGTGTTTTTTTTTATTTTAAGACCGAATCGTTTTTGAATTATAATTGAAATTGTTTAAATTCCTTTTTCTATTTCCAAAGTATGCAGACCTAAAATTTTGAAAAAAAGTCTGTTTAATAGATACTCACATAAAAAGTAAATTTTTATTACCAGAGAATCCGAAATGTGGGATCAAGATTTGGGGGGCTAGGGGGGGCAGGGTCAAGTGGGGTATCATATAAAAGTGCGTTGTTTAAATACTTCAAGACTGTTTTATTTTTAATTTTAGCTCGAATAGTTTTTGGATAATGATTAAAATTGTCCAAATTCCACCTTCTATTTCCAAAGTATGCAGACCTAAAATTTCGAAAAAAAAATTAGGGTAATAGATACTCATATGAAAAGTAAATTTTTATAGCCGGAGGATCCGAAATGGCGGATCAAGATTTGGGGGGACTAGGTGGGGCAGAGTCAAGTGGGGTATCATATAAAAGCGAGTAGTTTAAATATTTCAAAACTGTTTTATTTTTAATTTTAGCTCGAATACTTTTTGGACAATGATTAAAATTGTCCAAATTTCTTTTTCTATTTCCAAAGTATGCAAACCTAAAATTTTGAAAAAAATCATGGTAATAGATACGCATATGAACAGTAAATTTTCATTGTCAGAGGATCAGAAATGGGGGATAGAGATTTGGGGGGCTAGGGGGGCAAAGTCAAGTGGGGTGTCATATGAAAGCGCTTAGATTGCACATCTTAAAAACGTTTTTCGTTTAAGTTTAGCCCACATAGTTTTCGAGTTATGATCAATAATGTAGAAAAAACTGAAAATACGTCGAAATATCTGAAATAATTCGTACTTATAGATATTTATCTAAATATTACATTTTCATTGCCAGAGAACTGAGAGGTAAAATTATGAGGGGTTCGGAGGATATGGTGAAGTGGGGGTATCGTATTTCTTCTGATCTATATGCTAAAGATGTAATCTTTAAGGATTTTCGATTTGGTTCTTTTCTACAAAAAGCTGTCCAATTACAGTGTAACAGAAGTCGGTTATTTACTTAGGTATGTTAAATATAACAACAGAACATTTAATTGTTTTCATTATCATAAACATAAAAAAACATATTATATCATTGTTGCTGCTCTTCACAGATTAAAAAACGTGTATCTAAACAATGTTTACGTTATTTCATTTTCGGTTTTAAATCACAAAACCCGATAATAAGCATGAAACAACGAGAGGTCACAAGAAATACTGTTTCATTTGAAAAAAGCTTTCCCTTTCTCTGCAAGTGGGGAACAAATATAAAAACTTTAAACAAAAATTGACCTCTTTCAGAAATATAACGAAAAAAAGAAATTGCTTCAGTTTAATTGCATAAAAGTTTGATCAAAAAAATTAAAAAAATTCGAGATTGAATTTAAAACTTTTGCTAAAAATATGAAATTCTGATTCTCTGCAAGTAGAGAAAAAATATAAAAACCTTAAACAAAAATCGACCTCTTTTAGGAATATAACGAGAAAAAAGTTTCTTCAGTTTAATTGTATAAAAGTTTGAGAAAAAAATTAGAACGAAATAAAGAATGGAACTGTAGGATTAAAGTTGAAGTTTTGTGCAATTTTTTTTACGAGATAGAACCCAAATTGAATCCTAATTTCGATCCGAAAATCAAAATTAAGAAAACAAACACAAGTAGAAATTTCGCGTTTACATTCTAACTCTCGATTTACTTTAAAAAATGTTGAGCTCAAAATCAAGGTTTAACAATGTTGGTCGATAATAATAAAATAATATCGAGATTCCTAAAGATTTCGAAACTGAATTTTAAATTTGTGCTAAAATACGACATTCTGAGACAAGAAGAGGAAATCTTGGGTTTAAATGAGCTGTCAACTTCTTCCCCAAAATTTGCAGATTACAGTTTGATGGAACGGACTGGTCCTTGGTTATCTTTAAAAAATTGAAAAACAGGACTTGTCCCCTGAAACCAAGAAAGATTAAAAAACATAGAGAGCAACCTTTGTTGTGTTTTTTAATCTTTCTTGGAGAGCAACCTTTGTTGTGTTTTTTAATGTTTCTTGGTTTCAGATTACAGTTGAGAAATTGAAATATCGAAATACAAATCTTGGCCCCTGAGACCAAGAAAGATAGATTAAAAAACACAACAGAGGTTGCTTTAACGCGTTTCGAAAGTCAAGTCAAGTCAGAAACAGAAACATCTACCAAACGCCTTAAAGCAACCTCTGTTGTGTTTTTTAATCTTTCTTGGTTTGAGGGGACAAGATTCGTATTTCAATTTTTGAAGATAACCAAGAACCAGTCCGTTTCACCCATACAGTTGGGAAGGTGGAGTTAAAATTTGGAGAAAAAATTAAAGCTAGCAGGGAGTGTCCAGTTATTAGGTTAAATTTTCCAATTTATAATAATTTTTGTGGGTTTCTTTGTCAAATACTTTTTTGAAACTTGGACGAAGGAATCAGGTATCCATTGCTTGTTTTATTCATTGGAAAAGCTTACACCGTAAAGTAAGAATTAGCACAAAATGCATTTCGTGGTCGATAACAATGCCACATATGAAATTATGTGAACTATAAACGGCTGCAACAGGAAAACATGTAAATTGCACTTCATAAAATCGTGATAAAACGACCACAAGCAATTACCACACACAGCTGTAAAATGAGCATACATACAGTCCGACTAAAAGCAACGTCAAATAAGAAGCGGAATTAATTAACAAATAAAGCGATTGAATGTTTTATAGAGCAGTAACCTAGCGTATATAGCCGTCAGGTAAGCGCTAATACATGTCACTGGTTGTAATAAAACAAGTAGTATATTCACTCGGCTCTTCTTTATATTCTTAAGTTGGCCGTATTTTAGAATGTTGTCCCATTCTCGTCGTGACGGCAGCCGGGGGGAACGTTTTGCACCAACATTAGCGCTATTCTTGCTCGCTATTCCCCACTACGATCAACAATTACGGCGAATACTTCTAAATATGATAATCTTTTGTGGGCGAAATTGACAAGCTCTTAATCTACTCTAAGAATTTATTATTTATGCATTCTAGACCTTTTTTCGTTAGAATTCAGAGGCCAATGACTCTCTCTTTTAAAGGTGTTAATGCAAGTATATAAGGGATCATTTTAGGATTAGGTTGAAGATGATAGCTTGGCTATCAAAATGCGTTAGAGCAACCTTTGTTGTGCTTTTTAATCTTTGTTGGTTTCAGCGGAGAAGATTTTTATTTCAGTTTCTGAAGATAATCAAAGACCACCAAAATACGTAACTCATGTTAAATTAAAATTCTGTTTCATTTACCGAAGATTGACCAAATATTGTTAGTTATCAATAAACTTGCTTAAATGTATATAAATATGGCCACGCCTTATTAAATTTTTTGTTGAAAGATTGCGCTTACCAGTATTCTTGAAAAAATCCCGGCGCATCCGCCAAAATTCCCTCGTTCCGAAATTTAATTGAAATGTATCAGCTTGTGTTACAGTTTTTATATAACACGAGACTGGCGTAACAGCCGCATTGTGTCAGCTCACGCTGGCTTGCGAACGTAAAAGTGGCGATAACGATAAGCCGTCTCACGAAATGACATTTTGTTAAGTTTATGACTACTGTTGGGCCCATAATTCATTTAATATCGTTATGTTTTTAGCATTTTGCAACAGTACTTTATGACTTTCTTTTGTAATATTACGGTGTGCTTTCAGATAAGGATATTACCCTTTATTAAGCGATAACACGTATATTGCTTTTTTACTCTTAAGGTGGCCATTCCGGCGTACTTTAACTCCTTATTATCACTGTTATCTTCGTGATTTACCACAATAATGATCTTTTTAAGCTTTAAAATCACACGGGGTTTTAAATGCATGTTGAATTCGTAATGAAAATTAAAATATTTCACTTTAACTACTTAAAAATGTCAAACATTTACTACAGCTATGTTTCCTCGTATTAGGGTGCATGCTAGACCAGGGATGAGCAAGACGTGGCCCACTGCTCGCCTAACATTTTTCTGCGGCCCGCCTAAGCTCTACTGTTTTACGTAAACAGTTTGGAAAATAAAATATGAAACAATTTGATAAAAAAAAGAACATACATTTCACAATTCATGAAATATCTTGGACATGAGCGTAGACAAGACTTTCTTTAAGGGGCGGGGCAACAAGAATCATTCTAAAAAACTCTTGTACTTGATAATATCTGTCAGAGATTGACGTTGTGTCACTGATAAAATTTGGTCGTAAGCTGTAAACTTTAGCAGTTTTTGTTGTCAATAGTAAGTGTAGTAGTTTTTTAACTTTTCATTATTTTGATAAAATGGACTATTCAAATCAAGAAATGGCCGATATGCATTTAATGTACGGGCTTGCAAATTGTAATCGTGCTGAAGCAAGACGGCTTTATGCTGAACGTTTTCCTAATAGACACCTACCAGGAGAAAAATTGTTCCAGAAAATTCATGCTCGTTTATGTGAAACAGGAAATTTTGTTTTCAAAGGCGAACGTGTTGGAAGGCCAAACGCAGAAGTTGCTAATTTAGAGGAGCGTGTGCTTCAGTGAGTTGAAGAAGATCCATGTGTCAGCACTAGACAACTTGCTTTAGCCGAAGGAGTAAATCACGTAACTATCTGGCGAATTTTGAAATTTTACCAATTTTACCCCTATCATTTTCAAAGAGTGCAAGGGTTACTTGCTGCTGATTATCCTCCAAGAATAGAATTTTGCAACTGGCTATTGCATAAGATCGCTGAAAATGAGAAGTTTCCATCGCTCATATTATTTACGGACGAAGCGGGTTTTACCAGAAACGGGATACTTAACTTTCACAACATGCATCAGTGGCAAGTTGAAAATCCCAATGCAGTTATTCAGTCGAGAAATCAGCGACATTTTTCACTTAACATTTGGGGAGGAATAATAGGGGACTCTATAATTGGAACTTTTTTTATACCTCATAGGTTAACAGGAGCATCATATAGACATTTTTTGCAAACAGAGTTACCCGTGTTACTTGAAAATGTTCCACTCATAACAAGACAGCGAATGTGGATAATGCACGATGGGGCACCTGCCCATTTTAGTGCAGTTGCTAGGGAATTTTTGAATAACAACTATCATCAACGATGGATAGGTCGAGGAGGTCCGATACCATGGCCAGCTAGGTCTCCTGACCTCAACCCACTCGATTTCTACTTATGGGGACATCTAAAGCAGATCGTCTACTCCACACCAGTTGACAATATCAATGATCTTCGTGAACGAATTGAAAATGGGTTCAACCAGATTCACAATACACCAGGCATTTGCGAAAGAGTAAGGAGTTCCCTTAGAAGACGAGCCGAGCAATGTATTGCTGCAGGGGGCAGTAATTTCGAACACTTGCTTTGATTTTTTTTTTCTTAATTTTGTACTATTTTTATATCAATGCAGTTAGTAGTGGATAAATTAGAAATTTGCAAAACGAATTCTAATAAATGCAACAATTTTGTTTAAACGCTTTTTTCTCGGAAACGGTTACTTTTAGCGACTTTGAGAAAGAGTACCTTTTTTGTATAAAAAATGTTGGTTTTTACGATTATGGCACTTTTGTGTCAAAATATTGCAGTACAAAAAAGTTACGGCAAAAAATAATCGCGGGCAACCCCCTACACACCACGCTACTGCTTATTTAAAAAATATGTTACATGAGAATATGCCTAATCCAATTCTTTAACTGCTTGCCCAATTTCATGACTTTGCTACTAACCGTTAACCTTTTTGTAGTAAAAAAACCACTTTAGGGGCGCCATCTTTAAATGGTCATATCTCCGTTAGGAGGCAATTTAAAGAAAAAAATGTATTTCAACATTTTTCATATTTTAATGTGTAGAATATGCTCCTGAAGTAGCGGCCCGGACTTTTGTAACACCCCGTATGTATTTTTACTTAAAAACTACAGAATTGGGACATCGCATTTTCAAATTAGAGTCAACATTTTGAAAAAACCCAATCTTAGGAAAAAACCTGTTGGAGAACTGGACATGAGCGTAGACAAGACTTTCTTTAAGGGGCGGGGCAACAAGAATCATTCTAAAAAAACTCTTGAGTAAAAAAAACCTTCTAGCTTAGTAATATGTATTTTTACTTAAAAACTACAGAATTGGGACATCGCATTTTCAAATTAGAGTCAACATTTTGAAAAACCCCAATCTTAGGAAAAAACCTGTTAGAGAACTGGACATGAGCGTAGACAAGTCTTTCTTTAAGGGGCGGGGCATCAAGAGTCATTCTAAAAAACTATTGAGTAAAAAAAAACCTTCTAGCTTAGTAATATGTATTTTTAGTTAAAAACTATAGAATTGGGACATCACATTTTCAAATTAAAGTCAACATTTTGAAAAAACCCAATCTTAGGAAAAAACCTGTTGGAGAACTTAAAGAAATGTCGAAATTTCCAAAAAGTGGAAATGTAAAAGAGACGAAATTTCCAAATAGAAATTTTTCTTCAAAGAATTGTAATTTCTAGAAGATGTCGAATTCAGGTAAAAAAAAGGCAATTTTTAAAAATAATGATTTCAGAATTTTTATTTTATTTCCGTTTTGTCATATTTTTGAAATTTTCCAAGAAATTCTTTTTTCAAGATTTCCTAAAAATATTCTTCTCAGATTGTTTAGATTTCTATTAAAATTTCGATCCAATTAAAAAAAAATAAACGAATTTTGTGAAAAAGTCTAAATCTTTGGAAAAAAATCCATTTTAAATGGAAATGTTCAGAAACAGATAAAATTGAATTTTGAGTTAAAAGCCAAAATTTAGAGAAAACATGAATTTTGGACAAATTGTAATTGTCGGAAATAAAATTTTTAAAAAAATCAGAAAAAACAGTCTTCGAAAAAATTTCAGGAATTTTGAAAATTGCGTTACAAATTACAAAAAAATGAACTTTCTAGGAAACATTCCAAATTTTCAAAAGAATTTTAAGAGAAAAATTTAAAAAGTTGAAATTTTTAATAAATTATATTGAAAATAACCTTGACCTTTCTCAAACTCGAGAAATGTGCAAAATTCAAAAAAAATCAAAATGTTTAAAGAACTAATTTTGTGAAAAGGCGCAATTTTCAAAAAAAAGTCCAACTCTGAGAAAGCAAAATCGCAAGATTCAAAAACATTGTTCTTAAAATTTAAAATTCAGTAAAGATGTTGAATTTACAAGTCTTTTTCTCGAAATCCCCAAAAATATTTTTCGCAACAACAGAAAAGTGAACATTTTCAGGACCATAAAATCATTTGATCTAAAAGTCGTAGTTTATTGAAAAAGACAAATATTCAAGAAAATAACAGAATTTTAAAATAATTAAACCATTTTTGAAAAAGTCCAAAAAGTAGGATTTTAGAAACAAAATCGAAATTTTGAAAAAGACAAATATTGAGGAACAGGCGAAGTTTAGGTACATAAAAGACTATTTTAAAAAAATTCGAAATTTGAAAAAAAAGACGAGTTTAGTAGGATTTTAAAAACAAAATCGAGATTTCGAAAAAGACAAATTTTGAGGAACAGGCGAATTATAGATACATAAAAGACTATTTTTAAAAAATTCTAAATTTGAAAAAAAAAGACGAATTTAGTAAGATTTTAAAAACAAAATCGAGATTTCGAAAAAGACAAATTTTGAGAAGGAACAGGCGAATTATAGGTACATAAAAGACTATTTTAAAAAAATTCTAAATTTGAAAAAAAAAGACGAATTTAGTAGGGTTTTAAAAAGAAAATCGAGATTTCGAAAAAGACAAATTTTGAGAAACAGGCGAATTTTAGGTAGATAAAAGACCATTTTAGAAAAATTCGAAATTGTGAAAAAAAGGACCAATTTACTAAAAAAAAAGAAAAATTGTATTGAAACATTTAACATCGGATATTAAGATAAAAATCAACCTTTCCTGAAAAGGGCAAATTTTAGGAAACCAGTCGGAATTTAAAAATAATCAGAATCTAAAGGAAATTTTTAGTAAATATTCAGAAAAATATCGGAACTTAAAAAAAAATCGAGAAAACTTTGAAATTGACAAAAAATTGTCCAAAGAAAGTCAAATTTAAAAAAAAGTCAAAAAATAGTCAAAACCTTGAGAAAAAGACGATATGGTCAGGAAAATTTTGCAAAAAAGATCTAAATTTTGAGAAAAAACATTTAATCTTAATGAAACTTCAAAATTCAGAAAAAGAGTAAATTTTAAGAGAAAAATCGAACATTTATTTTCTCTGGATTCTCTGGACGAGTGAGAGGAAGACATACTCCCTACCTTACCTCAGCAGGCGTCAGAAAATGTCAAATATTGTGATACCACATCGAAATTTTGAAAACAAATTGAAATTACCAGAAATTTGGATTAAAAAAGGGTTGAAATTTACCAAAAAATTATTGTCCTTTCACAAAAATTCTAAATTTCTAAAAAATATACCTTTTTGCCAAAAAATCAACCAGATTTCGAAAAAAGGCAAATTTTAATAAACAAGCTGAAATTTTCAGAATCATAAAAAGGCGAAATTTTCAGGAAAAGTCGAATTTCGAGAAATAACGAAATTTCAGAAAAAAAACGGGGAACTTTTAAATTCAAAATTTTGACGGTCATGTTAGATAAAATAAGGCAAATTTTATGAATAAATGCAAAATTTTAAAAGAAAAAATCAAATTTTGTAAAAAAAGTAAACAAAATTTGGGAAAAAGGTAGAAATCTAAAAAAAAAGTTTCAAAGAAATTTGAAATTATGAAAAAAAAAGACGAATTTACCAAAAAAAAAAAGAAAAAATTTATTGAAACATTAAATTTCGGATATTGAGATAAAAATCAACCTTTCCTGAAAAACGCACATTTTAGGAAACCAGTCAGAATTTCTAAAAAAAATCAAAATCTAAAAGATCGAAATTTTAATAAATGTTTAGAAAAATATCGAAATTTGAAAAAAAATTCGAGAAAAATTTGAAATGGACAAAAAATTGTCCGAAGAAAGTCAAATTAAAAAAAGTCAAAAAAAACCAGTCAAAACCCCGAGAAAAAGACGATATTGTCAGAGAAATTTTGCAAAAAAGATCTAAATTTTGAGAAAAAGCATTTAATCTTAATGAAACTTCAAAATTCAGAAAAAGAGTAAATTTTAAGAGAAAAATCGAACATTTATTTTCTCTGGACTCTCTGGACGAGTGAGAGGAAGACAGGCTCCTTACCTTACCTCAGCAGGCGTCAGAAAATGTCAAATATTGTGATACCACATCGAAATGTTGACAAACAAGTTGAAACTACCAGAAATTTGGATTAAAAAGGGTTGAAATTTTAAGAAACATTAAATATCGGATGTTCAGAGAAAAATCAAGATTTCCTGAAAAAGGGCAAATTTTAGGAAACCATTCAGAATTTCTAAAAAAATCAGAATCTAAAACATCGAAATTTTTAGTAAATGTTTAGAAAAATATCGGAATTTGAAAAAACAATTCGAGAAAACTATGAAATGGACAAAAAATTGTCCGAAGAAAGTCAAATTAAAAAAAGTCAAAAAAAAAACAGTCAAAACCCCGAGAAAAAGACGATATTGTCAGAGAAATTTTGCAAAAAACATCTAAATTTTGAGAAAAAGCATTTAATCTTAGTGAAACTTCGAAATTCAGAAAAAGAGTAAATTTTAAGAGAAAAATCGAACATTTATTTTCTCTGGACTCTCTGGACGACTGAGAGGAAGACAGGCTCCCTACCTTACCTTAGCAGGCGTCAGAAAATGTCAAATATTGTGATACCACATCGAAATGTTGACAAACAAGTTGAAACTACCGTAAATTTGGATTAAAAAGGGTTAAAATTTTAAAAA
The DNA here is from genome assembly GCA_028583605.1 of Dastarcus helophoroides. Taxonomy (NCBI): domain Eukaryota; kingdom Metazoa; phylum Arthropoda; class Insecta; order Coleoptera; family Bothrideridae; genus Dastarcus; species Dastarcus helophoroides. The sequence goes on along the minus strand of CM053327.1, from coordinate 42,228,095 downwards.
ACATTAAATATCGGATGTTCAGAGAAAAATCAAGATTTCCTTAAAAATGGCAAATTTTAGAAAACCAGTCAGAATTTCTAAAAAAATCAGAATTTAAAAGATCGAAAATTTGAGGAAATGTTCAGAGAAATATCGGAATTAAAAAAACAATTCGAGAAAACTAAAATAAACAAGAAATTGTCCAAAGAAGGTCAAATTTAAAAAAATAAAAAAAACAGTCAAAACCCCGAGAGAAAGACCATATTGTAAGAGAAATCTTGCAAAAAAGGTCTAAAATTTGAGAAAAAGCATTTAATCTTAGTGAAACTTCGAAATTCAGCAAAAAAATTTTTTTGAAAGAAAAATCGAATATTTATATTCTCAGAACTCTCTGGACGAGTCAGAGGAAGACAGGTTCTCTACCTTGCCTCAACAGGCATCAGAAAATGTCAAATATTGTGAAAATACATCGAAATTATGATAAACAAGTTGATACTACCAGAAATTTGGATTAAAAAAGGGTTGAAATTTACAAAGAAATTTTTATCCTTTCACAAAATTTATAAATTTCTAAAAAATATACCTTTTTGCCAAAAGATCAACCAGATTTCGAAAAAAGCCAAATTTTAATAAACAAGCTGAAATTTTCAGAATCAAAAAAAGGATAAATTTTCAGGAAAAGTCGAATTTAGAGAAATGACGAAATTTCAGTAAAAAAAAACGAGGAACTTTTAAATTCAAAATTTTGATACTCGTGTTTGATAAAGGAAGGCACATTTTATGAATAAAATCAAAATTAAAAAAAAAACAAATTTTGTAAAGAAAGTAAACAAAATTTGAGAAAAAGGTAGAAATTTCGAAAAAATGTTTTAAGGAAATTCGAAGATTTGATAAAAAAGACGAATTTACCACAAAATAAAGAAAAAAATTTATTGAAACATTAAATATCGGATATTGAGATAAAAATCAACATTTCCTGAAAAAGGAAAATTTTAGGAAACCAGTCAGTATTTCTAAAAAAATCGGATTCTAAAACATCGAAATGTTGAGTAAATGTTCAGAAAAATATCGGAATTTGAAAAAAAAATTCGAGAAAACTTTGGAATGGACAAAAAAGTGTCAAAGAAAGTCAAATTAAAAAAAAAAGTCAAAAAAATAGTCAAAACCCAGAGAAAAAGACGATATTGTAAGAAAAATTTTGCAAAAAGGATCTAAATTTTGAGATAAAGCAATTAATCTTAGCGAAACTTCAAAATTCAGAAAAAGAGTAAATTTTAAGAAAAAATTCGAATATTTATTTTCTCTGGACTCTCTGGGCGAGTCACAGAAACACAGGCTCGCTACCTTCCCTCAACAGGCGTCAGAAAATGTCAAATATTGTGATAACACACAATTTTGACAAACAAGTTGAAACTACCACAAATTTGGTATAAAAAAGGGTTGAAATTTACAAAAAAATGTTCGTCCTTTCACGAAAATTTTAAATTTTTAAAAAAATATGCCTTTTTGCCAAAAGATCGACCAGATTTCGAAAAAGAAACAAAATTTAATAAACAAGCTGAAATTTTCAGAATCAAAATAAGGCTAAATTTTCAGCAAAATTCGAATTTCGAGAAATGACGAAATTTCAGTAAAAAAACGTGGAACTTTTAAATTCAAAATTTTGACAGTCGTATTTGATAAAAGAAGTCAAATTCTATGAATAAATATAAAATTTTAAAAGAAAAAGTCAAATTTTGTAAAAAAGTAAAAATTTGAGGAAAAGGTAGAAATTTTGAAAAAATGTTTCTAGGAATTTCGAAATTTAAAAAAAAAGACGAATTTTCCACAAAAAAACAAAAAAATTTATTGAAACATTAAATATCGGATATTGAGATAAACATCAAGATTTCCTGAAAAAGTCAAATTTTAGGAAACCAGTCAGAATTTCTAAAAAAATCAGAATCTAAAAGATCGACATTTTTAGTAAATGTTTAGAAAAATATCGGAATTTGAAAAAAAAATTCGAGAAAACTTTGAAACGGACAAAAAATTGTCCAAAGAAAGTCAAATTAAAAAAAAACTCAAAAAAAAACAGTCAAAATCCCGAGAAAAAGACGATATTGTAAGAGAACTTTTGCAACAAAAGTTTTGAGAAACAGCATTTAATCTTGGTGAAAGTTCGAAATTCAGGAAAAGAGTAAATTTTAAGGGAAAAATCGAATATTTATTTTCTCAGGACTCTCTGAACGAGTCAGAGGAATACAGGCTCCCTAGCTTGCCTCAACAGGCGTCAGAAAATATCAGATGTTGTGAAAACATCGAGATTTTGACAAACAAGTTGAAACTACCAGAAATTTGGATTAAAAAAGGGTTCAAATTTACAAAAAAATTTTTGTTCTTTCACAAAAATTCTACATTTCTAAAAAATATACATTTTTGTCAAAAGATCGACCAGAAAAAGGGCAAGCTGAAATTTTCAGTATCAAAAAAATTCGAAATTTTCACGAAAAGTCGATTTTAGAAAAAAGACGAAATTTTTAAATTCAAAATTTTGACAGTCATGTTTGATAAAAGAAGGCAAATTTTATGAATAAATGCATAATTTAAAAAAAAGGTCAAACTTTGTAAAAAAATATACAAAATTTGAGAAACAGGTAGAAATTTTGAAAAAATGTTTCAAGGAAATTCGAAGATTTGAAAGAAAAGACGAATTTACCACAAAAAAACAATTTATTGAAACATTAAATATTGGATATTGAGAAAAAAATCAAGATTTCCTGAAAAAGGAAAATTTTAGGAAACCAGTCAGAATTTCTAAAAAAATCAGAATCTAAAACATCGAAATTTTGAGTAAATGTTCAGAAAAAAATCGGAATTTGAAAAAAAATTCGAGAAAACTAAAATAAACAAAAAATTGTCCAAAGAAGGTCAAATTAAAAAAAATTTTAAAAAAAACAGTCAAAAGCCCGAGAAAAAGACCATATTGTAAGAGAAATTTTGCAAAAAAATCTAAATTTTGAGAAAAAGCATTTTTTTTTTAATGAAACTTCGAGGAACAAACGAATTTTAGGAACATAAAAGACTAGTTTAGAAAAATTCGAAATTTTGAAAGAAAAAGACGAATTTAGTAGGATTTTAAAAACAAAATCGAGATTTGGAATAAGATAAATTTCGAGGAACAGGCGAATTTTAGGTACATAAAAGCCTATTTTAGAAAAAATCGAAATTTTAAAACAAAAGACGAATTTACCAAGAAAAAAAAGAAAAAATTTATTGAAATATTAAATTTCGGATATTGAGATAAAAATCAACCTTTCCTGAAAAACGCACATTTTAGGAAATCAGTCAGAATTTCTAAAAAAAATCAGAATCTAAAACATCGAAATTTTGAGTAAATGTTCAGAAAAATATCGGAATTTGAAAAAAAATTCGAGAAAACTTTGAAATGGACAAAAAATTGTCAAAGAAAGTCAAATTAAAAAAAAAGTCAAAAAAAAATAGTCAAAACCCAGAGAAAAAGATGATATTGTAAGAGAAATTTTGCAAAAAGGATCTAAAATTTGAGATAAAGCAATTAATCTTAGCGAAACTTCAAAATTCAGAAAAAGAGTAAATTTTAAGAAAAAATTCGAATATTTATTTTCTCTGGACTCTCTGCATTTAGTCAGAGGAAGACAGGCTAGCTACCTTGCCTCAACAGGCGTCAGAAAATGTCAAATATTGTGATAACACATCGAAATTTTGACAAACAAATTAAAACTACCAGAAATTTGGATTAAAAAAGGGTTGAAATTTACAAAAAAATTTTCGTCTTTTCACGAAAATTTTAAATTTTTAAAAAAATATGCCTTTTTGCCAAAAGATCGACCAGATTTCGAAAAAAAAAAACAAAATTTAATAAACAAGCTGAAATTTTCAGAATCAAAAAAAGGCGAAATTTTCAGGAAAGGTCGAATTTCGAGAAATGACGAAATTTCAGAAGAAAAACGAGGAACTTTTAAATTCGAAATTTTGACAGTCAGGTTTGATAAAAGAAGGCAAATTTTATGAATAAATGCAAAATTTTAAAAGAAAAAGTCAAATTTTGTAAAAAAAATATACAAAATTTATTTTTGATGGAATTTTCTGATGGAACGGACTGGTCCTTGGTTATCTTCAAAAGTTGAAATACAGAACTTGTCCCCCGAAAACAAGAAAGATTAAAAAACACAACAAACGTTGCTCTAAGGCGTTTCGACAGCCAAGCTGTCATCTTTAGAGAGAAACTAATTTCTCTTTGAAGATGACAGCTTGGCTGACAAAATTTAAAGAAAGGTAGAAATTTCGAAAAAATGTTTCAAGGAAAGGATGAATTCTGAAGAATTGGAAAGTCCTCCAATTGAATACATACAAATTTTCAGTTTGCTGCATGAACCAGGGGGTGCAAGCGCCCCCGCATTTATATTTTTCTCACATGCGGCCCGCGCAAAATTTTTAGCCTTGTAATTGGTCCGCTGTAAAAAAAAGGTTGCTCATCCCTGTGCTAGACCATATAGTGCGGCAGGATGGGATGCTTAATCTTTACTAATTTATACAGTCAAAGACAATTTTTTGAAATTCATTTCCAGAACATCAAATTTTTTTACAAAATTCGAACTATTTGTTTCAAAATCCTTCTTTTTTTCAATATTTCGCCAGTTTTTTAAATTCCACATTTGTAAATATGACCTTCTAAAATGCCCACTCTTTTCTACAAGTACTATCATGGAAGATGCTCGCAGAAACTAATAGGATTAATCCCCCCAAGGGCAAGATTCTTGAGGCGTACTAGACAGTCGGAGACAGCAAATTCCTGTGCGGTCCAGCTTGACACAATGAGGACTTCTGTCTACGGAGACACTTTTTTCTGCAGAACTTCCAAGTTATGGAACTTGTTACCGAAAGGAATTTTCCCCAAAATATACAACCTATCCTTGTTTAAGAAGGCGGTTCATCGTCATCTATCCTTGTTTACGCATCCTACTCGCAGTGCTTTGAAAGCATAATGGGGTTATCCTTTGCGAGTGCATTAAACTTAAAAAAAAACTTGTTTCTTCAAATTTCCATCTTCCTCGTCAGAAGAGTTTCGCCTCTGTTATCATAGAAATATCGAGTTGGCCTGCCTCTCTGTCTTGAATTTGGTTTTTTTCATTGTTCACAAAAAGCATCCCGTGATGAAGGGCCAAATATCCCGTTTAGTATTTTATTGAGACACCCCAATCCCCGACGAAGTACATAATTTATTAGCTTTACTAGTTTGGTTTTTGCTGAAAGCTGGATGGTATTAATGAACAAATAAATTGTCAAGGTATTAAACTGACGTCGAAATAAGCAATGATCTCTCATATAATGAAGTACTAGTTGAAATAACTTGTTTTAATTAACGACCCGACGCTTTTTTTAAGCGATTCTTGCGGCCATTATCTCGAAGAGGTTTTCTTTTTGAATCTCCTAAAAACAGGAAACCGTAGAATAGCCATCAGGCGCTGAAAGATGTACGAAGCGGCTTGTTTTAAGTGTTGATTGATCGATCGCACCTGTCACCTTTGAAAATCAGGACGTAAATACGCGTCCGTGATATGCACGTCAACCAGGCATTTAAAAGTGTTCGATAAGTCTGAAATTTAGATAAAACATCTGCTACTTTGCGTTATCTTATTATCTTTTACAATTAACAAATAAATAAATCTGTCGGTGTTTGTAATACGAATATAAAGGTCAAATTTTTATGAGTGAATAAAATAACTTTTTAATGTGACACTATTCTGGTTTATTTTAATAGGTGATCATAAATTTTTATTGGTGTACTGGGCCATATAATTCGTATTTCCCTTCGCCAAAGTTAATGGTTAAAGGATGTTGTTTTTATGGGTTTTGTCACATAAAACTAAATTAATAACACCTACTCGGTGGGTTATGATATGAGCTTTCATATAATGTTGCAAAAATTCACTTTCACGGAAATATACTTCGTAATTTTATGATTATTTCAAGTGGTCCATTAACAATTAATAATTTTTCATTTTTCATGGCAATATCCATTGAAAATTAAAACGTCTCATTGGCGCGTTGTCCATGGAAGTCAACGAAGACTAGCTTCAATTCTAAACTGAGAAACTACACTAATTTATGATATTAATTTTGTTACGAGACACCATGACCAATATTTATTTAGATTCTTCAGATAATGTTCCTGTAGGTTAGTTTCAATCGTCGAAATATAATCAAGAATTCAATTGACGAAAAAATTTAATTTTTTCTCTCAATCAACTTCCCCATTTATAAAAAGGGCGACACGACACTGAAACCCACTTAAAAATATGCAAAATGTGATATATTGTATGTAATGTAGTTGTATTAGTGATTGTGTAGTGTAAGGAACTCTTTGGAAACATTTGATAATAGGAAGGAGCAACGAGAATGAATCATACAACAGATGAGCGCTACAGACGTTCCACAACCGATAATCTTATTTGTACGGAGATACGTTCTAGAAAACCGGAACGGTATAAATATGGGGTCGTCTTTACCTCAGTTAGTTAATCAGAAGGATGGAGTTATAAAAGGCCTTACATGGACTTGTAAATGTCTTTAAAATTTAAAAGGAGTGCAACAAAATGTAATTATAAAATCTGTGTTACTGATTGTGTAGTGTAAGGAACTCTCTGGAGACATTTTATAATGGAAAGCAGCCATGAGAATGAATCATACAGCAGATAAGCGCTTCAGACGTTTCGCAAACCATCTTATCTGTAAAGAGATCCGTTCTAAAAAACAGGAACGGTATAAATATGCAGTCGTCTTTACCTCAGTTAATTAGAAGGATGGGATTATAAAAGGCATTACATGCACTTGTAAACGTCTTTAAAATTTAAAAAGAGTGTAACAAAACGTACCTATAAAATTTGTATTAGTGATTGTGTAAGGAACTCTCTGGAAACATTTGATCATGGGAAGTGACCACGAGAATGGATCATACGGCAAATAAGCGCTCCAGACGTTCCACAAGCGATCATTTTATCTGTACGGAGATCCGTTCTAGAAAACGGGAACGGTATAAATAAGCGGTCGTCCTTACCTCATTCAATTAGTCAGAAGGGTGGAATTATGAAAGACGTTACATGCACTTGTAAATGTCTTAAATTTAAAAAAGAGTGTAACAAAGTGTAGTTATCAAATTTGTATTAGTGATTATATAAGAAACTCTCCGGAAACATTTGATAATGGGAAGCGGCCTCGAAAATGAATTATACGGCAGATAAGTGCTCCAGACGTTCCGCAAGCGATAATCTTATAGGGAGATCCGTTCTAGAAAACCGGAACGGTATAAATATGCGGTCGTCTTTACCTCAGTTAGTTAGTCAGTTTGTGGCATTGTCAGATAGTTAGATAGTCTGCTAATTAAGTGAAGTGTAGTGTTTTGAAATAAGTGTAAAATAAAGGGTTTACAATTCACGAAGTTTTAATTTTTGTACTGATAACACGCAACAATATTATTGCTGATTTGGAAGGATGTCACATTCTATCTAAATTTCGAGACATTTTCATAAAAGAACTAAGGTTTTATGCCCAAAAGCGTTGTTTTTTTAATATTTCCAAACGTTAATTTTCATGAAATCGACATATTGCCAGAGGTAGGATAAAACATCTCTTGGATTATAACCAAGGGTTTTGTTGAAAATAAAATGTAGTGTATGTTATTTTATGGTGTTTTACTGCAACATATCTAGTGGTAGCGGATGCTGGTATCAAATTGCTATGGTGTATGCAATTATCGGCATGTCGGTGAACATGTATCGAGTTAACGATGCATACTGAATATACCTGGAGTGCAGACTTGCAAATTTGCATGTATAATTAGGCAACTAGTAAATCCCTGTAGCAGCATAAACCTGATTTTAATGGGGCCACCCTCTCAGGATAAACATGTCATGAAGATGTAACCCTGTGTCTAATTAGGACAAATATTGTGTTATAAATTCATTGTCGATTTTCCAATTTCTTGTACATATTAGTGACGTGTTCTTCATGGAAGCTAAGGAAACACAGCTTCCCTTACAAATTGATTATGTTTCAAATCCCAGTTACTGTCCTTTTTGAATTAAACTCCAGAGTTCTTCTCACCAGTTCGAGTCCCAATAAAGTTTTTTTTTTGGTAGTTCCTAGTCGAAGGAAGGTAAGCAGTGGCACCAAGAAACTACTTGGCGTCCATGTAATCGGAATAAAGCAGGTGCCACCATTTCCTGACTAGAGGAAGTTAAAGGAAATAAATTAGATCTCTTCATCTTATGCAATATAGTTTACTGTAGCGTCCCCTTTTATTTCGCAGATATTGTCATTTTTGAGTTGATTTCTGAAAAATTGAAATACAAATCTTGTCCCTTGAAACCAACAAAGATTAAAAAACACAGCAAAGGTTGCTAAGTATCTCTCTGAAGATGATAGCTTGGTTATCAAAATGCGTTAGAGCAACCTTTGTTGTGTTTTTTACTCCTTCTTGGTTTCAGTGGACAAGATTTGTATTTCAATTTTTGAAGCCAAGCCACAGTGTTTAGTTCAGTGCTTTAGTAAATATCTGTTTCCATTTTTTTTTAACATTTTGAAATTTTTCCTTGATATTTCATGAAACAGTTTTGTAGAAATTCAAAAGTTTTTTGACTGCATTTTGAATTTAGTTTTTCTTACCCAAAGTTTTAAGAAAAAATTATACATATCCTTGAATTAATTTCGATTTTTTTCACTTTAAGGATTCTAACATTTCCTTCGAAATTTAATAAATGAACGAAAATTTGAAATTGTTTCTTAAAATTTTAATATTTGTATTTAAATGTGGATGTTATACTCAACACTTCGTTTTTAAAATCGAAATTAAAAGAATAACGTTAGAAATCCCCACTTGAAGTTTAATATCAGGAAAATATCGAAATTTCTGAAAAAAAATTAGAAATATTTCTAAAAATAACCTCTCTTTTGTTGGAATTTTAACTTTGACAAATAAAAGCAAAATTTTGCAATTTACAATTTAAATTGTTAGAAGTTAAAAGAAAAAAATTCGTAAAAAGACAAAATATATAATGATTATCTACAAATGTTTAGAAAAATTCCAATTTCTATGAAAAGAGATTAGCTTATAACACTTATAGATGGACTATTATAATGAACAGACCAATAGGTTTGAACATTTATTAGATTCGAAGTTTGGAAACCAAATACCGGTTTCGATCTTGTTAGATCTCGTCAGTTTGGTATATCCAACTCGAATGCTAACAAATGTTCCGACAAGTAAGTACTAAAACATTCACAGGCGTCAAGCGAGTGACTCTTAGTACTGCCACCTATTGGTCCATAGAGAAACTATGACCATTGCCAACAATGTCGTATGCAAGAAGAATGCAACCTAGACTACAAGTTCATGCAGCCCTCCAGGCGACGTGTATAGTGAATCATAGGTAGCTGAACTGCCAACAGTTGAAACACTGCCATCTAGCGAAGCGGTTGCTCTCTAGGAGAGTTCCCAGAAGACAAGGATTCTATAATACACAGACCAATAGGTTTAAACATTTATTAGATTCGAAGTTTGGAAACCATACGACATTGTTGGCGATGGCCATAGTTTCTCTATGGACCAATAGGTGGTAGTACTAAGAGTCACTCACTTGACGTCTGTGAATGTTTTAGTACTTACTTGTCGGATCATTTGTTAGCATTCGAGTTGGATATACCAAACTGACGAGATCGAACAAGATCGAAACCGGTATTTGGTTTCCAATTTGATTTCCTATTGGTGTCTGCATTATTGAATCCTTGTCTTCGGGGAACTCTCCTAGAGGGCAACCGCTTCGCTAGGTGGCAGTGTTTCAACTGTTGGTAGTTCAGCTACCTATGATTCACTATACACGCCGCCTGGAGGGCTGCATGAATTTGTAGTTTAGGTTGCATTCTTCTTGCATTAACACAGCAACAGACATTAAAAACTCCACGATGTTTCGATAAATATTTGCTAAGACCGGACCTGGTTTCGCTTTACAACATCATCGGCGGATATACCAGCGAAACCAGGTCCAGTCTTAGCAAATATTTATCGAAACATGGTGCAATTTTTAATATTTGTTGCTGTTTTAATCTTTAATAAAGTTCAATAGTTATGAATATTGAAGAATTCCACAAAGTAAGGATTTGGTCCTTGGACTGGTCCTTGGTTTTCTTCAAAAATTGAAATAAAAGACTTGTCCCCTGAAACCAATATTCTGTAGATTCTCTCTGAAGATGACAGCTTGGCTGTCGAAACGCGTTAAAGCAGCCTTTCTTGTGTTTTTTAATCTTTTTTGTTCTCAGGGGACAAGTTCTGTATTTCAATTTTTAAAGAAAACCAAGGAGCAGTCCAAGGACCAAATCCTTACTTTGTGGAATTCTTCAATATTCATAACTATTGAACTTTATTAAAGATATTTAATAAATTTCAATTTCAAATTGTATTTCAATTTTTAAAATACGGATTGGAAATGACAATTTTTTTTAAATTCTGTATTTTCTATTCTGTTTTTTTTTAAATTCTGTTCTTTTAATTTCACCTTTTTTTCAAAATTAGAAGGAGACTTTCTTTGAGACCATTCTACGGTTTTCTGAATTCCAATTTTTTTTGGAAGATCGTCTACCTGCTTCGAGGTTTCTTCATTTTCTCAAAATTTGATCTTCAAGAAGTTTCCATTTGTTATTAAACAAAATCACTTTAGGATTCAAATTTGGTCGGTGATAAAGGAAAAATTCGAACAAAATAATAATATGGGAATTTTAAGAAAGATATTTTGCGGAAATTTTAAGAAAGATATTTTTTGGAAATTTCAACTTTCTCTCAAAATTGATCTTTTTTTCAAAATCCTTACATATCTAAATTCGACTTCTTCTTCGACTATTTTGGAAACTGAAATACAAATATTGTCCCCTGAAACCAAGAAAGATTAAAAAATACAACAGAGGTTGTTCTAACGCGTTTCGATAGCCAAGCTAACATCTTCAGAAAGATACTCTCTGAAATATCTGAGTAGGGGTTGCTCTAACGCGTTTCGATAGCCAAGCTATCATCTTCAGGAAGATACTCTCTGAAGTATCTGAGTATATCTCTGAAGAAGATAGCTTGACTATCGAAACGCGTTAGAGCAATTTTCACAAAAAGTCAGCAATTTATAATAAACTCCAAAATGATCTCTTTTTTCTTTTTTTTTTTGCTAGAACGAACTGGTCCTTAGTTATCTTCAAAAATTGAAATAAAAAACTTTTCCCCTGAAACCAAGGAAGATTTTAAAACACAACAGAGGTTGCTCTAACGCGTTTCGATAGCCAAACGATCATCTTCAGGGAGATACTCTCTGAAGTATCTGAGTATATCTCTGAAGATATACTCATTCACTATCGAAACGCATTAGAGCAAGCTCTGTTGTGTTTTAAAATCTTTCTTGGTTTCAAGGGAAAAGTTTTTTATTTCAATTTTTGAAGATAACTAAGGACCAGTTCGTTCTAGCAAAAAAAAAGAAAAAAGAGACTATTTTGGAGTTTATTATAAATTGCTGACTTTTTATGAAAATTTCCTCCTTTTCCCTGAAGTTTCCGATTTTCTATTTCAAATTTTACTTTTTTTTTTCGAATTCCGCCGTTTTTCTAAAATATCGACTTTGCTGAAAACTTTGACCTTTCCTAAAAATTTATACTTTTTCCCAAAACTCGTCTATTTTCTAAATACTTACGTATCGAAATTCAACTTGAAAAAATATGAGTTTTTTGGTCTTCCTTATAAATTACCGATTTTTTCATCTATTTTCCCCGAAGTTTCTAATTCTCATTTCAAAATTCATCTTTTTTTCCCAAATTTTGCTGTTTTTTCTAAAATTTCGATTCTGAAAATTTCGATTCTGAAAATTTCGACTCTTTCTGAAAATTTCGACTCTTCTTTTCTAAATCCGACTTTCTGGCGATTACGAATTTTTTCTTAAAATAAACCTTTCAGTTTTTTGTGATGCAGTGCCGATTTTGTACTTAAAATTTTCATTTCTTTTTCGGAAATTTGGGACTTTTTTTCAAAATTAAACCCTTTGTTGGAAATTTTGACATTTGTTTACTGTTCGAACTTTTTTTAAAAGGGGTTTTTATTGCAATTAGTTATTTGGTTTTAAATAGCTGACTTTTTCTGAAAATTTCATCCTTTTCCCTAAAGTTTCCGATTTTTATTTCAAAATTCATTTTTTTTCAAATTCCCTTTTCCTAAAATATCGACTTCTTCTGAAAACTTTGACCATTTCTGAAAATTTTAAGTTTTTTTGTAAATTTCGTCTTAATCTGAAAATTTCGAATTTTATCTAAATCCGACTTTCCGGCTATGACGAATTTTTTCTTAAAATACACCTTCTTCCCAAATTTCGATTTTTTGTGAAGCAGTTCCGATTTTTCGCTTAAAATTTTCATTTTTTTTTTTGGAAAATATGACACTTATTCTCAAAATTAAACTTTTTGTGTGCGTGTGTGTGTGTTTGTGTGTGTGTGTGTGTGTGTGTGTGTGTGTGTGTGTGTGTGTGTGTGTGTGTGTGTGTGTGTGTGTATCAGTCAGTCAGTCAGTCAGTCAGTCAGTCAGTCAGTCAGTCAGTCAGTCAGTCAGTCAGTCAGTCAGTCAGTCAGTCAGTCAGTCAGTCAGTCAGTCAGTCAGTCAGTCAGTCAGTCAGTCAGTCAGTCAGTCAGTCAGTCAGTCAGTCAGTCAGTCAGTCAGTCAGTCAGTCAGTCAGTCAGTCAGTCAGTCAGTCAGTCAGTCAGTCAGTCAGTCAGTCAGTCAGTCAGTCAGTCAGTCAGTCAGTCAGTCAGTCAGTCAGTCAGTCAGTCAGTCAGTCAGTCAGTCAGTCAGTCAGTCAGTCAGTCAGTCAGTCAGTCAGTCAGTCAGTCAGTCAGTCAGTCAGTCAGTCAGTCAGTCAGTCAGTCAGTCAGTCAGTCAGTCAGTCAGTCAGTCAGTCAGTCAGTCAGTCAGTCAGTCAGTCAGTCAGTCAGTCAGTCAGTCAGTCAGTCAGTCAGTCAGTCAGTCAGTCAGTCAGTCAGTCAGTCAGTCAGTCAGTCAGTCAGTCAGTCAGTCAGTCAGTCAGTCAGTCAGTCAGTCAGTCAGTCAGTCAGTCAGTCAGTCAGTCAGTCAGTCAGTCAGTGTGAACTTTGTGCAATTTCTATGTATTGAAACTACAAAAGATCGAAGAGGAACTGGACGAACTTTCCAGTTTAAACTAGAAGTATCGCGAGAAAGGTGAACATTTTTAAGATCAAAATATCTAAGAAAATACAAAATTCTAATCTAAATTAAAAAAACAATCTGAAAAAAAGTCGCAGTTTCGAGTTTAAGGTCCAAATCGTGGCATCAAACTCAAACTTTTCAGAATAAAAAAGTCCAAGGGTTAACATATAAAGAACAGGAAATTTAAACTGGAAATTTTCCAACACATGTCACCATTTCGAGTTTACTCTGAAAATTTCGACCCCAATTTCAAAAATTGAAATAAGTGCCCAACTTTTTTCTGGAACTTTTGACTTTGAAACTTCAAATTGCTGGCACAATATTGAAATATCGAGATTTCAGAGGAAATTTGAGGTGAAAAGTCAAATACTTGAATTTTACGTTGAAATTTTACAAAATTGGCATCATAAATTTTAAGATCAAAGCTCCAGAAATATTTAGGTCATATTATGGAATTTAAATTTGGGATTTCGAGAAAAAATGGAATATTTCAATAAAAATGAAAATTTCAACTAATTAATTCAAAAAAACAGACACCAGATTGTGATTGAAAAGAGAGTAGAAGTTTAAGAAAACAAATAAAAATGTTCAGTTTATCTTGGAAAGTGTGTGATAAAAGTAATATTAACAGATTATTTGAAGTCGAATATTATACCCAATAGGGTAAAGTAACAAAAAAAAGTAGAAACTGATTTTACAGTCATAACTCATCACCGTCATGGTTAAAATTTCGAGATTATGAACAAAGTTTTAAAATTAAAAACCAAATTTGAAGAGTAAACGTTTCCTAAGATTACGTTGAGCTGAAATTAGTCTCTGATGGAAGCTCATAATTTTGAATTTTTATTATCCATTTACTTGTATTTATTGTTGAAGTAATTTGACAATCAATTTGATTAATTTGTATAATTTTTTCCGAAGCAATAGGAAAAAAAATTAACGAGGTAATTTTTTCTCAGCTAGCGTTAAGATAAATTTTATCTAGTTATTAAACGCTATGAATATTCATAAGTTGTTGTAAGAGCATTTAATATAAAATATTATAACTGAGTCAGTGAGTAATTAGAGAGTAACACGAAGGTTTTGCGGAACGCCATGAACGCCACTACCCGAGAATTGGCATGTTTATGGTGCAATTATAGAAATGAGCTGGCTTTAATCGCCATCAAGCAGGAATGATTAGTGGCTTCATTATAACCACCAATCACGTTGTCGTAAAATACTACATGTATCGTATAATTAAAATTGCAATTTATTTCCAATTGCCGACCAAGTTGAGCCGTTTTATTGTCATGTTTCGCCGCTATCGAGCTCAATCTTCCGATTTATGCTGCTTATTTTAATTGAAATTGTACACAACAAAATGATTTATGACCGAAAATAATCCACTTTAAGAAAATAACCGTGAATGATGGTTATTGCGATTGTTGATGATTACCTCGAATTGAGGTCAAGGCGCAATCGTTGGGTCCCCATTACTTCTTGAGTAGGATCCCCATTTGGCTTAGCCTCATTTTGCCATATTCAAATACAAACACTGATCTTCTCATTATGTGATACTCAGAATCTTAAGGTTAATTATTGACAGTCGATTTTTAGCATAGACTGCACATGTGGAAACAATAATATAAATCTCCAAGTCGCTCTTCTGGAAAGTTCCACTTTTATCCTCCAAGCTTTACACCTTAAATGGAAAATTTGTTATTTGTTTTGTAGAAGTAATCTAGATTTTAGATTTTTGGATGTTGTTAGTGAAACTCCAAGTTCGAATTTTTAATTGTTTCTTTTAAACGAAACTTTATGTTGGAGGATTGCATACCAGAATTCTTTTTTAAACGATGCATAAAGTTGGCAGATTAAAATCCGTTCCACCTTCACCTAAATCATTGGATTAGACTCAGTGTTCTACCTCAAGTTGCAATAAAAGCAGTTTATACGCGTTACTACTGCTCTTTGCCACAATAATACTTGGTGAATAAACCTCTTTATCTATTTTATTTATACATTCGACCGACATAGTTCGCCTCTTCATACATAGCATCATGGTAATGGAAACTGACGTCAGATGTTGCCGAACATGTATAGCACGATTTTATTAAGCAGAAGCATATAACTGGAAAAGTTAATTAAAGGTAAAGAAGCATAAGCATTAAATTTTACGAGCTTTATATTTATAAATTGTAAAATCGGTATTTATGTTTATATGATGGTTCGGTAATGGCCGCAGAAACTTAAAACTTGCATAAAACGCCAATCTAAAACGAAATTGACGATGCCATAAAATCAGTAATAATCATAAACCTGTCCTGTCTTCTGTCTTTCAGTAACACTTTTATGCGAGATTTTCTGATATTAGCTTCAACCAAATTGTAATGACTTTGAAATTTATTGCTTTATTTATATAGGGTGATTATATAAAACCGTCAAATGCTTGTCCATTTTGGTTTATTGTTTTTTTTTTGTTGGGAATACGTAGTTAAATAAATAATTAAATACAAAGAGGAACATTTGAAATGAATGAAATAGCCACAGAACTGCAATTTAGATTGGCGGTCTATTACATGTATTACAATGTGGTTAAATAATAGTTATTCCGCTTTCATTCTCATTACGTTAATTAATAAATAAAATAATTATGCCGTATTATTTATCAATAGATTTTACGAGTGGTATTAATGACAATCGTTGCTTATTGCATTAGGGTTGTTAAAAGTGCTTTTCCCAATTATACGACTTTTATTGGGGGGATAGATCGCAATCAATGGTTGGCATATCTCGTAAAGAGCTTAATTAAAAATGTGGATCAAAACTTAATTATAATTATGTATTCGTTAATATGCCGATATCGAGAGAGATTATACATGGAGCAGTTTACAAGTACTATATTTTGTGTTAAACTCTGAATAATTATAATAGCACGTCGCTATGTATACATTTCGTAATTGTAATGGAATTTCAACAAAATGTATAAAGTTGACCATTCTGAAGTTTTGTTATACGTGGGAGACATGCAACGCCGCGATATGACCACCCATTCGCGAGCATTCTCACTTGCAACAAAGTGTGTAATATTGAATTCGTTACTACTGGACTGTTTTAAACGATGTAGTTCTGGACTTTATTAGACGTCCCAACGAAGGGGTGATACCGCCAACTCCAATCATAACAGACGAACACTCAGTATCTCATTTTTTTGTTGAGCAGAGAAAATCCTTTAAGAACATCTAGGAAGAAACCCCAGATAGTGTCGGACTTCCAGTCTGTGATGTGGATACCGAGTAAAACCCCTTCGGACCGGGCCCATGGCCCTCAATCCCTCCGTCAGAACAGTTCATTAGCACTGAAGCTAATTATCTCATTACTGTCTCTATAAAAGTTACCTGCAGAGTCCCAAACTTTAGTTCTCGTCGAGTCGTCACCTAGTCATCAGCAACTCTCTCCAAGTCCCAGTTCAGCGATTCAGATCAGTGCATTCCACTTCATTTTTTTTTTTTTGTTGAGAAGAGGAAATCCTTTAGGACATCTGAGAAGAAACCCCAGATAGTGTCGGACTTCCAGTCTGTGGTGTGGGTACCGACTAAAACCCCTTCGGGCCTGCCCCATGGGCCTCAATCCCTCCGTCGGAACAGTTCATTAGCACTGAAGCTAATTACCTCATTATTGTCTCTATAAAAGTTACCTGCAAAGTCCCAAACTTCAGTTCTCGTCGAGTCGTCACCTAGTCATCAGCAACTCTCTCCAAGTCCCAGTTCAGCGATTCAGATCAGTGTATTCCAGTTCATTTTTTTGTTGAGCAGAGGAAATCCTTTAAGGACATCTAGGAAGAAACCCCAGATAGTGTCGGACTTCCAGTCTGTGGTGTGTGGTGTGGGTACCGACTAAAATTCCTTCGGGCCTGCCCCATGGGCCGTCGGAACAGTTCATTAGCACTGAAGCTAATTACCTCATTACTGTCTCTATAAAAGTTACCTGCAGAGTCCCAAACTTCAGTTCTCGTCGAGTCGTCACCTAGTCATCAGCAACTCTCTCCAAGTCCCAGTTCAGCGATTCAGATCAGTGCATTCCACTTCATTTTTTTTTTCTTGAGCGGAGGAAATCCTTCAAGGACATCTGAGAAGAAACCCCCGATAGTGTCGGGCTTCCAGTCTGTCGTGTGGGTACCGACTAAAACCCCTTCGGGCCGGGCCTATGACCCTCAATACCTCCGTCGGAACAGTTCATTAGCACTGAAGCTAATTACATCATTACTGTCTCTATAAAAGTTACCTGCAGAGTCCCAAACTTCAGTTCTCGTCGAGTCGTCACCTAGTCATCAGCAACTCTCTCCAAGTCCCAGTTCAGCGATTCAGATCAGTGCATTCCACTTCATTTTTTTTTGCTGGGCGGAGGAAATCCTTCAAGGACATTTAAGAAGAAACCCCCGATAGTGTCGGGCTTCCAGTCTGTCGTGTGAGTACCAACTAAAACCCCTTCGGGCCGGGCCCATGGCCCTCAATCCCTCCGTCGGAACAGTTCATTAGCACTGAAGCTGATTACCTCATTACTGTCTCTATAAAAGTTACCTGCAGAGTCCCAAACTTCAGTTCTCGTCGAGTCGTCACCTAGTCATCAGCAATTCTCTCCAAATCCTAGTTCAGCGATTCAGATCAGTGCATTCCACTTCATTTTTTTGTTGTTGAGAAGAGGAAATCCTTTAAGGACATCTAGGAAGAAATCCCAGATAGTGTTGGACTCTCAGTCTGTGATGTGGATGCCGACTAAAACCTCTTCGGGCCGGGCATATGGCCCTCAATACCTCCGTCGAAACAGTACATTAGCACTGGAGTAATAATGTATTTTGCCTGCGACAAACAAAACACAAAAATTTCCTCATGGGAAGACAATAATCGCCGATTATGCAACCTAGAGAACCATCCTTGGTCTCCTGATTTTGGTTGGGATTTCCTGGTTGTGATCCACTGCCTGTCGAACTAGTTCGTTGGGATGCGTTTCCGCTCTCAACATTGCCGTAGAATTTACCTCCCTGAGAAAATCTCTTACCTTAGGTAGGTCGACTTTCCTATTAAGTTAATTATTTCTAGGTAGTCATGGAGCATCTATGGCTTGTTTTAGAAAGACGTTCTGGAACACCTGAAGCATCTTCATCTGGTAGCCTGTGACCAGGCTACATATGCATAGCCTAACCAAACCCAATCTAATCGAGTTAAACCTAATTAAACCTAACACAATCAAAGGTAAGCTAATTCAATTCAGCCTAACATAACCTAACCAAACACGATCTAATCCAGTTTAACCTAATTAAACCTAACACAATCAAACCTAACCTAACTCAATTCGGCCTAACCAAACTCAAACTAATCCAGTTACACCTAATTAAATCTAACACAATCAAACGTAAGCTATTTCAATAGAGCCTAACTGAACCTAACCAAACCCGATCTAATCGATTTTAACCTAATTAAACGTAACACAATCAAACATAACCTAATCCAATTCGGCCTAACCAAAACCAATCTAATCCAGTTACACCTAATTAAACCTAACACAATCAAACCTAAGCTAATTCAATTCAGCCTAACATAACCTAACCAAACCCGATCTAATCCGGTTTAACCTAATTAAACCTAACACAATTAAACCTAACCTAATTCAATTCGCCCTAACCTAACACAATCTAATCCAGTTACACCTAATTAAACCTAACACAATCAAACGTAAGCTAATTCATTTAAGCCTAACTGAACCTAACCAAACCCGATCAAATCCAGTTTAACCTAATTAAACCTAACACAATCAAATGTAGGCTAATTCTATTCAGCCTAACATAACCTACCCAAACCCAATCTAATCCAGTTAAACCTAATTAAACCTAACACAATCAAACATAAGCTAATTTTTTAGAGCCTAACATAACCTAACCAAACCCGATCTAATCCAGTTTAACCTAATTAAACCTAACACAATCAAACCTAACCTAATTCAATTCGGCCTAACCAAACCCAATCTGATCCAGTTACACCTAATTAAACCTAACACAATCAAACCTAAGCTAATTCAATTCAGCCTAACATAACCTAACCAAATCCGATCTAAGCCAGTTTAACCTAATTAAACCCAACACAATAAAACCTAACTTAATTCAATTCGGCCTAACCAAACCCAATCTAATCCAGTTACACCCAATTAAACCTAACACAATCAAACATAAGCTAATTCAATTCACCCCAACATAACCTAACCAAACCCGATCTAATCCAGTTTAACCTAATTAAATCTAACACAACCAAACCCAATCTAATTCAATTCGGCCTAACCAAACTTAATCTAATCCAGTTACACCTAATTAAACTCAACACAATCAAACGTAAGCTAATTCTATTCAGCCTAACTGAACCTAACCAAACCCGATCTAATTCATTTTAACCTAATTAAACCTCACACAATCAAACCTAACCTAATTCAATTCAGCCTAACCAAACCTAATCTAATCCAGTTACACCTAATCAAATCTAACACAATCAAACCTAAGCTAATTCAGTTCAGCCTAACATAACCTAACCAAACCCGATCTAATCCAGTTTAACCTAATTAAACCTAACCTAATTCAATTCGGCCTAACCAAACCCAATCTAATCCAGTTACACCTAATTAAACCTAACACAATCAAATGTAGGCCAATTCAATTCAGCCTAATTGAACCTAACCAAACCCGATCTAATCAAGTTACACCTAATTAAACTTAACACAATCAAACGTAAGCTAATTCTATTTAGCCTAACTGAACCTAACCAAACCCGATCTAATCCATTTTAACCTAATTAAACCTCACACAATCAAACCTAACCTAATTCAATTCAGCCTAACCAAACCCAATCTAATCCAGTTACACCTAATTAAATCTAACACAATCAAACCTAAGCTAATTCAGTTCAGCCTAACATAACCTAACCAAACCCGATCTAATCCAGTTTGACCTAATTAAACCTAACCTAATTTAATTCGGCCTAACCAAACCCAATCTAATCCACTTAAACCTAATTAAACCTAACACAATCAAACAAAAGCTAATTTAATTCATCCTAACATAACCTAACCAAACCCGATCTAATCCAGTTTAACCCAATTAAACCTAACACAATCAAACCCAATCTAATTCAATTCGGCCTAACCAAACTCAATCTAATCCAGTTACACCTAATTAAACCTAACACAATCAAACGTAAGCTAATTCAATTCAGCCTCTCTGAACCTAACCAAACCCGATCTATTCCATTTTAACCTAATTAAACCTCACACAATCAAACTTAACCTAATTCAATTCAGCCTAACCAAACCCAATCTAATCCAGTTACACCTAATTAAACCTGACACAATCAAACCTAACCTAATTCAATTCGGCCTAACCATGCCCAATCTAATCCAGTTACACATAATTAAACCTAACACAATCAAACCTAAGTTAATTCAATTCAGCCTAACATAACCTAACTAAATCCAATCTAATCCAGTTTAACCCAATTAAACCTATCACAATAAAACCTAACCTAATTCAATTCGGCCTAACCAAACACAATCTAATCCAGTTACACATAATTAAACCTAACACAATCAAACCTAAGCTAATTCAATTCAGCCTAACATAACTTAACCAAACCTGATCTAATCCAGTTTAACCTAATTAAACCTAACAGAATCAAACATAAGCTAATTCAATTCAGCCTCACATAACCTAACCAAACCCGATCTAATCCAGTTTAACCTAATTAAGCCTAATACAATCAAACATAAGCTAATTCAATTCAGCCTCACATAACCTAACCAAACCCGATCTAATCCAGTTTAATCTAATTAAACCTAACGCAATCAAACCTAAGGTAATTCAATTCAGCCTAACATAACCTAACCAAACCCGATCTAATCCAGTTTAACCTAATTAAACCTAACACAATCAAATCTAAGCTAATTCAATTCAGCCTAACATAACCTAACCAAACCCGATCTAATCCAGTTTAACCTAATTAAACTTAACTCAATCAAACCTAACCTAATTTAATTTGGCCTAACCAAACCCAATCTAATCCAGTTACACCTAATCAAACCTAACACAATCAAACGTAAGCTAATTTAATTCAGCCTAACTGAACCTAACCAAACCCGATCTGATCCAGTTTAACCCAATTAAACCTAACACAATGAAACCTAACCTAATTCAATTCGGCCTAACCAAACCCAATCTAATCCAGTTACACCTAATTAAACCTAACATAATCAAACGTAAGCCAATTCTATTCAGCTTAACATAACCTATCCAAACCTGATCTAATCTAGTTTAACCTAATTAAACCTAACACAATCAACCCTAAGCTAATTCAATTCAGCCTAACCAAACCCAATCTAATCCAGTTACACCTAATTAAACCTAACATAATCAAACGTAAGCTAATTCTATTCAGCCTAACATAACCTATCTAAACCTGATCTAATCCAGTTTAACCTAATTAAACCTAACACAATCAACCCTAAGCTAATACAATTCAGCCTAACATAACCTAACCAAACTCAATCTGATCCAGTTTAACCTAATTAAACCTAACACAATCAAACCTAACCTAATTCAATTGGGCATTAATCCAGTTACACCTAATTAAACCTAACACAACCAAACCTAAGCTAATTCAATTTAGCCTAACATAACCTAACCAAACCCGATCTAATTTAGTTTAACCTAATTAAACCTAACACAATCAAACCTTACCTAATTCAATTGGGCCTGACCAAACCCAATCTAATCCAGTTACTCCTAATTAAACCTAACACAATCAAACGTAAGCTAATTCTATTCAGCTTAACATAACCTATCCAATCCCGATCTAATCCAGTTTAACCTAATTAAACCTAATACAATCAAACCTAATTAAACTTAACACAATCAAACCTAACCTAATTCAATTCGGCCTGACCAAACTCAATCTAATCCAGTTACACCTAATTAAACCTAACACAATCAAACGTAAGCTAATTCTATTTAGCTTAACATAACCTATCCAAACCCGATTTGATCCAGTTTAACCTAATGTAACCTAACACAATCAAACCTAACCTAATTATGATTGATATGTACAGCGGAAGTCCTATGGACAGTTTGTTATTTCTACCAATCGTTGCTAACAGCAGTCCCTTTAGCATTCTGGCCCTGGACACTGCATAATCGATGCGAGTCTGAAATGTCAGTCTTTTGTCGAGTATTACCCCTAGATAATTTGGCTGAAGTCCCAGTCGACGTTTTGCCCATGGACATGAATATGACCATATGGTTGGAGTCTTCCTCTGTTAAAGAAAACTGATTGGGTCTTGCCTGCGTTGACTTTGATTCTCCATGTACCAAAAGTATTCTAGGAGTTCGTTTGTTGCTCTCTGTAGTCGTTTGGTGACCAATTCTGGGTCTGGAGAAGTTGCTAATAACGCCATGTCGTCAGCATAGGTTGCCAATGTCGTCTGGTCGATTCTTGGTATGTCTGCTATGAAAAGACAGTATAGGAACGGTGACAAGGCAGAACCTTGAGGTACGCCTTACCTATACTGATTAGACAGTTCCTGTCCCACTTCCACTTTAAATGAGCGCTGGTGGAGACGCGAGCTTACCATTTGAACCATCGCCAGAGGTATCCTGAAGTGATGCACCTTGTAGACTAATCCTTGATGCCAAATTGTGTCAAATGCTTTGGAGATATCGAAGTGAATTTCTCTTACTATTTGATCCAGTTCATGCTGTGTGTGATTTTTTCAACCACACGCTGCAACTGGTCCGAGGTAGAGTGCATTGGATGGAACCCAAATTGTTCCTTAGGAATGATATCGCGATCGCTGATGATGTTCTGCAGACGCTTCTTTAAAATCCTCTCCGCCACCTTACCCAAGATGGATAAGAGGCTTATTGGCTTGTAATTTTGGGGAAAATTCCTCGCCTTACCCGGCTTAGGAATGAAGATAAGGTTTGCAGACTTCCACCTTGTGGGAAAATACCGATTTTTGAATATTGAATTTACTAGGTCTCCAAAATATTTGACAGTTTGGTCTGGAAGAGTCTTCAGAGATTGATTCGGAATTCCGCCGGGACCTAGTGCCTTCTTAACGTTGAGCTTTTGCTAAAAGCTTTAAACTTCCTCTGTGTCAGTTGGTCTGATGACGTCTTCTACG
Organism: Dastarcus helophoroides; assembly: GCA_028583605.1. Classification (NCBI taxonomy): domain Eukaryota; kingdom Metazoa; phylum Arthropoda; class Insecta; order Coleoptera; family Bothrideridae; genus Dastarcus; species Dastarcus helophoroides. The sequence continues at coordinate 42,204,661 of CM053327.1, read as the reverse complement.
TCTGACTCTTCCTCTTGAACATCTTGGACCTCTTGTTCCACTCTCTCTACGAAGTTTAGATTCCTTCCTTGAGAGTAGCCTCACAGTGTTTTTCGAAGGTCTCAGCGAATACTGATGCTTTATCCTGATCTGAGTAAATTATTCTCTGGGGTCCGTGAATCGAAGGGATGGGTTTTCATCCCCTTTTAGGACTTTGGCTGTTAGCCAGAGGTCAGAGGAGCCTTCGAGGTTACAGCTTCTTGAGTCTTCCTGAAACTTAGAAATTTTCTGCTCTTTAAGTTCAAACCTGAACTCGTGGATGAGTCCGTTGACTTCCGCCTTATCTGCTTGCAGATTGGTCCAACTAGTTCTCTTCCTGGCATCATTTTTCTCCTGATCAACTTCACCAAATGATTTGGTAGTGGTTCCCTTTCTTCCTTGTGCCGAAAAATTTTGGTCGCTAACTAGAATGTTATGGTGTTTTCGAGCATTTCCACCGCCGAGTTGATGTCATCGTTTGGGATGATCTCTCTAGGCTCTTTCCAGTTTGCTGCTAGACACTCCCTGAACCTGGTCCAGGTCTCGGGAGGCTTGGCCTGTAATTTTGGGGAAAATTCCCCGCCTTACCAGGCTTAGAAATTAAGATATTGTTTGCAGACTTCCACCTTCTGAAAAAATACCGATTTTTGAACATTGAATTTACTATGTCTCCAAAGTATTTGACAGTTTGGTCTGGAAGATTCTTTAAAGATTGATTCGCCGGGACCTGGTACTTTCTTGACGTTTAACTTTTGCAGAAAGCTTTAAAGTTCCTCTGTGTCAGTTGGACTGATGACGTCTTTTACGTCTGGCTCCTGAAGATCTTGTATCTTTCTACGAAGTTTAAATTCACTCCCTTGAGAGTAGCCTCGCAGTGTTTTTCGAAGGTGTCAGCGAACACTGATACCTTATCCTGATCTGAGTAAACTATTCCCCGGGGTCCGTGAATCGGAGGGTTGGGTTTTCTATCCCCTCTTAGGACTTTGGCTGTTAGCCAGAGGTCAGAGGAGTCTTCGAGGTTACAGCTTCTTAGGTCTTCCTGAAACTTAGAAATCTTCTGCTCTTTAAGTCCAAATCTGAGCTCGTGGATGAATCTGTTGACTTTCGCCTTATTTGCTTGCAGATTGTTTCATCTAGTTCTCTTCCTGGTATGATTTTTTTCTCCTGATCAACTCCACCAAGTGATTTGGTAGTGGTTCCCTTTCTTCCTTGTGCCGAAAAATTTTGGTCGCTAACTAGAATATTATGGTGTTTTCGAGCATTTTCACCGCCGAGTTGATGTCATCGTTTGGGATGATCTCTCCGGGCTTTTCCCAGGTTGCTGCTAGACACTCTCTGAACATGGTCCAGGTCTCGGGAGGCTTGGGTCCGCGATCATTTTCGATGGTCATCAACACTGGGTTGTGGTTCGAGCTGAGCTCACTGACTGATGTCAACTTCAACAGTGTATTGAACATCCTTCATCAGTGCTACACATCCCACTTTAATGATTCAGTGCAGTGTTTTCCCATTCAGTTATTCAGCGCAGTGTTTTCCCCCGTTCCCCAATCTACCTTCTTCTAAAAACCCAACGTTACAAACACAAAATTTGAATCTATGTTTGGACAGTGCCACGACTTCGAAACTCAGTCCAAAACGCAAGTCTTTGGACATTTAGTTTACATTCCTTGAGTGTTTTTCCTTGTTTGTGTGTTTAACCGTCGCGTTTTGTCTATTTCGCTCCAGTTCTTTCGATATTACGTCGACAGAAAGTCTTCGCCTGTCCGTTGGACGTTAAAACTTCCCCGTGTTTGTCGATACAAGCAAATTTGAGGTTAGATTTCGAGTTTAACCGAGAATTAATTTTTACTTTCTCCACTTGTTTCATTTAATTTCCCGTTTTTTTGTCGACAAATTCGAATTAATTTCGAGTTTAAACGAGAATTAATTTTTACTTTCTCCCCACCCCTGTTTCATTTGATTTTCCGTTTTTTTGTCGACAAATATTTTGTATGTGTCGACTAAAATTTATCCCTTTTTAGATGTTTTACTTTTTAATGTATCGTACCATGGTACGATTTATTAAAAAGTGAAAAAATGCCACCATTCCGTAGAAATGACCCTAACCTAAAAGCTCCCCGCTTTCGCCCAAGCAGACTGTTCCTTCTCGTCAGTTCCCTTTTTTTTTAATGTTATCGCGAACGACGCTGTATCAGGGAAGAATTGCTCCTGGAATGACCCATACGCTGCAGATCTTTCTTGTAAACCTCTCTAGCTCTAGAAGTTATCCAGTCTTGTTTTATTTATATTATTTTATGGTTGGATCGAGATGGAGGTTTATGACTCTGAGCTTTGTCAATCTAATTAGGGGTCGTGATGGGGACAGTTGTATTCGTTCGTAACCATTAAAAGTGCTGACTATACATGGGCTTGGTGCAACGCCGCGATATGACCACCCATACGCGAGCAGTTTCACCTCGCAAACAGGATGATTTCGAATGTGATTATCTCGAAATCACTCCTGAAACTGGAAAGAAGATAACACCTTTTCCATGTCATTTAGTTTAAGTAACATATCTTTCTTGGAACTCATGATGGCGCCCTAAAAATTACAGTTAAATTCCTGCTGCTTATGTTCGTCCATCAGGTTTGGATGCGGCTTAAGAAACAACGTAGTTGACAGTTGAGGCCCTAGTAACATGACAAAGTTTTTAAATAATCTAATTTAATCGAGGAAAGCGCCATTTTTAAATTTTCCTGGGAGTAATGTTAAAATGTGTTCACGTGAAAACGACTCGTTTTTTTAGTGCGTACAAATTAGGAAGGTTCTGTCAGGCAAATGGTAAAAATACATCTAGGGGTAAATTTATGTGTAGCATGTACGTACATATATTGAAGCCATTATTTAGGATCATAGGTGACAGAAATGCGTTGACTAATCAAATTTACGGCGACTGTGTTCTGTTTTGTCAGCGTAGCCGAGCCCTCCATCTTTCAGCATCACGTTGTGTATGTGTAACGGGCGGTTCCCGCGTTAATTTGTCTGTCGGCAAAGGCCGTATTTCTTTATTTAGGCCCCGCTATTTGACTCTCACCTTCGTGCCATTACGCGGGACCGAGGCTATGTCAGCCGCCTCTCTGATGCGTTGCGGCAATTTGCCGCCTCGTTCCGACACCTCTCTAACAGCGCAGAGTGCTTCCGCCTTCCTTCTTGACAGTTTTACGACTGCTGGGTAACCCATTTAACATTTCTCTTCATCAGACCGATGTGGGCACGTACGCCACTGAGTGCACATCCATTGGCTTCCTCTGAAAATAACATCAATTTCTGTTTTGTGTATTTGGTTGATCAATTTAAAATCGACGTTTTTGAGGTACCCCAATTGACATGAGAAAAGTACTATGAGGAGTGGTTGAAACATATGAAAAAATACATCGATTATCACCGAGAATATTGGGGAAACTTGTTTTCGACGATAGTTATTGTGGAAACTGGTTTTCGACGATAGTTATTATTTGTTTCTCTTCGAATCACAGGATATACCTAAATGGAGATCATCCTACATAAGACCTTAGCATTAAGGATTCATACTGGGGGACCTTAATCTAAACTTGATATAATAAGTATAGTCAGTTTGAGAGACGTATCCGGTTACTCAAAAAAAATGGGTAAATGAATGATCCAGAATAAGCTCTCGCATAAAGATACTATAGAAAATTGAAAGACTCAAAGATATTCCGAAGTAAATCCATGATCCATAATAACCTACAATTGCCTGAAATAAGTAATAAAATAGAAAGATATCTGATTCAAGTAACAGGGTCAACATTTTTCTAACAAAATATAGTTGTAGAATAATATTTATTTTTAAGTTTAATTCACTCGCAAAGGGTAACCCTAGTATATACCTTCAAAGAACTGCGACAAGGAAACAAGGATAGATGGCGATGAACTGACTTCTTAAACAAGGGTAGGTTGTAATTCTTGGGGAAAATTCCTTTCGGTAACGAGTTCCATAGCTTGGAAGTTCTATAGAAAAAAAGAGTCTCCATAAAGAGAAGTCCTCACAGTGCCAAGCTGGACCGCACAGGAATTAGCTGTCTCCGACTATCTTCTATGCCTCAAGAATCTTGTCCTTGGGGGGATCAATTCTATTAGTCCCTCCGAGCATATGGAAGATGCTGGAAGTTGTGATAGTACTTGTAGGAAAGAGACAAATCACCAACCATCCGCCTGTGCTCTAGTGTTTCGAGAGAACTAGTCAAAGTCTCATCAATGAGGCGAATCGCTTTTCTTTGAATTTAATCCAAAAGAGCTAAAGTGTGTTTTGGGGCTGAACTCCAAACATGAAAACACTATTGGCTAGTGTTGGCCTAACTTGAGAAAAGAGATAAATCACCAACCATCCGCCTGTGCTCCAGTGCTTCGAGATAACTGGTCAAAGTCTCATCAATGAGGCGAATCGCTTTTCTTTGAATTGAATCCAAAAGAGCTAAAGTGTTCTTTAGGACTGAAATCTAAACATGAGAAGAGTATTCTAGTGTTGGCTTAACTTGAGCTTTGTATGGAGTGAACAGCTGATGAGATGTAAAGTACTTTTTAGCTCTAAAAAGAAAGCCTAGCTTCTGAGAGGCGGACTTGTCAATGACGCGCATTTGATCATCCCAAGAAAATTTGCTGCCTCTGTCTTCTATGCCTTAAAAATCTTACCCTTGAAGGAATCAACCCTATTGGTTTTTGCTAGCATCTCCAATGAAAGTACTTGTAGAAAAGAGTCACCAACCATCCGCCTGTGCTCTAGTGTTTCGGGAGAATCGGTCAAACGCTCGTCATCAATTGGTCCAAACGCTTCCTCTTTGAATTGAATCCAAAAGAGCTAAAGTGTGCTTCTAAGCTGAACTCCAAACATGAGAATAGTATTGGCTAGTGTTGGCCTAACTTGAGCTTTGTATAGTGAGATGTGAAGTACTTTTAGCTCTAAAAAGAAAGCCTAGCTTCTGAGAGGCTGACTTGGCAATGGCCCAGCCTGTGCTCTAGTGTTTCGAGAGAATCGGTCAGACTCTCGTCATCAATTGGTCCAATCGCTTCTTCTTTGAATTGAATCCAAAAGAGCTAAAGTGTTCTTTAGGACTGAACTCCAAACATGGGAAGAGTATTCTAGTGTTGGCCTAACTTGAGCTTTGTATGGAGTGAACAGCTGATGAGATGTAAAGTACTTTTTAGCTCTAAAAAGAAAGCCTAGCTTCTGAGAGGCGGACTTGTCGATGACGCGCATTTGATCGTCCCAAGAGAATTTGCTGCCTCTGTCTTCTATGCCTTAAGAATCTTATCTTTGGAGGGACCAACCCTATTAGTTCCTGCTAGCATCTCCAATAATAGTACTTGTAGAAAAGAGTCACCAACCATCCGCCTGTGCTCTAGTGTTTCGAGAGAATCGGTCAAACTCTCGTCATCAATTGGTCCAATCGCTTCTTCTTTGAATTGAATCCAAAAGAGCTAAAGTGTTCTTTAGGACTGAATTCCAAACATGAGAAGAGTATTCTAGTGTTGGCTTAACTTGAGCTTTGTGTGGAGTGAACAGCTAATGAGGTGTAAAGTACTTTTTAGCTCTAAAAAGAAAGCCTAGCTGCTGAGAGGCGGACTTGTCGATGACGCTCATTTGATCGTCCCAAGAGAATTTGCTGCCTCTGTCTTCTATGCCTTAAAAATCTTACCCTTGAAGGAATCAACCCTATTAACTCCTGCTAGCATCTCCAATGAAAGTACTTGTAAAAAAGAGTCACCAACCATCCGCCTGTGCTCTAGTGTTTCGAGAGAATCGGTCAAACTCTCGTCATCAATTGGTCCAATCGCTTCCTCTTTGAATTGAATCCAAAAGAGCTAAAGTGTGCTTCGGAGCTGAACTCCAAACATGAGAATAGTATTGGCTAGTGTTGGCCTAACTTGAGCTTTGTATAGTGAGATGTGAAGTACTTTTAGCTCTAAAAAGAAAGCCTAGCTTCTGAGAGGCTGACTTGGCAATGGCCAAGCCTGTGGTCCAGTGTTTCGAGAGAATCGGTCAGACTCTCCTCATCGTCATCGTCATCGTCATCGTCATTTCGAATCGCTCTTCTTTGGATTGAATCCAAGAGAGCTAAAGTGTATTTTGGTACTGAACTCCAAACATGAGAACAGTATTCCAGTGTTGGCCTAACTTAAGCTTTGTATAAGGTTAATAGCTGATGAGATGTGAAGTACTTTTTAGCTCTAAAAAGAAAGCCTAGCTTCTGAGAGGCTGACTTGGCAATGGCGCGCACATGATCGTCCCAAGGGAAGTTAATGCTCGCATTCACTCCTAGGATAGATAGATTAAATCCCATTGGGAGGATTTTACTGTCCATTAGTATGTCTGTTGTATTATCCCTTGATGTTTTCTTAGAGAAAATCGCATCCTGAATTTTCGAAACATTGAAGTAGACCAAATTTTTCTTACCGCAAACCAGAATGATTTCGAGACTCCGATTAATCGTCTGTATCTGCTGTTCCCTGTATCTGCTTGTTCTCTGATCTGAAGCAGCGATAGATACTAGTTTGTAGGAGAAAAAAGATGACACAAGGTCACTACCATCTACGTGGCTTTATATAGGATTGGAAGTTGAAGCTAAGAGACTATTTATGTGTAACAGAAATATAATAGGAGACGGGACAGACTCCCGAGGCACCCCTGCATTAATCGCAAATGTATCGGATGGGATGCTATCGACAACAACCTGAAGAAATCTGTCAGCGAGAAGAGAAACTCGCTACTGATGTGTTTTACCGGTTGTTCTTAACATTTTAGAGCTTTTACGACTTTGCTTGGCTTCAAAGACGAGGCTGATGAGGATTTTAGATAAATTAGAGGATATCTAATGACAGAGTCCAGGAGGAAGACTTAAGATGTTAATCTGGTGTAGTGCCAGACCAGGCACGTAGCCAGGATTTTCGTTCTGGGGGGGGGTCCAACTCCCCCCTCCCTTTTTTATGTTAGAGACACAGAAACTTCTTCGAAAAAAGCAATATTGCAAAATTTAAAGACAAAGCTGAGTTGTTAAATCAATAAACGTCTTGGTCTTGTACTTAGTGCTCATTTTTTATTTTTGCATAAAATTTCTAATCTTAACTTTGAAGTTTGGACTATAATTTGAAACTCGAAAGTTCGACTTCAGTCTCGATATTTAAATCTTTCAAATTTAAATTTTAAAAAATTTTTTAGAATTACCCAGTAATTTTTTCAAAATAACTGATTTTTAAACTTTTAAGAGCAGCATAAAATTTGAGATCAAAGATGAAATTAGGAATACTAGATATTAAAGATGAAATAAAAAAAAATTAATAAAAGCTTCCATTTTAATTTGTATTTCGATTTTTGTCGAAAATTTGAATTTATTTTAAGAATCTTCAGGAAAAGCGAAAATTTGGACGAAAAATTAAAAGAATGAAAAAGAAAAGAACTTTATCATTAAAAATCCAGAAGCGTCGAAGTTTAAGGTATATTTTTTTAAAACTCAAAATGTTGAGTTTACCAAAATATTCAGAAAAAATTTAAATATTGAGAAAAAACCGAAAGTTATCTGATGAAGCAAAACTTTTGAGTTTAAACTCGAAATTTGTTTAAAAAAGTAGTAATTTCGTGACTAGGATTAAAATTTGAAACAAAAAACACAATTTTTAGAGCAAAGCAAAAAAATTAGAAAAAAAATAAAAAACTGTAATTGTAAAATAAATATCTTTAGACAAAATTAAAATTTTAAACAAAAAAACGCTAACATTATAAAAAATATTTCTAGCTAAACTGAAAAGAAAATTTTTAAAAAATCGAAATTTATAAAATCATTTTTTAGAAATTTCGATCTTAAAGTCGAAATGGCAAAATAAAAATGTTAATATTTCTAAATTATTTCAAAATGTTAAATAAAAATTAAGTCTCAAAAATATCAAAAGTTAGAATATCAACTGAAAATTTTGTTTAAATAAAAGGAAAATTAAAAGGCCAAACTTGAAACTAAACTAAACTAAAATGAATATTTTGAAAATAAGGTCAAAATACGTATAAATATGTTTATCAAAAGAGTCGAAATTTCGAAAAACATTGGAATGTATAGAAAATTTATGAAACTGCACCTAAAAAATAGTGTAATTTCTTTTATATTTGCAGCCAATATTTAGTTTAAGTTTTTCCCTCCAAAATAAATCGGGAAAATAATAATATTAATAATTGCAAATTTTACAAAATAATTTTAAGCTCGAAATTTCGACTTTTTTCTCGAAATTTAGATTTTTTTCTTAAATTTTGACTTTATTTCTCAAAATTTCGACTTTTTTCTCCAAATTTTGACTTTTTTCTCAAAATTTGATTTTTTTCTCGAAATTTTGCCTTTTCCTCGAAATTTCGTTTTTTTTTTCTCAAATTTCGACTTCTTTCTCGAAATTTTGGCTTTAATATAGAAATTTCGACATTTCTCTCAAAATTTCGACTTTATACTCAAAATTTTGACTTTTTTTTATCGAAATTTGGACTTTTTTTGCAAATTTCGACTTTTTTTCTCGAAATTTCATCTTTTTGCTCGAAATATTTCGAAATTTCTATCTACTTTTTCTCGAAATTTCGATGTTATTTTCAAATTTCGACTTTTTTCTGGAAATTTCGGCCTTAATCTGAAAAGTTCGACTTTTTTCTCAAAATTTCGTTTTTTCTTTCCCAATTTTAGATTTTTTTCTCAAATATCGACTTTTTTCTCGAAATCTTAACCTTAATATCAAAATTTCGACATTTTTCTCGAAATTTCGGCTTTAAACTCAAAATGTCGACTATTTTTCTAGAAATTTTGACTTTTTTCTCGGAATTTCAACTTACGTTTTCCTCAAACTTCGACTTTTTTCTCGAAATTTCTGTGAAGATTGTTTGGAAAGAGGAGTGGTGGGACGCAACTGTCATCTGCCTAATTTGACCATAGTGTAAAAATTTTGACTTATTCGAAAAAAAATTTCGATATTAAAGTCGAAATTTCGACATTAGTCTCGGAATTTTAAGAAGAAAGTAGAAATGTCAAGAAAAAAGTCGAATTTTTGATAAAAAAGTCGAACTTTCGAGTGTTAAGTCGAAATTTCGAGTTTAAAGCCGAAATTTCGAGAAAAAAAATCGAAATTTAAAAAAAACCGAGTTTTTGACAAAAAAGTCGAAATCCCTAAACATTTTTTTTTTATAATCAGTGTACTTTTGACGCTTTTGTAAAATGTCGAAATTTCTAAATATAATTTTTTTAATCAATGCCTTCCTACGCTTTTGAAAAATGTCGACTTTAAACTCAAAATTTCGACTTTTTTCTCGAAAATTCTACTCCATGCATACATATGTCAAGAAAGCCGAAATTTGGGGTAATAAAAAATTGAAATTACTGAACGTAGCCTACTGCTAAGTGTCAATATTAAATTGTAAAAGGGTTGGTGCATGTATTGGGAAGCCTTGAGTTCATTGCCAATTTTTATTAAAATGTTGCTTATCATAAGCTGAATAGTTGGCAATTTCGAAAATTATTTACATGCTTAAATATACAATTAGCCGTTTTTCTACTGATATTTCAATTCGTATCATCGTAAATTTTTTGGGGAATATTCATTTCGGGGAGGGTCCGGACCCCTTGGACCCCCCCCCTGGCTACGTGCCTGTGCCAGACTCTGTCGAAGGCCTTTGAGATATCCAATACCACAATCCTAGCCTCAGCATGTTTTTCCATAACGTTTTCTCTTCCACAAAGTATAAATCTTGATGGAATGGACTTGTCCTTGATTATCTTCAAAAATTGATGTACAAATCTTGTCCCCTGTAACCAAGAAAAATTAAAAAGTACAATAGTTGCTCTAATGCGTTTCGATTCTCTGAAGATAATAGCTTGGTTATCGAAACGCACTAGAGCAACGTTTTGAATCTTCCTTAGTTTCAGGAGATAAGATTTGTACATCAGTTTTTACAAAGTATGAAGTTAGCTGTCAACTGGAAAAGATAGAGAAGACTCATTGGTTCTAGATAAGGTATAATGTGATGCATTCTTATTGAAGTACTTGGTTGCAGTTTAGCCAAATTAAGTTTTGCAAACTTTCACATTTTATCAAAATTATGATTGAAGACAACGGATGCCTTACTACGAAACCACATAATAATTATCCCAACTGACCATGTGCCACATAATTTAGTGTTAAATTCAATGTTTTTGCCATGTGCCTTTATGGTGACGACTGAAAGCGACACGGTAATAAATGATGAATTTTGAAGGATTTATGTTGGTTGCAAGTCACTAAAGTAATTGGATATGGAAACGGCGGTGTGTTATCATGTGAATGCAGGAATGCAGAAGTTAACCACAAAGGAGCGGCCACTGACCATATATTCACACATTCCGCATTTCTTGCGGGTCTCTCATATCAAATAATAAATGCGCTACCTTTTGTATAACTGACCGATGACTCGGCTACCGTTCGTGAATTAAAACGTCAAACCTGCTCTGCTTTAGACTGGAATGCTCGCTAAGGCATCTGCACGCCATTAAAAGGCCAACATTAACACTTATCATGTCGCCTGACTGCTCGCCTTTACGTGGAAATATTATGTTAAAAATGCAATGATTAATTGAATTCGCGTGTTTAAACTATAGGAAAAATAACGCCATATTTAGTTAGGCAAAGCTACCCTCATGGAGTGAAGGGTTTTCGAAAAGAAACACATAGGTTAATTGAAACGCAGGACTTGTCCCCTGAAACCAAGAAAAATGACAGCTTGGATGTCGAAACGCGTTAGTGCAACCTTTGTTGTGTTTTTTAATTTTTCTTGGTTTCAGGGGACAAGTTCTGTGTTTCAATTTTTGAAGATAACCAAGGACCAGTCCGTTCCATGAAACATAGGTTAATTGCATCAGTTGAGAAAAAAAAGTAATAGTATGAGCTTAAATTTCCAATTCGCTGCTTCAAATTACCATTATTGGGTTAAATTTTGTATTAAATTATTTCTTCCAGCTGGACAGTGTCACCGAAGTACTGGAAGTGGTAGTGGAAGTGGAAGTGTAGATATTTTACCCGTCATCGTAGGGGATTTATTCAGGAACACGGAAACAAGACAGAAGAGCACGATAACTCATTAGGTTAACCAGCCTCTAGGTTAACCAGTCTCTAGGTTAACCAGTCTCTAGGTTAACCATACCGAGGCGAAACACTTCCGAGGTAAACGTAGCCCAAAATTGGTGAGAAGAAATGCAATGATGTGTACATAATATTGGCTGCCTAACTTGGTATTTCCAAGCACTTGAAACTAATATGAAAATATGTTATTGCATCCTTACTGGTTGAATTTTCTAATTTAACCAAATACGTTTTCGTCATCATATTAACAGACCTCGAATGTGCTCATTTGAACCGCTGGAGGAACATAACCATCTGCAGGCAAGCAAGACTGCTGATGGATAAACCTTTGCAATCAAGGGCTGAAGTACCTATTACAAGTGATAACAGCAGGCTATACAAAGCTCAAATTAGGCCAACACTAGAATACTGTTCTCATGTTTGGAGTTTAGCCCCAAAGCATACTTTAGCTGCTCCTTGGTTATCTTCAAAAATTGAAATACAGAACTTATCCAACGACTGGAGCTACCTTTGTTGTGTTTTTTAATCTTTTTTGGTTTCAGGGGACAAGTTCTGTATTTTAATACTTTAGCTCTTTTGGATTCAATTCAAAGAAGAGCGATTGGCCTAATTGATGACGAGAGTTTGACCGATTCTCTCGAAACAATAGAGCACAGGTTGTTGGCGACTTGACTTAATATTTCGTCTTGATGTAATTCGACCCTTTTTAAAAATTTCGACTTTTTTAAAACAGTTTTTCAAAATGTTAATTAACGAAATTTTCAATTTTAATCGAAACTTTCAACATTTCAAAATTTTGTCTTGTTGAGCCAAATTTTCAAACCTAATTTTTAGCTTATAAAAGAAAGTGATGACATTTTGTAATTGCCCCTTGCGTCTTGTTTTGAAAATTCTGTTTTTAAAAGTTTTTCGACAATTTCGACCTTTCCAAAGTTGCCTTTTTCGAGCAAAATTGTTTTCCAAAACCCAATTTTTGGCTTGTAAAAGAAAATTTTAAATTTGAATGTTCAGTTAAATATCGTTTTTCACCCCACTTGGGGTTCACATTTTTAAAATCGATTAAGTATGTGTTTAGTGATTGCTTTTATCTATTCTTTATATAAAAATTTTGACAAAAAATGTTTAAAAAAAAATCCTAAAATTTCTCTAAGAATGTCAACATTTTGAAGAGATTTAAAAAAAAGTTCAATTTTGACATAAATGTTGAATTTCAAGAAAAAATGAACCTTCTAAATTTCAACTTTTTTGCGATTTGTTATTTCACTAAAAAAAACTTATCACTATTGTAGAACCGAAAAAAATTCTGAATCTAAATTTCCAATTTTTCTAGAACTGTTATTTTTATTTGTTAAATTTATTCTCGAAATTGTCAAGTCCTTTAAATTTCGATAAAAAATATATTGAAATTTAAAGATTAAGCTCAAAATTTGAAGAAAAAGCAAACAACATTTCTAGAAATTTTTTATTGGTTTATAAAATTTTTCAAAAAAAATAATAAATAATAAGGAATAAATTAATTGTCAGAAATATTCTCAAAATTTTGACTTTTTAAGTAGGATTTATTGAAATTTTGAAAAATGAGTCAACATTTCTAGAAAAGTCGAAATTTCGAAATTAAAAATAGTCAAAATATTAAATTAATTGACAATTTAATGTTCTAATTTAAATTTTTTCTAGTAATTTTGAAGTTCCCATGGAAACTTCAGAGATCAAATATTTCAGCGTGAAGTCGATTGTGATTAAAATTCACATTTTGGGAATGTATTTGTAATTGAACTGTAAATGATTATTCGAAATTTGTCTCAAAACTTCGAACAATTTTAACAACAGATACTATTTCTTAACTTTGAGTTTTAATTCGACATTTTTTTTAAAAAGTTTATGTTTGGAAAGAAAAAAAAATATCTATTTAAAAAAAAAACATATTTCAAGCTCAGGAATGTTTCTAAAAAACAGATAAAATTCATTATTTAATCACAAAATTTTTTTCTCGAATTTTGCCTTTTTTCCTAAAGTTGAGGTTTCTATTGGAGGTTCATTGAGAAGCAACAGAGCTGATTTGTTATTAATTTTCTGAACTAATTTGCTTTTACACAATTTTAACACACAAACGCCGTCGCAGCACCCCCTCCAGTTTTAGCTACTAGCCGCTACTGATTCGAGATCATTTTTATTCGGGATGGTTGGTTACGCATTATGCTCGCACACTCCTGCATTCGAATATGTATCTCATTTTTAATTTATTGCTTCATTCTTCTCATAAAATTATTAAATAGCGAAATGCTTAAGTACTTTTTAAAATCTGGCTCTCAATTTTAATAATGAAATTTAGCAATATCTGGAAATACAGTACCAATATGCGAATCCAATCAAATTTAAAGATACGTATGCGAATTCTAAAGCTTCAAGATTTATTTATATTAAGAAATTTATATACATTCAATTAGGAAATTACCAATTATGGGCATAGGTACAGAAGTAGTGAAATCGAAGGTCATGTCTCGCCACCACATACCTCGAATAGGCCGCCGAGACAATTTTTCTTGTAGGTATTTTATTACCCCATAATTCGATTCTTTGTATTCGAATACTCATTCGATTCTCAAAAGTATTCGAATTCAATGTATTCGATTCTGAAAATCGTTCGATTATTCCAACACTAAACTCAACCTGTTAGAAAGCCACTGATGTCAACTATGTGGGATTGAAACTGAAACAATTTATACATTGTGTGTGCTTGTTGAAACCTTGCCAGATACAGATATAATCTGACTGGAAAAGAAACATTAAAACCAGAAGATCTGGAAGGAATATGTGCTGAAGGTCAGATGTTGAGTCTGGCTGCAAATGTTGAGATGACCTTGAATAGGCTCATTTGAACCACTGGAGGAACATAACGACCTGCAGGCAAGCAAGACTGCTGATGGATAAACCCTCGCAATCAAGGGCTGAAGTATTTATTTAAAATGTATAAAATACATATTAATTACAAATGATTCATAAAAGAATGGTAGCAATAATAATATTAATAATAAATACATATTATGACAAAATGACAATAAATTAATCTAACATATTAAAAAAAAAAATACACATATATAAAATTCCGAATCTATTTTCTAGGGATAATTTTTCGTAAAAGACTCTTAAATTGATAGAGGAAATTAGAATTTTTTATTGCAACAGGTAAGTTGTTGAATTCACATAAACCATCAAAAAATAGGGATCTTTTGGTACTTTGCTTTTTAACTGTGTTTATATAAAAATTTGTTGTGTTGCGGGTATTATGGTTGTGAATATCTCTAACATTGATTAAACAAATTTTTAAATAATTCGGCAAAAGGTTTTTAGTTATTTTAAAAATAAAGCACATGTTAAGATAGAACAGATATTGTTTTACGGACAAGAACTGGAGACATTCAAGCATGAAGTCAACACTAACATGATTATTGCATCGCAAAATGATTCTTAATGCTCTATTTTGTAATAGTTGTAGTTTATTTAAGAGTTCTTGAGTGAAATAATGCGTAATTGTTGGGCAATAGATGAATAAAGGGGCAATCCATGACTTATAGAGGTCAATTCTAGCAGGAAGATTTAAAGATTGACAAATACGCCAAAAATATTTAACTCTAGATGAAAGTTTATCAATAGTAGTCTTAGCATGATTTTTAAAGTTCAGGGATGAATCTATAATAACACCTAAGTATTTGATCTCATTGACATATTCTAAATTTGTTTGGTTTAATATTATTGGTCGTATATCAGATGCATCACAGTTTCCCGTTATCATTACTTTGGATTTGTTTGTGTTAATTAGCAATTTATTTGTTTGTAACCAGTGACTCATTGAATCTAGCACTAAGTTCATTTTATCAATAGCACTGTCAATGTTATCATCAAGCACAGTAACAAGGGTATCATCTGCAAAAAGGTTTAGGAATGTATTTGGATCACTAATAATAATACATTAAAAATAATATTGGTCCCAGGATCGTTCCTTGTGGAACTCCATAAATGTTGTCGACAGGATTAGAGGAAAATCCATCGATCGTTGTTCTCTGACTTCTGCCAAATAGATATGAACGAAACCATTGTACTGTAGAATCATGAAAGCCCATATTTTCCAGTTTTACTAGAAGAGTCGATCTATCAATAGTTTCGAAAGCACGTTTTAAGTCGAGGAATGTCGCAATGGCTACACAGTTATTATTGTCCAACCATTTTTTCCATTTTGATACTACTAATTGCAGAGAAGATTCACAGGATTGTTTTTCACGAAAACCCGATTGCTGTTCAATTAAAATATTATTGGAGTTTATGTAATTAATAACTTGAGTATATATTAATGATTCAAAAACTTTTTCGAGGTATGGCATAGTAATAACAGGTCTATAATCACCGGGTTGTATTGAATTTGGTACTTTTTGTTTAGGGAAAATTAATGATGTTTTCCAACGTGTTGGGAAAGTGGTAGTAGAAATTGATTTATTGTATATATCGGTCAATTTGGTTGCAATGAACCCTCCGCTGGCTTCTATGACAGATTTGGTGACTAAATCAGTCGATGAATTTTTTGTGTTCCTAATGGCCTTTGATACTTCTTCTTACGTAAATGATTTAAGGATAAACGTACTCTCAATAGGTTCATTTCAGATAGTTGTTCTTGTTGATGGGTTTGATTGTACTAATAGCTCAATGCTATTTACAATAAATTTGTTATAATTTTCAGCAATGTCTTGGGGGTTAGTTAAATTAATATTATCAAATTCCATTTTTGCGGGAGAAGTACCTATTGCAAAGAGTAATATAAGACTAATCAAATCACTAGGTCTGCTCACTGGTCAGGGAAACTTGAAAGGACACCTAGTTAAAATCAACCTGTTACAAAGCCACCGATGAAAATGAAACGGCTACACATTGTGTGTGCTTGTTGAAACCTTGCCAGATACAGATATAATCTGACTGGAAAAGAAACATTAAAACCAGAAGATCTGGAAGGAATGAGTGTTGCAGGTCAGATGTTGAGTCTAGCTGCAAATGTTGGGATGACCTTGAATAGGCTCATTTGAACCACAGGAGGAACAAAACCACCTGCAGGCAAGCAAGACTGCTGATGGATAAACCCTTGCAATCAAGGGCTAAAGTACCTATTGCAAAGAGTAATAGAGGACTAAGCAAATCACTAGGTCTGCCCACTGGTCAGGGGAACTTGAAAGGACACCTGGTTAAAATCAACCTATTACAAAGCCACCGATATCAACTATATGGGAATGAAACGGCTACACATTGTGTATGCTTGTTGAATCCTTGCCAGATGCCGACATAACCTGACTGGAAAAGAAACATTAAAACCAGAAGATCTGGAAGGAATATGTGTTGAAGGTCAGATGTTGAGTCTGGCTGCAAATGTTGGGATGACCTCGAATAGGCTCATTTGAACCATAACATAACCACCTGCAGGCAAGCAAGACTGCTGATGGATAAACCCTTGCAATCAAGGGCTGAAGTACCTATTGCAAAGAGTAATAGAAGACTAAGTAAATCACTAGGTCTGCTCACTGGTCAGGGGAACTTGAAAGGACACCTGGTTAAAATCAACCTATTACAAAGCCACCGATGTCAACTATATGAGAATGAAACGGCTACACATGGTGTGTGCCTGTTGAAACCTTGCCAGATACAGATATAACCTGACTGGTGGAGAATCATTAAGCTCAGAAGATCTGGAAGGAATGAGTGTTGCAGGTCAGATGTTGAGTCTGGCTGCCAATGTTGGGATGACCTTGAATGGGCTCATTTGAACCACTGGAGGAACATAACCATCTGCGGGCAAGCAAGACTGCTGACGGATAAACCCTTGCAATCAAGGGCTGAAGTACCAATTGCAAAGAGTAATAGAAGACTAAGCAAATCACTAGGTCTGCTCACTGGTCAGGGGAACTTCAAAGGACACCTGCTTAAAATCAACCTATTACAAAGCCACCGATGTCAACTATATGGGAATGAAAAGACTACACATTGTGTGTGCTTGTTGAAATCTTGCCAGATGCAGATATAACCTGACTGGTAGAGAAACATTAAGCTCAGAAGATCTGGAAGGAATGAGTGTTGCAGGTCAGATGTTGAGTCTAGCTGAAAATGTTGGGATGACCTCGAATGGGCTCATTTGAACCACTGAAGGAACATAACCACCTGCAGGCAAGCAAGACTGCTGATGGATAAACCCTTGCAATCAAGGGCTGAAGTAGCTATTGCAGAGAGTAATAGAAGACTAAGCAAATTCACTAGGTCTGCTCACTGGTCAGGGGAACTTGAAAGGACACCTGGTTAAAATCAACCTATTACAAAGCCACCGATGTCAACTATATGGGAATGAAAAGGCTACACATTGTGTGTGCTTGTTGAAACCTTGCCAGATACAGATATAACCTGACTGGTAGAGAAACATTAAGATCAGAAGATCTGGAAGGAAAGAGTGCTGCAGGTCAGATGTTGAGGCTGGCTGCAAATGTTGGGAAGACCTTGAATGGGCTCATTTGAACTACTGGAGGAACATGGACACCTGCAGGCAAGCAAGACTGCTGATGGATAAACCCTTGCAATCAAGCGCCGAAGTACTTGTCGTAAGGAATAATAGCAGACTACACAAATCACAAGGTCTGCTTACTGGTCAGGAGAACTTCAAAGGACTGCTGGTTAAACTCAACCTATTAGAAAGCCACTGATGTCAACTATGCGGGAATGAAACTATGGCATTTACACATTTTGTGTGCTTGTTAAAACCTTGCCAGATACAGATATAATCTGACTGGAAAAGAAACATGAAAACCAGAAGATCTGGAAGGAATAGGTGTTGCAGGTCAGATGTTGAGCCTGGCTCCAAATGTTGGGATGTATAACTCTAACTGGGACTCAAACAAACTTGTGGAATTTACAAAAGATTTTGAATCTAGGTGGTTTATAATGGCCCCCACAAAATAAGAAGACGTGCTTAATTATTCATTTTACGACGTTTTCGTACTTCTAACTTCAGTGGTGTGCAGCTCCGTGGTGATGTCAACCATTAATCAACCTCTACCTTTCCAGTAATACGTGATTTGTGTCTGTAGGTAATATTTGCTATTTGAGTTCGTTTTATAATCATTTCCTCTAAAATAACTTTGTTGAAAACAATTTTTTGCCAAATTTGTTTCAACTATTTGATCTTTATACTCTACTTTTCGCAGTGATACTTTTGAAATGTCAGAAGTGTCTATTTTATAAAAATTGTTTTCACAGCTTGGTAAAGGAACCCTCTTCTTCTCTCTCTCTCTCTTTTTCTCTCTCTCTCTCTCTTTCTCTCTCTCTCTCTCTTTTTCTCTCTCTCTCTCTCTTTTTTCTCTCCCTCTCTCTTTCTATCTTTCTTTCTCTCTCTCTCTCTCTCTGATGGATAAACCCTTGGCAATCAAGGGCTGAAGTACTCTCTCTCTCTCTCTCTCTCTCTCTCTCTCTCTCTCTCTCTCTCTCTCTCTCTCTCTCTCTCTCTCTCTCCCTCGCTCCCTCTCTCTTTCTATCTTTCTCTCTCTCTCTCTCTCTCTCTCTCTCTCTCTCTCTCTCTCTCTCTCTCTCTCTGATTGCAATGAACAAAAGCAAACGAAGCAAAGCACTAGATCTGCTTACTGGCAGCGGGAACTTTAAACCACACCTGGTTAAACTCAACCTAGGAGCTATTTAATACTGTACTTTTAGCAGTTATACTTTTGAAATGTCAGAAGTCTCTATTTTATAAAAATTCTTTTCATAGCTTGGTAAATGAACCTCTCTTTTTTCAGTCATTATTGTCATCATGAATAAGTCATACCAGCTCAATACCAATTTTGTTTTCCCACAATGAGGTCTTGAGTACCACAACCAACTGAATCGAAAACGCATTCTCTGCATGGGTTCTATAGGCGTGCGTAACTACGCAACGTGTATGAGGAAGGGGGTGCTGTTATTCGATAGGAATTAATTACAGTGGTAGAGTTAACTCTCCCGCCGAGATGTGTTCACCGTCCCTGTTGGACTCCTGCCTAATGAACTTCGTGACGTTAATCATATGAAAACCTACAGAGGATACAGATTATCCAGCTGGTCACAGTGACCCTACGAAATTTTAGTTGCCACTTCTATTGATGCGAGGTTTCCACATCGCAAGATGCTTTCAATATCGAATTCAATGTTAGACCACAACTAATAAATGCGGGCGCCCCACGTCGTTTCTTCTCAGCAGGATTTTAATAATGTTATTATGTCTTGTGTGTTGTTGGATAAAATAGAGCTAATGTGGGTATTCCATAGATATTTTAGAGAGCTTAAAGTATATTGAACGCTTCACAATTTTGTTGTATCAAATAAAATGTTAAACAAGTAAGATACAGAAAATAATCTATTTTTTCTCGGTCAGTTCGAAAGTTCGTCTTGGGCTTGGACTTATTATTATGTTAATTATGTGGAATTATGATTACATCTGTATCTGGCAAGGTTTGAATAAGCGCACACAATGTGTAAGCTTGTTTGCTTTTCAGTCACACACAGTCGACATTTATCACTTTCTCCTAGGTTGAGTTTAACCAGGTGTGGTTTAAAGTTCCCTCGGCCAATTAGCAGACCTAGTGCTTTGCTTAGTTTGCTTTTGTTCATTGCAACAAGTACTTCAGCCCTTGATTGCCATCAGAGAGAGAAGAGGGAGAGAAGGTGTGGTTTAAAGTTCCCTCGGCCAGTTAGCAGACCTAGTGCTTTGCTTAGTTTGCTTTTGTTCATTGCAACAAGTACTTCAGCCCTTGATTGCCATCAGAGAGAGAAGAGGGAGAGAAGGTGTGGTTTAAAGTTCCCTCGGCCAGTTAGCAGACCTGGTGCTTTGCTTAGTTTGCTTTTGTTCATTGCAACAAGTACTTCAGCCCTTGATTGCCATCAGAGAGAGAGAAGAGGGAGAGAAGAGGGAGTTCGCCCTAGGCTGGGAATTTTCAGATTTGTCTAACTTTTTTAAGATAGGTTTTTATTATTATAACTGTTTAATACCTACCTACATGGCGAGAAAAAAAAATGTATCCTACTATTATAGTCAATATGAAAAATTTGTACCAATGAAACTTTAAATTGAACTAAATGAAAAAAAAAAACTTTAATCTTATTGTTCAATTTATATTGTTATTGTTATTATATTCAGATTATATATTATACATTAGGAGTACTTGGTCTACGGTTTCGGGAAAATTATGTGGTTTACTTAGTTGTCTATACTAGCAGGTGTTCTACATTAAGCTTTTAATATACCAGTAAGCTCAATCCTTACTAATATGTAAATCCGAAAGTGTTTGTCTGTTTGTTTGTCAGCTTTGGAATTGCCAGATTTAGTATAGTTTCTCGATTTTTTACCCCCGCGAATAGGACACAACTCCTTTTCTATGTAAATGCAAAACTTGACAATGACGACACGATGATGGCGTCATCTAACGATGAGGGCCCAAACTTGATGTAACTTTGCAGGTAAAATTCTTTTAGATCTGACACTTTCACAGCGTCATAACACGATAGGACGCGACTCCCTTTCTTCGCGGCTTCTCTGCGGTGATAGTTGCCATATGTCCCGTATTTTACGGGTTCTTCCATATTTTGGTAAATCTGTATTTGGAAATAAATCTCCCGTATTTTAAAGAGTGCAACGGTAACACACATTTTTATATAAAACATATTAAGAACTATATGCAACATGTGAATTGTAAATTTTCGGAGTTGGTTGTTGGTAATGCTATACACATGCTATACTGTGAGAAGATTCTCCTTTTTCGTAGTGCGTTTCAGTTCTCGGACTTCATACATGCACGTGATGAAAAATGAATGCGACAATGATTAAAGTTTCATTGATTAAATTATTGGATGTAGCAAGTCGTGAGAGAGCTTTAGAGGGAATACATTACGTGGTCCCGGGGGATTAGGACGCGATAAGGGTGATGTATGGCGGGAAGTCGCGAAGACGTGGCGGGAGATTAGTGGAGATCGCTTGTAGAGCACAGGGTTACTTCCGGTCGTGACAGCCGAGATAAATCACCCATCTTGTGCCGCCGCGTCGCCCGATTAATGGCCGAACAAATGTGGAAAACCACCTCTGCACTTTGGGCGCTTTTCCTGAAACATCGTCCAATGCAGCCAATATTGAGAGTTTATGTTCTGCCGCAGGATTTATGGCCTTTCTTTCGGTCGGGGTTGCTCTACAACACATTAGAGAAGAATGGGTTGCCTACAAATCGACGGCTTTTTATCATGATATTCATGGGAGGCTTTCGGACAACCGTTCCATTATCGAAGCTTCCTGCTCTATGATGTACATCATGGAAATATACCGAATGTAGGTTTTTAAATTTTTCCTTGAGTGGTTTTGTTGCATCCATTTTCACAGAATTTTCATTGTCTTCATCAATTATTGTTTTCTCTGTAAGGGGTGCGCAGTAATGGTTTCCCAAATCGTATCTTCTAAGTACAACTAATCTACGAGGACATATCTAAGCCATTTGCTAATATCTAATTACATTTATTTTTAGGTTAGTTCTACTTCCTGTGTTCGTTTCTTTAATAATTTCTCTACTGACAGCGATCCTATCTTTAATGTTGTTAATGCGTCTCTTTTCTACTCCAAATAATTCAATAATTTGGTCACCAAAACTCTTAGACTAATTCTACAGAGTTTTAGTGGCCAAAGTATGATAAAGATGTAACCTGTTGCCAAGCATTTTGACCAGATGGGTATAAAAAGTTCAAAATTAAATAGAAATTTATCGTTTAATATATCAAAAATCATATAAATATGCACAATTAAGTTGTTAGTTTTGAAAATAATGTAATATCAAAAATTAAAACGTCAAGCACGAAAATAACAGCAGACCCGAAGGACGTACCCTAGTGAAATTGCATGGGCAATTTGCAGTGAGATCTAAACATATTTTATTCTAACCCATAACTTCATATCACTAACGTATTAACGTATACGTTGTAGTTACGTATCTGGGACGCCTTTTCATACTTTAACATTTGATTTTAGACGAGGGCAATTGCGCGTAGTTGATAAGTGCCAACGAAGGTGACATAGAACTTAGCTTTCGCGATAAAAACAACATTAATACATTTTAACCTAATTCCCACTACTGTCGCTTTCTCAAATATTAAGTAATAACAAAAGTATTTTTATTTGAAAAGATGGGAATTTGTTGTGTCCACATCAGTATGAAGCTTTTATGGATTTTCTGCTCGAAATAATTCAATAATTTAGTCACCAAATCTCTAGAGGAACTCTACAGATTTTTAGTGGCCAAAGTATGATGAAGATGTAACCTGTTGCCAAGCATTTTGACCAGATGGGTCGCCACATAACACAAAAAGTTTAAAATTAAATAGAAATTTATCGTTTAATATATCAAAAATCACATAAACATACACAATTTAGTTGTCAGTTTCGAAAATAATGCAATATTAAAAATTGAAACGTCAAGCACGAAAATAACAGCAGACCCGAAGGACGTACCCTAGTGAAACTGCATGGGCAATTTGCAGTGAGATCTAAACATATTTTATTCTAACCCATAACTTCATATCAGTAACGTATTAACGTATACGTTGTAGTTACGTATATGGGACGCCTCTCCATACTTTAACATTTGATTTTAGACGAGGGCAATTGCGCGTAATCGATAAGTGCCAACGAAGATGACCTAGAACTTAGCTTTCGCGATAAAAACTATATTAATACATTTTAACCTAATTCCTAGTACTATCAGTTGCTCAAATATTAAGTAATAACAAAACTATTTTTATTTGAAAATATGGGAATTTTCTGTGTCCACATCAGTATGAAGCTTGTATAGATTTTCTGCTCGAAATAATTCAATAATTTAGTAACCAAATCTCTAGAGGAACTCTACAGATTTTTAGTGGCCAAAATATGATGAAGATGTAACCTGTTGCCAAGCATTTTGACCAGATGGGTCGTCACATAACACAAAAAGTTCAAAATTAAATAGAAATTTAGCGTTTAATAAATCAAAAATCATATAAATATACACAATTTAGTTGTCAGTTTCGAAAATAATGCAATATTAAAAATTGAAACGTCAAGCACGAAAATAACAGCAGACCCGAAGGACGTACCCTAGTGAAACTGCATGGGCAATTTGCAGTGAGATCTAAACATATTTTATTCTAACCCATAACTTCATATCAGTAACGTATTAACGTATACGTTGTAGTTACGTATCTGGGACGCCTTTTCAAACTTTAACATTTGATTTTAGACGAGGGCATTTGCGCGTAGTTGATAAGTGCCAACGAAGATGACATAGAACTTAGCTTTCGCGATAAAAACTATATTAATACATTTTAACCTAATTCCTACTACTGTCAGTTGCAGTGACGGCTCGCGTATAGGCACTGTGGAACTGCAGCACCCCCAATTTCGCTTATGAGTTTTCTCTCAAAATTTTCCGAAGATTTTTCCTTAAACAATTTTTTGTAGAGATTTTAAATTTTCTCATTTCTTTCTATAGAAATGTCAAGTTTCTTTAACGAAGTTAGGGGATTTTAAAATCTATTGTATTTTTTTTCTAATTTTTATAAACATTTGGAAAAAATAATTGAAATTTCAAAATAAACTCTTAATCCAACATTTCTAGCATTTTAATATTTCGCTAAAAAAATTAATGGTGCATATTCGAATTTTTACCTGAAATCTCAATTTTAACTATTTTGTATAAAAATTTTGAGTTGCTTCTAGATATTTCGATTTATTTAAGAAAACTTTAATTTTTTCTGCGCAGTTTTCATTTTTCCTAAATATTTTATGAAAACAAAATTTTCTGAAAATGTTGCCCCTAAAATTTCTTCTGCACATTTCAACTTCTCCAGATTTTTTTATGTTCCTTTAATTTGCTTTAAAAATGTCAAGTTTTTTCACTAGACTTTGACATTTTATAGTTCATTTTATTTTCTAATTTTGTGAAAAATGTTTAACAAAAAACCCTAAAATTTTTATAAAAATATCAACATTTTGGCAAAAACGAAGAAATTTTAAGAAAAAATTTAGACAAAATTTTGGAATAATATCGAAATTTAAAATAAATTGCATACTTTTTAATTAAATTTTCAAAGGAGCTAAATTTTTAAATATTGGAGAAAACACTAAAATAATCAAAAAATTCGTAATTATTAAAAAGGTTGAAATTTTGAAAGGGTAAAATTTTGGAGTAGTGAAAATTGAAAATAAAAACAACCTTTTTTTAAAAGTTAAAGATTTAATCGGAAGTGTTAAAAAAAATTATAAATAATATTTTGAAAAAAGTTCGACCTTGTTCAAAAAAAGTCAAGTTTTCAAAGAGCCGAAATTTTGAACAAAATCGACGTTTTGAAATGGAGTAGAAATTTTTAGAAAAATTCGAAATTTTACGAATTAGTCGAAAATTTCAAAATACTTTTTTAAGAAATGTCTCACTTAAGAGAATAATCAAAATTTTCAAAGAAAATATCGTCAGTTTGCGAAAAATGTTGAAATTTTGAAAATAGTTTAAATTAAAAAAATAGTTGAAGTTTTTAAGTTTTCCAAAAAATTTTTAATTTTGAAGAATGGCTAAAATTTCGAGAAATTTGAGCATTTGAAAAAACCGAAATTTTCAACAGTGGGAATTAAAAAATAGTCGAAAATTTTAGTAAAGTGCAGATTTAAGAAAAGGGTAAATTTTTCAAAAAAAAAGTGGAAATTTTTTGACATTTAGATTTTTCTAAATTTTGCGAAATATACAAAATATATAAAAAATTTAAAGATAAGGAAACAATTTTCAAGAACTTTCAAATTTCTAAAAGAAGTCAAAATTTTAAAAATGAAGAAATTTTTAAATAGGTCGAAATTAAAAAAAATATCAAAACTTTGAAAAAGTAGACATTTAAAAGATCTACGAATTATTATGGAGTTTTTAAAATAAATGGAAATTTTAAAAAAAGTTTAAATTTAGAATAATTGTGAAATTTTCACTCAAACTATCCATAAAAAGAAGAATTTTCGGAGTCGGAATATTGAAAACAAGTCAAAAATTATCAGATAGATCGAGGTTTTCAAAAGTTGAAATATTGAGAAGTTGAAAAAAGTTGAAGAATTCGAGAAAAGTTGAAAAAAGTTTAAATTTTTGGTAATTAAAATTTTGAACCAAAGTTGAAGATTTTTTTAAAAAAGATTAAAATTTTTAGATCAACAAAATTAAAATTTTGAAAAAATGTCAAACTTTTCATAAAACGTTAAAATTTAAAAAAAGTCGAAATTTTAAAAGAATTTTAAAAATTAAAAAGAAACCAAATTAAAAAAACAAAAATAGTCGAACATGTAAAAAAAGTCGACATTTAATAAAATGTCTCCATTTTAAAAATCGAAACTTTCCAAAAAGGTCGAAATTTTGAAAAATGATTGACAGAAAAAAGAAAACAGTTGAAATTATTAAGAATCGAAATTTTCGATAAAAATAAAATTTTCAAAAAAAAATGATGAAATTTTGAAAAAGATCGAAAATTTAAAAAGTAAAAAGCCCAGTTTTCAAAATTTTACAGAAAAAGTAAGAATTTGAAAGGGTGGACAGAGGGGTCAAATAGTCAACGTTTTTTTTTTTAAATTGACAATGAAAATTTGAATTAGTTATTATAAATTAATCAGTTAATATATTCGAGAACTCTTTCCGGGTTAAACTCAAAACTTCAACTCTGAATGCATTAAAAATGGAATTTTAAAATTGAAGTATTTTCAAAGGGTGAAAATTTTGAAACTAGAGCAACCTTTGTTGTGCTTTTTAATCTTTCTTGGTTTCAGGGCACAAGTTATATATTTTAATTTTTGGAGATGTATCAGAAAAAGGTACTTAATTCTCAAAAAAATAAATATAAAAAAAAACACCGAAAAGTTCAAAAGTTTTCGAAAATGGAGATATTTTTTAAAAAGTACACACAGATTTTCGGAAAATTTAATACATAAAAATAAAATAAATTTGAAATTACAAAAAAAGTCTAAATTTTGGAATACAATTGAAGTTTGGAAAAAATCCAGTCTTTTAAAAAACGCGACATTATTAAAAATTTTCTTTGTCGTTTTTTAAGAAATGTAAAATTTTCGAAAAGTTACATTTTAAAAATGTCGAAATTCTTGGTCGAAATTTTAAAAAGTTGAATTTTGAAGCAATTTGCATTTTGGATCAAAACGATAAACATTGTCGCAGCACCCCCATTAGTTTTGCCTACGAGCCGCCACTGGTCAGTTGCTCAAATATTAAGTAATAACAAGAATATTTTTATTTGAAAAGATGGGAATTTTTTGTGCCCACATCCGTATGAAGCTTTTATGGATTTTCCGCCCGAAATAATTCAATAATTTAGTCACCAAAATTCTAGAGGAACTCTATAGCGCTTTAGTGGTCAAAGTATGATGAAGATGTAACCTGTTGCCAAGCATTTTGACCAGATGCGTCGTCACATTATACAAAAAGTGCAAATTTAAGTAGAAATTTATCGTTTAATATATCAAAAATCGTATAAATATACACAATTTAGTTGTCAGTTTCGAAAATAACACAATATTAAAAATTAAAGCGTCAAGCACGAAAATAACAGCAGACTCGATGGACGTACCCTAGTGAAATTGCATGGGCGATTTGCAGTGAGATCTAAACCTATTTTATTCTAACCTATAACTTCATATCAGTAACGTATTAACGTATACGTTGTAGTTACGTATATGGGACGTCTCTTCATACTTTAACATTTGATTTTGGACGAGGGCAATTGCGCGTCGTTGATAAGTGCCAACGAAGATAACATAAAACTTAGCTTTCGCGATAAAAACTATACTAATACATTTTAACCTCATTCCCACTACTGTCAGTTGCTCAAATATTAAGTATAAACAAAAATATTTTCATTTGAAAAGATGGGAGTTTTATGTGAACCCCTCCGTATGAACCTTTTATAGATTTTCTGCTCGAAATAATTCAACAATTTAGGCACCAAATCTCTAGAGGAACTCTATAGCGCTTTAGTGGTCAAAGTATGATGAAGATGTAACCTGTTGCCAAGCATTTTGACCAGATGCGTCGTCACATTATACAAAAAGAGCAAAATTAAATAAAAATTTATCGTTTAATATATCAAAAATCGTATAAATATACACAATTTAGTTGTCAGTTTCGAAAATAACGCAATATTAAAAATTAAAGCGTCAAGCACGAAAATAACAGCAGACCCGAAGGACGTACCCTAGTGAAACTGAATGGGCAATTTGCAGTGAGATCTAAACATATTTTATTCTAACCCATAACTTCATATCAGTAACGTATTAACGTATACGTTGTAGTTACGTATCTGGGACGCCTCTTCATACTTTAACATTTGATTTTAGACGAGGGCAATTGCGCGTAGTCGATAAGTGCCAACGAAGATGACATAGAACTTAGCTTTCGCGATAAAAACTATATTAATACATTTTAACCTAATTCCCACTACTGTCAGTTGCTCAAATATTAAGTAATAATAAAAATATTTTTATTTGAAAAGATGGGAATTTTCTGTGTCCACATCAGTATGAAGCTTGTATAGATTTTCTGCTCGAAATAATTCAATAATTTAGTAACCAAATCTCTAGAGGAACTCTACAGATTTTTAGTGGCCAAAGTATGATGAAGATGTAACCTATTGCCAAGCATTTTGACCAGATGGGTCGTCACATAACACAAAAAGTTCAAAATTAAATAGAAATTTATCGTTTAATAAATCAAAAATCATATAAATATACACAATTTAGTTGTCAGTTTCGAAAATAATGCAATATTAAAAATTGAAACGTCAAGCACGAAAATAACAGCAGACTCGATGGACGTACCCCAGTAAAATTGCATGGGTGATTTGTAGTGAGATCTAAACATATTTTATTCTAACCTATAACTTCATATCAGTAACGTATTAACGTATACGTTGTAGTTACGTATCTGGGACGCCTTTTCATACCTTAACATTTGATTTTAGACGAGGGCAATTGCGCGTAGTTGATAAGTGCCAACGAAGGTGACATAGAACTTAGCTTTCGCGATAAAAACTATATTAATACATTTTAACCTAATTCCCACTACTGTCAGTTGCTCAAATATTAAGTAATAACAAAAATATTTTTATTTGAAAAGATGGGAATTTGTTGTGTCCACATCAGTATGAAGCTTTTATGGATTTTCTGCTCGAAATAATTCAATAATTTAGTAACCAAATCTCTAGAGGAACTCTACAGATTTTTAGTGGCCAAAATATGATGAAGATGTAACCTGTTGCCAAGCATTTTGACCAGATGGGTCGTCACATAACACAAAAAGTTCAAAATTAAATAGAAATTTATCGTTTAATAAATCAAAAATCATATAAATATACACAATTTAGTTGTCAGTTTCGAAAATAATGCAATATTAAAAATTAAAACGTCAAGCACGAAAATAACAGCAGACCCGATGGACGTACCCTAGTGAAACTGCATGGGCAATTTGCAGTGAGATCTAAACATATTTTATTCTAACCTATAACTTCATATCAGTAACGTATCAACGTATACGTTGTAGTTACGTATATGGGACGCCTCTCCATACTTTAACATTTGATTTTAGACGAGGGCAATTGCGCGTAGTTGATAAGTGCCAACGAAGGTGACATAGAACTTAGCTTTCGCGATAAAAACTATATTAATACATTTTAACCTAATTCCCACTACTGTCAGTTGCAGTGGCGGCTCGCGTATAGGCACTGTGGAACTGCAGCACCCCCAATTTCGCTTATGAGTTTTTTCTCAAAATTTTCCGAAGACTTTTCCTTAAACAATTTTTTGTAGAGATTTTAAATTTTCTCATTTCTTTCTATAGAAATGTCAAGTTTCTTTTACGAAGTTAGGGGATTTTAAAATCTATTTTATTTTTTTCTAATTTTTATAAACATTTGGAAAAAATAATTTAAATTTCAAAATAAACTCTTAATCCAACATTTCTAGCATTTTAATATTTCTCTAAAAAAATTAATTGCGCATATTCGAATTTTTACCTGAAATCTTAATTTTAACTTTTTTGTATAAAAATTTTGAGTTGCTTCTAGATATTTCAATTCATTTAAGAAAACTTAAATTTATTCTGCGCAGTTTTCATTTTTCCTAAATATTTTATAAAAACAAATTTTTCTGAAAATGTTGCCCCTAAAATTTCTTCTGCACATTTCAACTTCTCCAGATTTTTTTATGTTTCTTTAACTTGCTTTAAAAATGTTAAGTTTTTTCACTAGACTTTGACATTTTATAGTTCATTTTATTTTCTAATTTTGTTAAAAATGTTTAACAAAAAACCCTAAAATTTTTATAAAAATGTCAACATTTTGGCAAAAACGTAGAAATTTTAAGAAAAAATTTAGACAAAATTTTGGAATAATATCGAAATTTAAAATTAATTTCAGACTTTATAATTAAATTTTCAAAGGAGCTAAATTTTTAAATATTGGAGAAAACACTAAAATAATCAAAAAATTCGTAATTATTAAAAAGGTTGAAATTTTGAAAGGGTAAAATTTTGGAGTAGTGCAAATTGAAAATAAAAACAACCTTTTTTTAAAAGTTAAAGATTTAATTAGAAGCGTTAAAAAAATTATAAATAATATTTTGAAGAAAGTTCGACCTTGTTCAAAAAAAGTCAAGTTTTCAAAGAGCCGAAATTTTGAACAAAATCAACGTTTTGAAATGGAGAAGAAATTTTTAGAAAAATTCGAAATTTTACGAATTAATCGAAAATTTCAAAATACTTTTTTAAGAAATGTCCCACTTAGGAAAAAAATCAAAATTTTCAAAGTAAATATCGTCAGTTTGCGAAGAATGTTAAAATTTTGAAAATAGTTTAAATTAAAAAAATAGTTGAAGTTTTTAAGTTTTACAAAAATTTTTAATTTTGAAGAATGGCTAAAGTTTCGAGAAATTTGAACATTTGAAAAAACCGAAATTTTCAACAGTGGGAATTAAAAAATGGTCGAAAATTTTAGTAAAGTGCAGATTTAAGAAAAGGGTAAAATTTTCAAAAAAAAAGTGGAATTTTTTTGACATTTTGATTTTTCTAAATTTTGCGAAATATACAAAATATATAAAAAATTTAAAGATAAGGCAATAATTTTCAAAAATTTTAAAATTTCTAAAAGAAGTCAAAATTTTAAAAATGAAGAAATTTTTCAACAAAGAGGTCGAAATTAAAAAAAATATCAAAACTTTGAAAAAGTAGACATTTAAAAGATCTACGAATTATTATGGAGTTTTTAAAATAAATGGAAATTTTAAAAAAAGTTTAAATTTAGAATAATTGTGAAATTTTCACTCAAACTATCCATAAAAAGAAGAATTTTCGGAGTCGGAATATTGAAAACAAGTCAAAAATTATCAGATAGATCGAGGTTTTCAAAAGTTGAAATATTGAGAAGTTGAAAAAAGTTGAAGAATTCGAGAAAAGTTGAAAAAAGTTTAAATTTTTGGTAATTAAAATTTTGAACCAAAGTTGAAGATTTTTTTAAAAAAGATTAAAATTTTAGATCAACAAAATTAAAATTTTGAAAAAGTGTCAAAGTTTTCATAAAACGTTTAAATTTAAAAAAAGTCGAAATTTTAAAAGAATTTTAAAAATTAAAAAGAAACCAAATTAAAAAAAAACAAAAATAGTCGAACATGTAAAAAAAGTCGACATTTAATGAAATGTCTCCATTTTAAAAATCGAAACTTTCCAAAAAGGTCGAAATTTTGAAAAATGGTTGACAGAAAAAAGAAAACAGTTGAAATTATTAAGAATCGAAATTTTCGATAAAAATAAAATTTTCAAAAAAAAATGATGAAAATTTGAAAAAAATCCAAAATTTAAAAAGTCAAAAGCCCAGTTTTCAAAATTTTTCAGAAAAAGTAAGAATTTGAAAGGGTGAACAGAAGAGTCAAATAGTCAACGTTTTTTTTTTTAAATTGACAGTGAAAATTTGAATTAGTTATTATAAATTAATCAGTTAATATATTCGAGAACTCTTTCCGAGTTAAACTCAAAACTTCAACTCTGAATGCATTAAAAATGGAATTTTAAAATTGAAGTATTTTCAAAGGATGAAAATTTTGAAATAAGGTAGAGCAACCTTTGCTGTGCTTTTTATCTTTCTTGGTTTCAGGGGACAAGTTATATATTTTAATTTTTGGAGATGTATCAAAAAAAGGTACTTAATTCTCAAAAAATAAATATAAAAAAAAAACACCGAAAAGTTCAAAAGTTTTCGAAAATGGAGATATTTTTTAAAAAGTATACACAGATTTTCGGAAAATTTAATACATAAAAATAAAATAAATTTGAAATTACAAAAAAAGTCTAAATTTTGGAATACAATTGAAATTTGGAAAAAATTCTGTCTTTCAAAAACGCGACATTATTAAAAATTTTCTTTGTCGTTTTTTAAGAAATGTAAAATTTTCGAAAAGTTACATTTTGAAAATGTCGAAATTCTTAGTCGAAATTTTAAAAAGTTGAATTTTGAAGCAATTTGCATTTTGGATCAAAACGATAAACATTGTCGCAGCACCCCCATTAGTTTTGCCTACGAGCCGCCACTGGTCAGTTGCCCAAATATTAAGTAATAACAAGAATATTTTTATTTGAAAAGATGGGAATTTTTTGTTGTCCACATCCATATGAAGCTTTAATAGATTTTCCGCCCGAAATAATTCAATAATTTAGTCACCAAAATTCTAGAGGAACTCTATAGCGCTTTAGTGGTCAAAGTATGATGAAGATGTAACCTGTTGCCAAGCATTTTGACCAGATGCGTCGTCACATTATACAAAAAGTGCAAATTTAAATAGAAATTTATCGTTTAATATATCAAAAATCGTATAAATATACACAATTTAGTTGTCAGTTTCGAAAATAACACAATATTAAAAATTAAAGTGTCAAGCACGAAAATAACAGCAGACTCGATGGACGTACCCTAGTGAAATTGCATGGGCGATTTGCAGTGAGATCTAAACCTATTTTATTCTAACCTATAACTTCATATCAGTAACGTATTAACGTATACGTTGTAGTTACGTATATGGGACGTCTCTTCATACTTTAACATTTGATTTTGGACGAGGGCAATTGCGCGTCGTTGATAAGTGCCAACGAAGATAACATAAAACTTAGCTTTCGCGATAAAAACTATACTAATACATTTTAACCTCATTCCCACTACTGTCAGTTGCTCAAATATTAAGTATAAACAAAAATATTTTCATTTGAAAAGATGGGAGTTTTATGTGAACCCCTCCGTATGAACCTTTTATAGATTTTCTGCTCGAAATAATTCAACAATTTAGGCACCAAATCTCTAGAGGAACTCTATAGCGCTTTAGTGGTCAAAGTATGATGAAGATGTAACCTGTTGCCAAGCATTTTGACCAGATGCGTCGTCACATTATACAAAAAGAGCAAAATTAAATAAAAATTTATCGTTTAATATATCAAAAATCGTATAAATATACACAATTTAGTTGTCAGTTTCGAAAATAACGCAATATTAAAAATTAAAGCGTCAAGCACGAAAATAACAGCAGACCCGAAGGACGTACCCTAGTGAAACTGCATGGGCAATTTGCAGTGAGATCTAAACATATTTTATTCTAACCCATAACTTCATATCAGTAACGTATTAACGTATACGTTGTAGTTACGTATCTGGGACGCCTCTTCATACTTTAACATTTGATTTTAGACGAGGGCAATTGCGCGTAGTCGATAAGTGCCAACGAAGATGACATAGAACTTAGCTTTCGCGATAAAAACTATATTAATACATTTTAACCTAATTCCCACTACTGTCAGTTGCTCAAATATTAAGTAATAATAAAAATATTTTTATTTGAAAAGATGGGAATTTTCTGTGTCCACATCAGTATGAAGCTTGTATAGATTTTCTGCTCGAAATAATTCAATAATTTAGTACCCAAATCTCTAGAGGAACTCTACAGATTTTTAGTGGCCAAAATATGATGAAGATGTAACCTGTTGCCAAGCATTTTGACCAGATGGGTCGTCACATAACACAAAAAGTTCAAAATTAAATAGAAATTTATCGTTTAATATATCAAAAATCATATAAATATACACAATTTACTTGTCAGTTTCGAAAATAATGCAATATTAAAAATTGAAACGTCAAGCACGAAAATAACAGCAGACCCGAAGGACGTACCCTAGTGAAACTGCATGGGCAATTTGCAGTGAGATCTAAACAAATTTTATTCTAACCCATAACTTCATATCAGTAACGTATTAACGTATACGTTGTAGTTACGTATATGGGACGTCTCTTCATACTTTAACATTTGATTTTGGACGAGGGCAATTGCTCGTCGTTGATAAGTGCCAACGAAGATAACGTAAAACCTAGCTTTCGCGATAAAACTAAATTAATACATTTTAACCTAATTCCCAGTACTATCAGTTGCTCAAATATTAAGTAATAACAAATATATTTTCATTTGAAAAGATGGGAATTTTTTGTGTCCTCATTCGTATGAAGCTTTAATAGATTTTCTGCCCGCAATAATTCAATAATTTAGTCACCAAATCTCTAGAGGAACTCTATAGAGTTTTAGTGGCCAAAGTATGATGAAGATGTAATCTGTTGTCAAGCATTTTGACAAGATAAGTCGTCACATTATACAAACAGTGCAAAACCAAATAGGAATTTATCGTTTAATATTTTTTAAGTCACATAAACATACACAATTTAGTTGTTAGCTTCGAAAATAATGCAATAACGAAAATTAAAACGTCAAGCACGAAAATAACAGCAGACCCGATGGACGTACGCTAGTATAGATTTTCTGCTCGAAATAATTCAACAATTTAGGCACCCAATCTCTAGAGGAACTCTATAGCGCTTTAGTGGTCAAAGTATGATAAAGATGTAAGCTGTTACCAAGCATTTTGACCAGATGGGTCGTCACATTATACAAAAAGTGCAAAATTAAATAGAAATTTATCGTTTAATATATCAAAAATCATATAAATACACACAATTAAGTTGTTAGTTTCGAAAATAATGCAATATTAAAAACTAAAACGTCAAGCACGAAAATAACAGCAGACCCGATGGACGTACCCTAATGAAATTGCATGGGCGATTTGCAGTGAAATCTAAACATATTTTATTCCAACCTATACCTTCATATCGGTAACATAGAGGTTGTTGTTACGTTTATGGGACGCCTCTTCATACTTTAACATTTGATTTTAGGCGAGGGCCATCGAAGATGACATAGAACTTAGCTTTCGCGATAAAAACTATATTAATACATTTTAACCTAATTCCCACTACTGCCAATTGCTCAAGTATTCTGTAATAATAAAAATATTTTTATTTGAAAAGATGGGAATTTTTTGTATCCACATCCATATGAAACTTTTATAAATGATAAAAAGACCAGAACCTAATCTGAAAACTAGTGTTTTGGAAAGCTTTTAGCAGATGAATTAAAAATGAAATAACCGCCGTGGTGGTAAATCTCGTATATTAATGATGTGCAGGGGTTAATAAAGAGAAAGAAATGCGCCATTATATTTTAGCGATTGCTCCAGCTCTCCCACTAACACATTTGTTTCATTCGGTCGTAAAAAGTGAACGAAGCGGGTGGCAGTAAATGTCAGAAGCACATTCAAGTTAAAAATTAAAACCCCGGCTGGTACTCTGATTTCTCGACCATTTACTGGCTGAGTAACGGCCTCGTCGCGTCCCTCTTTTCCAAATGAAGATATACGCTCGCAGTTGCTTCCACCACATGTGGAAATATTTAATTTGTGTTTTGGTAAATGTCACGAAAATATTTGAAGTTATATCCGTGTGTAAATGCTTCACATTTTCAGCTTTATGCGGACATTGGTTCCATAAATCACTTTGTTAAATGGGTGTTATTACGCCATACCTTATATTAACGTACATTATATATTTTTCGCCTCTGTGGATATGTTTGAAGTTGCACTAGGGTATACAAACTGAAATGCAACCTCAGCTTTTAAATGTCTCAAGTCTTGAGCAATAAAGGAAAAATACACAAACATTAGATGGACCCAACTCAGTGGAATGTTTCAATTAAACCAGAAGAACTATACTTTTTATTTTTTTAAAAAATTAGGCAGTCGTGAGCCCATAGAAGTGAAAACTTAAAACTGGGAAATAACATTGCCTATGTGTAGTGTAACTCTAGTTCACACTAGTCATAAACCGATCTGCATTTTTATTAGTGTTGGAATAATCGAACGATTTTCAAAATCGAATACATTGAATTCAAATACTTTTGAGAATCGAATAAGTATTCGAATACAAAGAATCGAATTATGGGATAATAAAATACCTACAAGAAAAATTGTCTCGGCGGCCTATTCGAGGTATGTGGTGGCGAAATATGACTTTCGATTTCACTACTTCTGTACCTATGCCCATAATTGGTAATTTCCTAATTGAATGTATATAAATTTCTTAATATAAATAAATCTTGAAGCTTTAGAATTCACATACGTATCTTTAAATTTGATTGGATTCGCATATTGGTACTGTATTTCCAGATATTGCTAAATTTCATTATTAAATTTGAGAGCCAGATTTTAAAAAGTACTTAAGCATTTCGCGATTTAATAATTTTATGAGAAGAATGAAGCAATAAATTAAAAATGAGATACATATTCGAATGCAGGAGTGTACGAGCATAATGCGTAACCAACCATCCCGAATAAAAATGATCTCGAATCAGTAGCGGCTAGTAGCTAAAACTGGAGGGGGTGCTGCGACGGCGTTTGTGTGTTAAAATTGTGTAAAAGCAAATTAGTTCAGAAAATTAATAACAAATCAGCTCTGTTGCTTCTCAATGAACCTCCAATAGAAACCTCAACTTTAGGAAAAAAGGCAAAATTCTGGGAAAAAATGGAATTTTGTGATTAAATAATGAATTTTATCTGTTTTTAGAAACTTTCCTGAGCTTGAAATATGTTTTTTTTTAAATAGATATTTTTTTTTCTTTTTAAACATAAACTTTAAAAAAAAAATGTCGAGTTAAAACTCAAAATTAAGAAATAGTATCTGTTGTTAAAATTGTTCGAAGTTTTGAGACAAATTTCGAATAATCATTTGCAGTTCAATTACAAATACATTCCCAAAATGTGAATTTTAATCACAATCGACTTCACGCTGAAATATTTGATCTTTGAAGTTTCTATGGGAACTTCAAAATTACTAGAAAAAATTTAAATTAGAACATTAAATTGTCAATTAATTTAATATTTTGACTATTTTTAATTTCGAAATTTCGACTTTTCTAGAAATGTTGACTCATTTTTCAAAATTTCAATAAATCCTACTTAAAAAGTCAAAATTTTGAGAATATTTCTGACAATTAATTTATTCCTTATTATTTATTATTTTTTTTGAAAAATTTTATAAACCAATAAAAAATTTCTAGAAATGTTGTCTGCTTTTTCTCCAAATTTTGAGCTTAATCTTTAAATTTCAATATATTTTTTATCGAAATTTAAAGGACTTGACAATTTCGAGAATAAATTTAACAAATAAAAATAACAGTTCTAGAAAAATTGGAAATTTAGATTCAGAATTTTTTTCGGTTCTACAATAGTGGTAAGTTTTTTTTAGTGAAATAACAAATCGCAAAAAACTTGAAATTTAGAAGGTTCATTCTTTCTTGAAATTCAACATTTATGTCAAAATTGAACTTTTTTTTTAAATCTCTTCAAAATGTTGACATTCTTAGAGACATTTTAGGATTTTTTTTAAACATTTTTTGTCAAAATTTTTATATAAAGAATAGATAAAAGCAATCACTAAACACATACTTAATCGATTTTAAAAATGTGAACCCCAAGCGGGGTGAAAAACGATATTTAACTGAACATTCAAATTTAAAATTTTCTTTTACAAGCCAAAAATTGGGTTTTGGAAAACAATTTTGCTCGAAAAAGGCAACTTTGGAAAGGTCGAAATTGTCGAAAAACTTTTAAAAACAGAATTTTCAAAACAAGACGCAAGGGGCAATTACAAAATGTCATCACTTTCTTTTATGAGCTAAAAATTAGATTTGCAAATTTGGCTCAACAAGACAAAATTTTGAAATGTTGAAAGTTTCGATTATAATTGAAAATTTCGTTAATTAACATTTTGAAAAACTGTTTTAAAAAATTCGAAATTTTTAAAAAGGGTCGAATTACATCAAGACGAAATATTAAAAAAGGTCCAGATTTTCAAAAAAATCGAAATTTTCAAAAAATGTTTCAAGTAGAAGTCGAAATTTAAAAGAAAAGCCGAAATTTCGAAAATAATTCGTAACTTTCAAAAGAAAAGTCAAAACTTCGAAAATTTAAAAAATAATTGGAATTTTAAATAAAAATAAAAATCATCGAAAATCAAAATATTTCAAATTTTGAAAAATCGAAATTTTCCAAATTTTGAAAAATCGAAATTTTCCAAGTTTTGGAAAAATCGAAATTTGCTAAATTTTGGAAAATAATACCACATCAGAATAGTCGATATTAACAAGAAAAAAATATTTAAATTCGTGAAAAAATTTGAAATAAAAATCGAATTTTCAAGAAGGGTAGAATTTTGAAAGATTCAACGTTTAAAAAAAGGTTAAATTTCCACATAAGTAAATATTTTCATAAAACCGTAAGTTTTTAAGACAGTACGATTTTTAGAAAATTTCAAAAAAAATTAAAATTGAGAGAACGATCAAATTTTTGAAAAACGGTCAAAATTTAAAAAATAGATTGTAAAATGCGGACATTTTTGAGGTTGAGATTTTCAATTAAATCAAAAATGTCAGAAGAAGCGAAATTCTCACAAAAAGTCAATATTTTTAGGAACATACGAACGAAATTCTTAACAAAAGTGGAAATTTTCAAATGAAGTCAAAATCCTGAAAAAGGTCAAAATTTAAAAAGATTCTAATTTTCGTTGAAAGAAAATTGAAATCTCGAGAAAAAATTTGAAATATCTGTACAAGAAAAAACGAAATTTTAGGAAAATAATCCATCGGCTATTACTTTCATTTAAAAAAAAAAGCAAAATGCGGAAGCAATGGAAAATGTTCCTTCCTTTTCTTTCCAAAATCTTGACATTTTTATAGAAATGTGAGGATTATTTTCTAAAAGTTGTTAGTCAAAATTATAAAATGTCAAAATCCCGTGAAAAAACCTAACATTTTTAAAGCAAATTAAAGGAACATAAAAAATCAGGAGAAATTGAAATTTCCAGAAAAAAATTTAAGAACAAAATTTGCTGGAAAAGTAGAAATTTCGAGAAAATTTGTTTATATAATATATTTAGAAAAATATAAATTTTTTCAACAAAAAAAAGTAAAAATATTAGAAAAATCTAAAAATTTTTCCACAATACAGTAGAAATTGCGAAATCAGGTAAAAACTCGAAGATTTGGTATTATTTTTTTTTTCAGGGAAATCAAAATGCGAAAAGAGTTGGATACAAATTGTTTCTTGAAATTTTCATTATCTTCTCAAAATTTTGACCCTTTTAGAAAAATTTAACCTTTTTTCTCAAATCTCAATTCTTTCTCGAAATACTGATTTCTTTTTCAAAAGTTTTACAAAAGTTAGTTCTTAAAAGTGCGTTTTTTCATCAAAATTAAAAATAAAATAGATTTTAGCAGATCATAACCTGAAAGGAAGGTGAAGTTTCTATAAAAGAAATCAGAGAAGATTTAAAATTTCTATAAAAAAGTGTTCAAGGAAGAGTCTTCAAAAAAGACCAAACTTTTTAAGAAAAAACTCGAAAGCGGAACTGGGGGTGCTGCAGTTCCTCAGTGCATATACGCGAGCCGCCACTGTCTCGAATAAAATACGCATTCAAAATGCATGTCTAAGATCTCGAATACAAGAATCGGGTACAGTATTCAACATCGGAGAAGTTAAGAATCGGAGATGTAGCGTAGTTAGGAGACCGATTCTTATTCACTACTCAGCATTTCAATGTTTTGTTGTATCAGACTACCACAATCTCGAATACATATATTGTATTCGAATATATATTTTGTAATCGAATGCAAGCAAGTACCCGAGAACTTATGAATCATGCGATGATGAGATGTCGCTTGCGTAAGGGGAGAACCGATTCTATTCATATTCTCACTTCAACTCACGGAGTCTGGGAGTATTCGAATACTTCAGTTGAGAATCGGATGTATTCGAGATCTTGGTAGAATCGAATACATCTCACAACTTGTATTCGAATAGCCCAACACTAATTTTTATATTTGTGGTTAGGATACTTGTAGTTGTGTGAAAATGGATTTCATTACCCACTTAGCAATAAGTTTTCTTAAAGAGCTCTTACAGTCAACATTTTTTAGAGTTTGACATCGGGCAATATTATCAGAAAGTTAACATTATGTTAACACAAAGATTTCTCATGCTAACGACATCTATCAAAATTATCTTATAAGTATCTGTTAGATATCCGTAATCTGACGACTGAGAAAAGTTATCTAAATGTTAACATTTCTGTGGCTCTTAAAGTTATCGCTATAACGATATCTTTAAGATATCTTTCTGGTTTAGGTGCTGTACGGGTATCAAGTGTTAGTTTACATTTAGTTATGAAGTAAAACCAAGAGATCCTAATACGTAATTACCTGTTTTTATTTTATTTTATTTTATCGAACATTGTGTTAACGACTCAGATACTCATTCCGATTAACTATGCAGCATTGATTTGAGAACAATTTATAAATTTGGGAGTGATAGACAGAATACAAATAAATGGTTTCCAATTTTTAACGGAATCAACATTTTAATTCAGACCTCTTTCAAATAAATATTTCATCGAGTTATCGGTTTTGAATATAAATTGGACCTAAGATACTCCCATTCATGGTTTAGTGGCTCCATTATTAAGGTAGACAGAAGAAAAGGATGATGGCACGTTCATATATATTGTCTATTCCTCGACAACTACTGGGCAATAAATTCGGTTGAGCTTTCCTCATTGTTTGGTAGAGAGTGATTTACATTTTCTATCGAGACGAAGAGAGCCACATAAATTGTACAGATGTCTCATCAAATGGATCGTATATATTTCCCCCCTTTCGAGTGACCAAGTGCTGCGGCTTGGATCCATCGTTTATCATGTGTCTGAAGCGGAGATTGAATTACTGCCGCGATTTGCTGCCGTATACATGCGGCGAGAAATCATCCTTTGAATAATTTCTTGGTTTATTTAGGCGCATCAGCAAAATAATTTCAGTTCTGTAAATCACTCGATAACTGAAAACTAACTGAAAAAAAAATACCCCCTCCGCCGTGTTTCCACTATACAGATAAGAAAAAATTTTCATTGTCCATGTAAAACGCTAAGAATTGTCTCTTCCATAGTTTTCTACGGGCGCTGAACGTATTCCCCTACTTTGACGCAGCATGCTCGTATCTTCCAGTTTAGATGTTAGAAAAAATTCGTCGAGAGTTTTACAACAAACTGGAATATTGTTTAGCACAATCTGGCGGCCTACTTGAATTCCTTATATTGTAATGTTTAAATAGTTATTATGTTCATCAGAATTATTATTTATTTTGTTTACGAAATCCCGTTTATTTATTTTGGTTATCAAAGAATATCAGTTTTATTTTGCCTCAGACGTTGATTACATCAACGGACTAAAAGAACAAACAGCATGTGGTACGCAAGTTTTAATAAAATTGTTGCCTGCCAGTGACGAAACACGTTAGAAGCTATGATGTACTACTGAAATCTCCACCAGCACTAATCGCTGCGCTCTCCGTTGAATTGTTTACACCGGTGTAGGAGAATACAAGGCGCCGCCCATCTATCCCACTATTAGCTCTCAATGTTAAATCTCTCATTAATATTCTCCCTATGGACAGTGTTTGACTTTCCTGATGTGTATAAGAGTAACTGCAGATGTAATATGGTTCCATAATATGTAAGAGGAGATTGGTAGTTGATACCTGACAGTTTGTAGCAGTTTACTGTTGCAGTACAATGGAAAACTCCTGAACCTATTGTTATGTATTTACGGTAGTTGCGAGTTAATGCGGGAATAAATTGATGCAGGTGCAGCTTGCGATTAGCGGCACTGAAAGCTTATTAATACAGCCGACCTGGAACAAATTCAATAATACACCCTACCTGCCGGAATTGCAGTTTGTTAACATACAAACCTATCTATCAGATGTGACGTGTTTACTGAAACGTTCATTTGTTCGCAATATGATCTTTGCAAAATACGGAACCACATAATGAATGATTCACTGATTTGCCAGCGCAACTGAAAATATCTCACTGATTTCAGATAGTCTCGCTTTTCTTGTCTTCGATTTTTCGATCGATATTCTCGTTGTTACTTTTAGGTATCTTTTGGTGGCACGGACTGGTCCTTGGTTATTTTCAAAAATTGAAATACAAATCTTGTACCTTGAAACCTAGAAAGATTAAAAAACACAGCAAATGTTGCTAAGTATCTCTCTGAAGATGATAGCTTGGTTATCGAAACGCGTTAGAGCAACCTTTGTTGTGTTT
Organism: Dastarcus helophoroides; assembly: GCA_028583605.1. Lineage (NCBI taxonomy): Eukaryota > Metazoa > Arthropoda > Insecta > Coleoptera > Bothrideridae > Dastarcus > Dastarcus helophoroides. The sequence goes on along the minus strand of CM053327.1, from coordinate 42,162,852 downwards.
TTTCTCCTTCTTGGTTTCAGTGGACAAGATTTGTATTTCAATTTTTGAAGATATCCGGGGACCTGTCCGTTCCACAAAAAAATAAATATTCAATTTTATTAACCAATAACACAGCTCTATAATGCACAGACCAGGTTTGAACATTTATTAGATTCGAAGTTTATAAACCAAATACCGGTTTCGATCTTGTTAGATCTCGTCAGTTTGGTATATCCAACTCGAATGCTAACAAATGTACAAGTTAGTACTAAAACATTCACAGGTGTCAAGCGAGTGACTCTTAGTACTACCACCTATTGGTCCATAGAGAAATTATGGCCATCGCCAACAATGTCGTATGCAAGTAGAATGCAACCTAGTCTACAAATTCATGCAGCCCTCCAGGCCACGTGTATAGTGAATCATAGGTAGCTGAACTGCCAACAGTTGAAACACTGCCACCTAGCGAAGCGGTTGCTCTCTAGGAGAGTTCCCAGAAGACAAGAATTCTATAATACACAGACCAATAGGTTTAAACATTTATTAGATTCGAAGTTTGGAAATTTGATTTCTTATTGGTCTCTGCATTATAGAATCCTTGTCTTCTGGGAACTCTCCTAAAGAGCAACCGCTTCGCTAGGTGGCAGTGTTTCAACTGTTGGTAGTTCAGCTACCTATGATTCACTATACACGCCGCCTGGAGGGCTGCATGAATTTGTAGTCTAGGTTGCATTCTTCTTGCATTAACACAGCAACAGATATTAAAAACTCCACGATGTTTCGATAAATATTTGCTAAGACCGGACCTGGTTTTGCTTTACAACATCATCGGCGGATATACCAGCGAAACCAGGTCCAGTCTTAGCAAATATTTATTGAAACATCGTGCAATTTTTAATATTTGTTGCTGTTTTAATCTTTAATAAAGTTTAATAGTTATGAATATTAAAGAATTCCACAAAGTAAGGATTTGGTCCTTGGACTGGTCCTTGGTTTTCTTCAAAAATTGAAATACAGAACTTGTCCCCTGAAACCAATATTCTGTAGATTCTCTCTGAAGATGACAGCTTGGCTGTCGAAATGCGTTAAAGCAACCTTTCTTGTGTTTTTTAATCTTTTTTGTTCTCAGGGGACAAGTTCTGTATTTCAATTTTTAAAGTACGGGTTGGAAATGTCAATTTTTTTTAAATTCTGTATTTTCTATTCTGTTTTTTTAAATTCTGTTCTTTTAATTTCACCTTTTTTTCAAAATTAGAATGAGACCTTCTTTGGGACCATTCTACTGTTTTCTGAATTTCAGTTTTTTTTTGTAAGATCGTCTACCTTTTTCCAATTTTCTCCATTTTCTCAAAATTTGACCTTCAAGAAGTTTCCATTTGTTATTAAAAAAAATCACTTTAGGATTCAAATTTGGTCGGTGAAAAAGTAAAAATTCGAACAAAATAATAATATGGGAATTTTAAGCAAGATATTTTGTGGAAATTTTAAGAAAGATATTTTTTGGAAATTTCAACTTTCTCTCAAAATTGATCTTTTTTTCAAAATTCTGACATATCTAAATTTGACTTCTTCTTCGACTATTTTGGAAATTGAAATACAAATCTTGTCCCCTGAAACCAAGAAAGATTAAAAAATACAACAGAGGTTGCTCTAACGCGTTTCGATAGCCAAGCTAACATCTTCAGAGAGATACTCTCTGAAATATCTGAGTAGGGGTTGCTCTAGTGCGTTTCGATAGCCAAGCTATCATCTTCAGGAAGATACTCTCTGAAGTATCTGAGTATATCTCTGAAGATGATAGCTTCACTATCGAAACGCGTTAGAGCAATTTTCATAAAAAGTCAGCAATTTATAATAAACTCCAAAATAGTCTCTTTTTTCTTTTTTTTTTTGCTAGAACGAACTGGTCCTTAGTTATCTTCAAAAATTGAAATAAAAAACTTTTCCCCTGAAACCAAGGAAGATTTTAAAACACAACAGAGGTTGCTCTAACGCGTTTCGATAGCCAAACTATCATCTTCAGGGAGATACTCTCTGAAGTATCTGAGTATATCTCTGAAGATGATAGTTTCACTATCGAAACGCATTAGAGCAACCTCTGTAGTGTTTTTAAATCTTCCTTGGTTTCAGGGGAAAAGTTTTTTATTTCAATTTTTGAAGATAACTAAGGACCAGTCCGTTGTACCAAAAAAAAAGAAAAAAGAGACCATTTTGGAGTTTATTATAAATTGCTGACTTTTTATGAAAATTTCCTCCTTTTCCCTGAAGTTTCCGATTTTCATTTCAAATTTCACTTTTTTTTTCGAATTTCGCCATTTTTCTAAAATATCGACTTTTGCTGAAAACTTTGACCTTTCCTAAAAATTTAGACTTTTTCCCAAAACTCGTCTTTTTTCCTAAATACTTACGTATCGAAATTCAACTTGAAAAAATATGACTTTTTTGGTCTTCCTTATAATTTACCGATTTTTTCATCTATTTTCCCCGAAGTTTCTAATTCTCATTTCAAAATTCATCTTTTTTTTCCAAATTTTGCTGTTTTTTCTAAAATTTCGGCTCTAAAAATTTCGACTCTTTCTGAAAATTTCGACTCTTTTTTTCTAAATCCGACTTTCTGGCGATTATGAATTTTTTCTTAAAATACACCTTCTTCCCAAATTTCAGTTTTTTGTGATGCAGTTCCGATTTTTTACTTAAAATTTTCATCTCTTTTTCGGAAATATGACACTTCTTCTCAAAATTAAACCCTTTGTAGGAAATTTTGACATTTGTTTACTGTTCGAACTTTTTTTTAAGCGGTTTTTCTTTTGCAATTAGTTAGTTGGTTTTAAATAGCTGACTTTTTCTGAAAATTTTATCCTTTTCCCTGAAGTTTCCGATTTTTATTTCAAAATTCACTTTTTTTTCAAATTCCCTTTTCCTAAAATATCGACGGAAAATTTTGACTTTTTCTGAAAATTTTAAGTTTTTCTGAAAATTTCGACTTAATCTGAAAATTTCGAATTTTATCTAAATTCGACTTTCCGGCGATGACGAATTTTTTCTTAAAATACACCTTCTTCCCAAATTTCCGTTTTTTGTGATGCAGTTCCGATTTTTCGCTCAAAATTTTTATTTTTTTTGGAAAATATGACACTTATTCTTAAAATTAAACTTTTTTTGGGAAATTTTAACATTTGTTTACTGTTTCAACTTTTTTTTAAAAGCCATCTTTTTTTTGAAATTCGTTATAATACGATTTGCCCAAAATTTGATTTTCTTGGAAGCCATCTTTTTTTTTAAATAAGTTATTATACGATTTTCTCAAAGTTTGATTTTTTTGGAAATGTTCAGTTTTTGAAATTGATCTTTTTTCTCGAAAGTAGACGTTTATTGCCATTCTTGGGAAATTAGAACCTTTTTCTTGAGTTTTGAAAGTTTTGATTCTTCTGTATTTCATTTTTTTGAAATTTATTCATTTTCTTGTTTGACTTTCTTGAAATATTGATTAGCTTTTTGAAAGTTTCGAGTTTGCTTGAAAATTTGTCTCTTCTTTCGAAATTTTACGATATTTGTCATAGTAATAGTTATCTTTTCTACAAATTATTTTTTTCAAATTCATCTTATCCTCGAAATTCGACTTCAAAAATATATGGCTATTTTGAAATTAGCTGGATTTTTAAGTCAGTCACTGAAACTTTTCAGAATAAAAAAGGCCAAATGGTTAATATGTAAAGAATAGGAAATTTAAATTGGAAATTTTCCAACACATGTCACCATTTCAAGTTTACTCTGAAAATTTCGACCTCAATTTCGAAAGTTGAAATAAGTGCCCAACTTTTTTCTTGAACTTTTGACTTTGAAACTTCAAATTGCTGGCACAATTTTGAAATATCGAGATTTCAGAGGAAATTTGGGGAAAAAAATCAAATACTTGAATTTTACATCGAAATTTTACAAAATTGGCATCATAAGTTTTAAGATCAAAGCCAGTGGCGGCTGGCGTATAGGCACTGTGGAACTGCAGCACCCCTAATTTCGCTTAAGGGTTTTTTTCTAAACACTTTTGAACACTTTTCATTTCACAATTTTTTGTAGAAATTTCGACTTTTTTCGCAAATTTCCTTTTTTTCTCGAAATTTCGTCACTTTTGTAAATTTCGACTTTTTTTCTTGAAATTTCGACTTTTTCCTCGAAATTTCGACTTTTTTCTCAAAATTTCGACCTTTTTCTTAAAATTTCGACTTTTTTCTCGAAATTTTTCGCCTTCTTCTCAAATTTCGATTTTTTCTCGAAATTTCGAACTTTTTCTCGAAATTTTGACCTCAATATCGAAATTTCGACATTTTCCTGGAAATTTCGACTTTAAACTCGAAATTTCGACTTTTTTTTTCTCAAATTTCGATTTTTTTCTTTGTTCGGAAGAAGAGTAGTGGGACGCAACTATCATCTGCCTAAAAACGAATGAATTTTTTAGTAGAAAATTATCAGTGACTTAAATTAAATTGTCTGGATATTAAAAATTTTTAAAAACTTAAAGAGGATTACAGTGGCGGCTGGCGTATAGCATTGTGGAACTGCAGCACCCTTAATTTCGCTTAAGAGTTTTTTTTTTCAAAATTTTCTGAATACTTTTCATTTCATAATTTTTTGTAGAAATTTCGACTCTTGTCTTAAATTTCCTTTTTTGCTCGAAATTTCGTCACTTTTGCAAATTTCACTTTTGTTCTTGAAATTTCGACTTTTTCCTCGAAATTTCGACTTTTTCCTCAAAATTTCGACCTGTTTCTTAAAATTTCGACTTTTTTTCTTGAAATTTCGACTTTTTCCTCGAAATTTCGACTTTTTCCTCAAAATTTCGACCTGTTTCTTAAAATTTCGACTTTTTTCTCGAAATTTTTCACCTTCTTCTCAAATTTCGATTTTTTCTCGAAATTTCGACCTTTTTCTCGAAATTTTGACCTTAATATTTCGACTTTTTTTTTCTCAAATTTCGATTTTTTTCTTTGTTGGGAAGAAGAGTGGTGGGACGCAACTATCATCTGCCTAAAAATGAATGAATCTTTTAGTAGAAAATGATTCTGATTTCTTTTTATAGAAATTTTGGGTTTCTTTCACGAAGTTGCGACATTCAAAAACCTAATTTATTTTTAATTTTGATCAAAATCGCATTTTCGACTTTAAACTCGAAATTTCGACTTTTTTTCTCAAATTTCGATTTTTTGCTTTGTTGGGAAGAAGAGTGGTGGGACGCAACTATCATCTGCCTAAAAACGAATGAATCTTTTAGTAGAAAATTATTCTGATTTCTTTTTATAGAAATTTTGGGTTTCTTTCACGAAGTTACGACATTCAAAAACTTAATTTATTTTTAATTTTGATCAAAATCGCATTTTTAGAAACTAATTTTTGTAAAAGTATTGAAGAATTAAAATGTTAAGAAAAAAACTCAAATTTCTTTGAAAATATTAATATTTTGAGAAAATAATTACAATTTCAAGAAAAAATCTAAATCGAACTAATCTCGCATTTTACTATTTCTCTAAAAAATAAGTTTATATGTTATCTTCGAAATTTTACCTCAAATCTCATTTTGCATAAAATTTTTGAGTGTTTTTTAGCTATTTCCATTTTTTTTTAGGAAATTTTCGTTTTTTCTGCAAAGTTTCCATTTTTCTTAAATATTTTATACAAAGAAATTTTCTCGAAATTTCCATTTTTCCCAAAAGTGTTGTTCTTAAAATTTCTTCTAGGAATTCCAACTTCTCTAGATTTTTCTTTGTGTTTCTCTAATTTGTTTTAAAAATGTCAAGTGTTTTCACGACTTTTTTTGACAATTTAAAGTTTATGTTATTTTGTAGTTTTGGCAAAAAATGTTTGAAAAAAACCGTAAAAGCTCTATAAAAATTTCAACAAAAATTTTCGACTTTTTTGTAATGATATATAATTTTTTTTTCAAATTTCGATATTTTATCTAAGAAATTTTGCTTTTTTTTTGCTACGAAATTTATGTTTTCCTTTAAACATTTTATACAAAGAATTTTTTTAGAAATTTTGACTTTTTCCGGAGATTTTGTTTTTAAAATATTTTTTTTGGTAAAAATTTTCATTTCTCTTTAATTTGATTTGGAAATTTAAAAGTTTCTTAACGAAATTTTAATATTTTGAAGTTAATTTTATTTTGTAATTTTGATAAGAAACCGAAAATTATTAAATATAAATTTAGAGAAAATAAAGTTCAAATCTGCATAAAAATAAAAAAAACTTTAGGAAAAATATTGAAATTTCAAGAGAAAGTGAACCCTGCAATTTTCAACCTTTTTTACAATTTAATATATCTCTAAAAAATTACTACTACTGTAAGACAGAAGAAAATTCTGAATCGAAATTTCCAATTTTTCTGGAGATGTTAAATTTATTCTTGAAACTCTTAGGTTCGAATTTAAAATTCAAATTTCGATAAAAAAAAGATCGAAATTTGAAGATTAAACTTAAAATTTCAAGAGTAAGCAGATCATATTTCTAGAAAAAGTTGAAATATCTTATTTGTAAACATTTTTCAAAAAAAAAAAATAACCTTTTCGGAATTAAAGACAAAAACCATTTTTTTGAAATAAATTAATTGTGAAAAGTGTTTTTATAATTTCGACTTTTAAAGTGGGTATTATTAAAATTTTTGAGAAAAAGAGTCAACGTTTCTAGAAGTCTCAACATTTCGAAATTAAAATGAATCAAAATGTTGAAAAAAATTCATTAACAATTTACTGCTCTCATTTAATTTTTTTCTAGTAATTTTGAAGTTCCGAAGAAATTTCAAAAATCAAATATTCCAGCTTGAAGCCAATTTTTTCAAATTTTGGCAATTTATTTGTACTAAAGCACTGAAGTTAAACACTGTGGCTTGTGATTAAGTCCAAAGAAGGTTTCACCCCACCCTTAACGGAGATAAAGGACCATTGGCGGCCTCCAGTTTATTGAATGCTATTTGTGGCAGGTCAAAATTGCATGCACCAGATGTGTTAAACAATTAGAAATAGGAAAGAAAGCAAAAGACCGCCAGTATCGATTTGAATCTCAATGCAGATGACGTCGATGCATCTTTTGCTAATCTTTTTAGATTACTGCGCTTGAAAATGCCAGTTCTGCTGGCGAAATACGTATCGCGTAATTATTTATTTAATTGCCGATGTGGTAAAGGGGTGAAACCGTCTTTGGAATTTATTTGTACATAAAACTCAAGTTTTTGTTGAAAATTTTTTTCAAAACTTTGCACAGTTTTAAAAATAGAAATTTTTGATATTAATTTTTTAAATTCGAGTGTTATTTCGAAATTTTTCGCAAAAAATTGTAAATTTAAAAAGAAAAATATTACCACTTTTAAGAAGTAAAGCTAAAGTTATTAGAAAAGCCGAATTTTTTAAAAAAAGTCAAATTTAAAAAAAAATTGAAATTTTCATAGAAAGTCAAATTTTCAAAAGAAAATATGGATTTCGAAAAAAAAAATCAATTTTTAAAATGGTCGACATTTTCAATAACTTTGGGAATGTAAATAAAAGACGAATTTTTGCAAAAATATCGACATTTCAAATAAATTCCAGACTTTTTAATTGCATTTTCAAAGAAGCTGGATTTTTTGAATATTGGGGAAAACTCAAAATTATCGAAAAATTCCTAATTATCAAAGACGTTGAAATTTTGAAAAGGTAAAATTTTGAAGAGTCGAAATTTTCAATAGTTCAAGTTTAAAAAGAATTGTTTCTTTTAAGTCAAAGATTTAATTGAAAATGTTTAAAAAAATGTATAAATAAAATTTTTAAGAAAGTTGGAATATTTCAAAAAATATTTAGGTTTTCACAGTCGAAATTTTGAAAAAAAGTTAAAGTTTTGAAATGGAGTCGAAATTTTACGAAGTATTAGTCGAAAATGTCAATAAAAGGATTTAAGAAATGTCTGCCTTTTTTTTGAAAAGAGTCGAAATTTTCAATAGTTCAAGTTTAAAAAGAATTGTTTCTTTTAAGTCAAAGATTTAACTGAAAATGTTTAAAAAAATGTATAAATAAAATTTTTAAGAAAGTTCGAATATTTTAAAAAATATTCAGGTTTTCAGAGTCGAAATTTTGAAAAAAAGATAAAGTTTTGAAATGGAGTCGAAATTTTACGAAGTATTAGTCGAAAATGTCAATAAAACGTTTTAAGAAATGTCTGACTTTTTTTTTGAAAAGAGTCGAAATTTTCAATAGTTCAAGTTTAAAAAGAATTGTTTCTTTTAAGTCAAAGATTTAATTGAAAATGTTTAAAAAATGTATAAACTGTAAGGGGGAGCTACTAAACCCGTGAACAATACTTGAGATTTTTATTAAGATTTATTAACTCGAACACACACATCTTATAACAACCACTCGCATAGACTTGTCTGACTACTCTGTGTAAAAAACGCGGGAGCTGCTAGTGACAGTCGGGGCTGCCATCTGTCATCGAGATTGACCGCCAAATTCAAATTTGAATTCTATCGTCCTACAAAATAAAATTTTTAAAAAAGTTGGAATATTTCAAAAAATATTCAGGTTTTCAGAGTCGAAATTTTGAAAAAAAGTTAGTTTTGAAATGGAGTCGAAATTTTACGAAGTATTAGCCGAAAATGTCAATAAAAGGTTTTAAGAAATGTCTGACTTAAAAAAAAATTATAATTTTTAAATTAAGGATCGGCATGTCAAAATTTCAAAAATAGTTAAAATAATAATAGTCAAAATTTTTAAGTTTTCCAAAAATTTTAAATTTTGGAAAATGACCAAAATTTTGAAAAATTCGAACATTTGAAAAAGACCGGAATTTTCAA
>CM053327.1:41354058-41549058 GCA_028583605.1 Dastarcus helophoroides | reverse complement strand
TTTAGAGTTTTAATTATAAAAAAGTTATAAAAAATGGAAATTTTGTAACAATTTTGAAATTTCCAAATAAAGTCAAGATTTTGAAATAAAATTGTCGACATTTTAAAAAAAATTTTAAAATGAAATTTAAAAAAAATTCAAATATTCGAAAATTTCAAAAAATCTATATTTAAAAAATTTCCCGTTTCAAAAAAAAATTTTGAAGAAACTCCAAATTTTCAAGAAAATCTAGTGTGAAAAAACTCAAAATTTTAAAACTAATAGCTAAAAACTAACGCAGTCAACATTTTTAGGAGTAACCAACATTTTTTACAATTTAAAAAATATAGAAATTTTCAACAAATTTTAAATTTAGGAAAAAAGCGATATTTTGCAAAAGTTGAAAAACTTCAAAAAGTACAAATTTTGGAAAAAGTCCAGCTTACAAAAAACTCGACAATTTCGAATAAAATAGGAATTTTCAAACGGCAAAAATTTTGAAAATATAACAGAATTGTTAAACATTTCAAAAGGCCTAAATTTTCGAAAATATCAACTTTTGGAAAAGTCAAATTTTCAAGAAAATCTAGTGTGAAAAAACTCAAAATTTTAAAACTAATAGCTGAAAACTAACGCAGTCAACATTTTTAGGAATAACCAACATTTTTTACAATTTAAAAAGATATAGAAATTTTCAACAAATTTTAAATTTAGGAAAAAAGCGAAATTTTGCAAAAGTTGAAAAACTTCAAAAAGTACAAATTTTGGAAAAAGTCCAGCTTACAAAAAACTCGACAATTTCGAATAAAATAGGAATTTTCAAACGGCAAAAATTTTGAAAATATAACAGAATTGTTAAACATTTCAAAAGGCCTAAATTTTCGAAAATATCAACTCTTGGAAAAGTCAAATTTTCAAGAAAATCTAGTGTGAAAAAACTCAAAATTTTAAAACTAATAGCTAAAAACTAACGCAGTCAACATTTTTAGGAATAACCAACATTTTTTACAATTTAAAAAAATATAGAAATTTTCAAGAAATTTTAAATTTAGGAAAAAAGCGAAATTTTGCAAAAGTTGAAAAACTTCAAAAAGTACAAATTTTGGAAAAAGTCCAGCTTACAAAAAACTTGGCAATTTCGAATAAAATAGGAATTTTCAAACGGCAAAAATTTTGAAAATATAACAGAATTGTTAAACATTTCAAAAGGCCTAAATTTTCGAAAATATCAACTCTTGGAAAAGTCAAAATTTAAAAAAAAGTAAAATCTTGAAAATACTTAGTCGAAAAGTTTTTCAAATAAGTCAAAATTTTTAGAAAAGTATCGACCTTTTTCTTTAAATATAAACTTTTTGTGAATATCGATTCTCTGATATATTTACTTTTTCCAAAATTTTTAGAAAAGTATCGAAATTTTAAAAAAAGTAAATTTTTTGGAAAGAGTTTGTATCCACAAAAAGTTTCGAGAAAAAGATTAAAGCAGGAAAATGATTAAATTTTCAAAAAAAAAAAATTCGAAAAACGTCGTAATTATTAGAAAATGTCAACTTTTCTAAAAATTGAATTTTTCAAAAAAATATCAAAATTGAAATATAAATTCTCAAAAAGTCTACATTTTCAAGAAAGACATTTTAGAAAATATTCGAAACTTTTAAAAAGGTCAAATTCTTCAAAAAAAAAAGTCGGAACTTTGTGATGTCACAAAGCATATGACTCGTCTTGCCCTTGACATACGATGTCACACACTATTGACCCCCTTAATCTGAGAACTAACAACGCGTCCGGTGTCTCATCATCAAATCTTTTAGTTTACAAGATTTTTATTTGAAACAAGCATACCAATTCCAAAGCAGCGCTGCTTATTTGGAATAAAACTTCTATTTTATTTGAAAATGATAGACAAGTATTGTTGAAAACATTGACATTGAGCCTTTCAGTAGATGCAGTCTATTTTACAACTTTTTAAAAATGACATCAATCTGGAAAATCCCGGGATCAAAAAAATTTAATCCCAAAAATTTCGGGATTAAAAAGCGATCGAGATCCCGGGATCCTGAAATTTAGAATCCCCGGATCAAATCCTCTAATCATGATGCAAAATGGTGTAGATGGTTATAGTATAGCTGATTCTACAAATTTATTCTTTTTTAAGGTGTCCAAAGCAAGAATGACAGGAATAACATTCGTCAGTGGAATGAAATTAAAAAAGGAATTGAATTACTTTTTCGAATTTCAATTACTTTTAGGAATTTAAGTTCCTTATTAAAACGTAATTTAAAAGAACTAATGAGTAGCTGCAATTAATTTCTTTAAATGAAGAATGTTCTATTATTTTTCAACATTTTGACGACAATATTTTTAATTTTGGGAAAAATTTTAAACTGCTATTATTTTGAGACTCACTCTAAATTGCGATTTTACAGCTGCAATTTTAAAAAGAAATATAATTTTCCAGTGGAAAGCTTCAGAAAAATATTGAAATTAATGTTTAGTTCAAATTACAAACCGGTAACGTAATATTGCTGAAATCGATAATGTAGTTGCTTACTATGATGGTAATAGTTCGAGGACCTAAAAAGAGAGGCCGCTGTCAAAATAAAGATCACAGAGTTCTTACCTTCCTTATGATTGGATTGTTGACATCGTACAGAACGGGTACTTAAACTTTTGGGATGTAATTTTCGGATAAAAAGTAGCCTATTAAGGTATCGTAAGGAATGCCAATTTTCGTCGAAATCGCTTCAGTAATTCAGTCGTGGAAAACGGACTAAAAAAACAAGCACACTTTCGCATTCATATATTATTAGTAAGGATAAAGAAAAGAATTTTCTTAAAAATTTTCACCTTTGGGATATATCACGTAAATATCATTTCAACTGTAACATTTAGACGTCTAGTCATACAGATTGCATAAGGGCGATGTATTGCAGTAGCGAATTCGTAATTCTCCTGCGTAAATCGGGATGTCGGTGACATTCGGGCGTAGTTATATTTTATTAAGTCTCACCTGTCGCGGCTCGTTTGGCTGTTCCCAAGCATCCGAAGCAACGGATGTCGTGTCTGTCTCTAGCGGTGACGGGTAATTATACGCTGACAGTGACATAGTACGCTGCCTGCTGCTGCATTTTTAAAAGAGCGCCCCGACGCGACGCTAAGCCGATTCCGAAAGAATGTCGGGATATCTGCACCTAACTAATGGAGATATTAATCAGACAAGCGTTTCGATAATTTATTTCGCTCTCCTATGGACGAAGACGATAAATAACCCAGGCCGCTATAATTGGTCGAGTATATTTGTTACCTAATCAATTAGGCGCCGAAACGTAATTTTTCTGGCACTTGTGTCGAAACACTTAAAAATGTGTAAAATGTGTCTCATTCTGAATTTAGAAACATTAACAAATTGGAGACAGATTTCTGCTTATTAGAATCGCTCGCTTCTAATTTATGTTAAAATAACGAATCCTTTTTTTATTTCCTGGGTCGAATTGTATTAAATACAGAGTGTCCGCAAATTTCACCAACTAGTTTAGGCTTTACTACAGATTCAGAAAGACTAAGTAAAAAAGTTTTAAAAAATGGACAGTCAAGGGGACTGCCGACAGAACTGAAAACTTAAACTAAGAAATAATAGTGTTGAAATACAGAACTTGTTCCCTGAAACCAAAATAGATTAAAAAACACAACAAAGGTTGCTCTAACGCGTTTCGACAGCAAAACTGTCATCTTCAGAGAGAAACAGTATTTCAATTTTTGAAGATAACCAAGGACCAGTCCGTTCCAGCATAAATAATAGTGTTTTTTTATTTTCAAAGTAACTGTAATTTCAAGATTTAAAATTTTAGAATTTGTAAAAAAAAAGGCGAAATTTCAAGGTGGTTTAACTTTTGAAAAAAGTTCAAATATTCAGCAGTCGATTTTCGAAAATAGTCGAGTTTTTTTACAAAAGACCAATCGAAACATTCAAAGTTGAAATTCAGAAAAAGGTCACAATTTAAAATACTCAAACTTTCAAAGACAAAATTTTGTAATTTACGAAGAAATGACTTTTAAAAGACATAAAAAAAAAATTAAAAAAGTCAGATTTTCAAAAAATTTTCTAGAAAAGAAAGTATACTTTTTCAAAATGGAAATTGAATAAATTCCGAAAGCATATTTCTGTTGAATAGTGCATAATTTCTTCATAGACATGCAACCTATAATTTTGTATATAAAATCGGAATTTATAACATTTTTCTAGTGAACTGTTAGACACACGTTGATTTATGTACCTCAATTTTTCAGTAATAATTTCAAAATTTTTCACTGGCAATAGAAGCACTAAATGACCCTTAAAATCGCGTCGTGTAGAAAGGCCAACATCGAGAAATAGCTGGTAAAGTGTAAGTCAAGCATTTGGCAGCTGTCGCAAATATCAAGTGGCGTCGGCGTCGCGGTGCCACTGCCAGCTAACTTATGGTGCGGATCACACACTTCATGGATACGTTAACTTGACTGACGGGCAACGGCGGCCTGATGAAATGTGACATAAATATAACATTCGCCAGAAGTTGAACGACAAATCCAAAATAACACTTGGCACTCTAACAGTTCGTGACATTTTATTTTCGCGATACCACACCGCAGAAATCCAATTAGTATTAGTTATAATGTAACATAAACAGAATATTTTGAGAATTGGTGGAACACTAGTTGCGAGTTATTTTATGTGGTCAGATTGAGACATTTTTTGTGTCAGAAATATAGGGACCAGGAATAAGTTTAGTTACGAGAAGAAGTTGAAATAAACATAAAAACAAAATTCGAAGAATTACACTGGAGAAATTGAAAAGTTATTTTTTTAGTAACATTTATGTGAATTAAAACTAGAAAGTTAAACAATTACGTGCAGAATTTCATTTGGGTAAGCATCTTGACGGGAGCACTTCATACATTCTCGTGAAGCGGTAGTTGCATACCATTAAATACCAGTATTTACTAAATAAACGAAAAATAAAATAAATATGCTTCAAATTTTGGATGAAGTACATTTTGCACGCGGTAGTACCCACTTCAATGTACAGCTAACTATATTGATCAGATTCAATTTGAGAATCAAAGACTAGTTTCGACCTGATTTGATCTTGCCAGCTGATACAGACAACTTGAAACTGAGTAATATTGAGGTAATAGACCACATTACACCCAATCCCACTTTGCGCCATACCACTAAAGCTACTGAGCTTTCAGATTCATCAGTTCGTAAAGTGACAACAATTCATAGGTTCCATCCTTATAAAATCAAAATTGTCCAAGAGCTTGGTGAAGATGATTACAGACAACTTGAAACTGACTAATATTGAGGTAATAGACCACATTACAGCCAATCCCACTTTGCGCCATACTACTGAAGTTACTGAGCTTTCAGATTCATCAGTTCGTAAAGTGACAACAATTCATAGGTTTCCTCCTAATAAAATCAAAATTGTCCAAGAGCTTGGTGAAGATGATTATGGCAGACGAATAGAATTTTGTGAAACTACGTCGAATTTAATCACTGCAAACCCAAACTTTGTAAAAAATATCTGCTACAGTGATGTATGCAGCTTTACTTTTACATGGCTCTGTTAATAAATACAATTTGCATTACTGGAGCGATGAAAATCCCCATTTTGTCAGAGCAGACTCAAACTTCTCAAAAACTGAATGTTTTGGTAGCTATTCTTGGGCCCATATTTATAAATGAAACACTAACTGGTGGCATCTACCCGAATATGTGATAGATCCTTTAATAACCGTGGTAATAGAGAATCAACAAGACTTAGAAGGAGATCAAAGTTGGACGAAAATTAGTTCTTCTTTCAACAGGATGGAGCTTTACCACATTATGACTTAAACGTTCGTAATTGGCTTAACAACTGATTTTCGAATCATTGGATTGGCAGAGATTGGCAGGGATTATCAGAGATTGGCAGAGATTGTCAGAGATTGTCAGAGATTGTCAGAGATTGGTAGAGATTAGCAGAGATTGGCAGAAATTAAGAGATATTGGGAATAATTGAGTGGCCAACACAATCACCAGACTTGACAAGTTTGGATTTTTTTCTCTGAGGCCATTTGAAGTCAGTGATATATAAAAACGTTCGTAATTGGCCTAACAACCGATTTTCGAATCATTGGATTGGCAGAGATTGGCAGAGATTGACGGAGATTGGTAATAATTGAGTGGGCAACACAATCACCAGACTTGACAAGTTTGGATTTTTTTCTCTGAGGCCATTTGAAGTCAGTGATATATAAAAACGTTCGTAATTGGCTTAACAACCGATTTTCGAATCATTGGATTGGCAGAGATCGGCAGAGATTGGCAGAGATTGGCAGAGATTGGCAGAGATTGTCAGAGATTGGCAGAGATTGGCAGAGGTTGGCAATAATTGAGTGGCCAACACAATCACCAGACTTGATAAGTTTGGATTTTTTCTCTGAGGCCATTTGAAGTCAGTGATATATAAAAACGTTCGTAATTGGCCTAACAACCGATTTTCGAATCATTGGATTGGCAGAGATGGGCAGAGATTGGCAGAGATTGGCAGAGATTGACAGAGATTGACAATAATTGAGTGGCCAACACAATCACCAGACTTGACAAGTTGAGATTTTTTTCTCTGGGGCCATTTGAAGCCAGTGATATATAAAGCACAATAGGTTAATTTGGAGGACTTGCTACAACGAATCGTTGATGGATGCAGTCGAATTATGCGACGAAGTTTCAAAAAAGTGAGACAAGAATTTGGGACCAGGATCTACGACTGCTTGGAAAATGACGGTGCTCATTTTGAGCATTTCTTGCAAACTGCAACTGTTTTAAAAAATAGGATTTGTATTACTGGAGAATCTAACAGTAAACTTGGAACAACCTGGAAAGATCAACACAACCGAAGACATCAACGCAGCGGTGGAAAGACTGGAAATCACCATAACAGATTCAATTCTGGCAGCGACCAAAACTTTTCGTCGTATAGAAGGAAGGGAACCACTGCCAAATCACTTGGTAGAGCTGATTAGAAGGAAAAATCATGCCAGAAAGAGAGCAAGATGAACCAATCTGCAAGCAGATAAGGCGGAAGCCAACAGGCTCGTCCATGAGGTATGAGCTCCGAAAGCACAAAATTTCAGTTTCAGGAACACCTAAGAAGTTGCAACCTCGAAACTCCATCAGATCTCTGGCGCACAGCCAAAGCTCTAAGAGGAGATAGAAAACCTATCCCACCGATACACGGGCCTCAAGGAATGGCTAACTCAGAAAAAGATAAGGCCGCAGCTTTTCCTGAGACCTTTGAACGACACTGTCAGGCCACACTTGAAGAAATGGACTTAGACTTCGTAGAGGAGGCGGAAGAAGAGATTCAAGTTATTCAGGAGGAAGTGCCACAGGACAACGTCATCCAGCCGACTAACGAGTAGGAAATCCAAAGCGTTCTGGGCAAGCTAAACGTCAAGAAGGCACCGGATCCGGACGGAATGCCAAACCAAGATCTAAAGAATCTTCCGGATTAAGCTGTCAAATACTTTGGAGCAATAATCAATTCCATGTTTAAGTGCCGGTATTTCCCACAAGGTGCAAACGTTATCTTCATTTCTAAGGGAGGCAAGGATGGGAAATTTCCCCAAAATAACAGGCCAATCAGCCTCTTATCCAACTTGTAGAATATCTTAGATTCCAGGCACACATTGATTATGCAGTGTTCAAAGCCAAAATGCTGAAAGGACTGCTGCAAGCGATGATTGGTAGAGATAGTAACCTGTCCATTGGAATTAGAGTGTTACTATACAAATCAATCATAAGACCAGCGATGACCTTCGTATCTGTAGCTTGGTCACAGGCGACGGATAATCAGATGAAGACACTCCAGGTGTTCCAGGGCGTCTTTCTAAGACAAGCCATGGACGTTCCATGGTTTGTGAGAAACAATCAACTCCATAGGAAAGCTGAACTATCTTTGCTAAGAGATTTTCTTAGAGAAATTGATTCCAGGGCGATGGTGAGAGCCGAAACGCATCCCAACGAACTAGTTCGACAAGCAGTGGATTACGATCCAGACATCCCAACCAGGATTAGGAGACCAAGGATGGTCCTCTAGGGTACGTCTTCCATTCTAGAAATTTTTCTGTTTTGTTTGCCTCTTATGTTTCGAGCAAAACAGCTTACAATAGTACTCCAGCACTTTTGTACTGTTCCGACGAAGGGATTGGGAGCCGAGGACCCAGCCCGAAGAAGTTGGGGTTTTTAGTCGATACCCGGAGTTTGAGCGGAAGTCCGACACTATCTGGGTTATCTTTCCAGATGTCCTTAACGGATTTTCCCATTCTTTAACAAAAAAAATGTTATTACTGAAGACATATTTTTTTTTTCTCATTCGTGGTGTGTTTATTTATTAAATGACGTTTAACTGATTATTTGAAGTTAAACTCTAAACACTGGTTCAAACATTAGTTTCATCAAAACATCTACATCTTCTCAAGCGTTGGTTTTGCTAACCATAGGTGCTTAACAAAACAATTTGTGCATCCGGAAAAACGTGCTGCAAAACAAACGGTTTTCTGAAAAATTAACTGTCGAAGTAAAAAACTGATACATAGCCAAAAAAGCTGAAATGGAACCTTCAAGCTTTTTAATCCTCTGTTCCATTTCAGATTTTTGAGGAGGCGCCCTGGCCAATAGAGTGCACCTGCAGGTCTCAACTAGACCAAGTGTCCCCCTCACGACCAAACTTGACTGGTTTCGACATTTTGAACAAAACACTTTTGTTTTCTAGATCGCAGATCGTTTTTAAAAAGTCACCCTCTACTAGTTTACGTTAAGGTGCGTTTACGCTGTGCATGCAGGGTACCAGTTGAGAAGACCAGTTACTGCAAGCCAGCTGCTATCATAGCTTGAACAGATCGTCCAAACTAGTGTTGGAAAATTCGAATATGCAAGATTTATTCGATTCTAACAAGATTTCGAAGTATTCGAATACTCTCAGAGTTTTCGCAACTACAAAACGGCCAGCGACTGCAATGCCAGCTACTCTTCAAAATATTTTGATCTCACTGGCCACTGGCCTTCTGCCACCACCTAAATGGCATTCCTGGGGCAAGAAATGACAATGTTATTTCTCAGGATAGACCATGTAATCCGCCCTCTAATCATGACAGTTCCTACGTACAGCTGCTGTTTACTGGCCAGTTAGAGACTAGTCAAAAACTAGCGAGAGACTAGTCAGAGACTAGACAGAGACTAGTCAGAGACTAGACAGAGACTAGTCAGAGGCTAGTCAGAGACTAGTCCATATAATCCGCTCTCTAATCATGACAGTTCTTAAGTACAGCTACTGTTTACTGGCTAGTTAGAGACTGGTCAGAAACTAGTGAGAGACTAGTCATAGACTAGGCAGAGACTAGTCAGAGGCTAGTCAAAGACTAGTCCATATAATCCGCTCTCTAATCATGATAGTTTCTAAGTACAGCTACTGTTTACTGGCTAGTTAGAGACTAGTCAGAAACTAGTGAGAGACTAGTCAGAGACTAGACAGAGACTAGTCAGAGACCAGACAGAGACTAGTCAGAGGCTAGTCAGAGCCTAGTCCATATAATCCGCTCTCTAATCATGACAGTTCCTAAGTACAGCTACTGTTTACTGGCTAGTTAGAGACTAGTCAGAGACTAGTGACAGACTAGTCATAGACTAGGCAGAGGCTAGCCAGAGACTAGTCCATATAATCCGCTCTCTAATCATGATAGTTCCTAGGTACAGCTACTGTTTACTGGCTAGTTAGAGACTAGTCAGAAACTAGTGAGAGACTAGTCAGAGACTAGACAAAGACTAGTCAGAGACTAGTCAGGGACTGGTCCATATAATCCGCTCTCTAATCATGACAGTTCCTAAGTACAGCTACTGTTTACTGGCTAGTTAGAGACTAGTCAGAAACTACTGAGAGACTAGTCAGAAACTAGTGAGAGACTAGTCAGAGGCTAGTCAGAGACTAGTCAGAGGCTAGTCAGAGACTAGTCCATATAATTCGCTCTCTAATCATGACAGTTCCTAAGTACAGCTACTGTTTACTGGCTAGTTAGAGACTAGTCAGAAACTAGTGAGAGACTAGTCATAGACTAGGCAGAGACTAGTCAGAGGCTAGTCAAAGACTAGTCCATATAATCCGCTCTCTAATCATGATATTTCCTAAGTACAGCTACTGTTCACTGGCTAGTTAGAGACTAGTCAGAAACTAGTGAGAGACTAGTCAGAGACTAGACAGAGGGTAGTCAGAGCCTAGTCCATATAATCCGCTCTCTAATCATGACAGTTCCTAGGTACAGCTACTGTTTACTGGCTAGTTAGAGACTAGTCAGAAACTAGTGAAAGACTAGTCAGAGACTAGACAGAGACTAGTCAGAGGCTAGTCAGAGACTAGTCAGAGGCTAGTCAGAGACTAGTCCATATAATCCGCTCTCTAATCATGACAGTTCCTAAGTACAGCTACTGTTTACTGGCTAGTTAGAGGCTAGTCGAAAACTAATGAGAGACTAGTCAGAGACTAGACAGAGACTAGTCAGAGACTAGTCAGAGGCTAGTCAGAGACTAGTCCATTTAATCCGCTCTCTAATCATGACAGTTCCTAAGTACAGCTACTGTTTACTGGCTAGTTAGAGACTAGTCAGAAACTACTGAGAGACTAGTCAGAAACCATTGAGAGACTAGTCATGGACAGAGACTAGTCAGAGGCTAGTCAGAGACGCATTATGTGAAAGGGCCATTAAGGCCAAGACGTATTTGTCAGATTTACGTTAGATTTGTCAAACTGAAGATATCTAAACCTAATAGGGTCAAAATTGGTCTTTGATTCCCAACACTGAATGGATGTATTTATGTGCCTTGCAGTACTTTGTAATAAAACAAGAAATGCTCTAATTTTAACCATTCTTCAATCGGGAGATACTTCCAATTTTCGGCTGGTGACTATACTGACGAAATAGTCATTCTGCAAAATATTCAAGAATATCGAGACGAGAGAGCGTTACTCATGTGCGCTTACAAAATGGAACCATAATTCAGAAACCGATGTAAGTGCACCGGGAGTCTGTAAATGGCAAAACTTGAAGCGAGCTGAATGCAGATGAGTTGTGTGGGCAGGATAGTCTTTATGGGCTTTACTCATGCACACGGCCCGTATAATGTAACACAACGCGCCGAGGAGATGCCGATAAATATTCATTAAGTGCAATTATAGCACCATCCAGCGAACACTTTATTGCATCGTATATTTTATTATACTTTTACCAGGTTTATAACGTTCATTTCATAAAATCAGTACATTACTTCGGTGTGCAATATAATTTACCATTTCTGGTATGAAATATTCAGTTCTGTTTTTGCAAACGATCAACGTTTTATTATCGGCGTTAATGAGAAGTCAAGAAACTCGTGCAGCAAATCATAAGTAATAAAGTAATATACATTTCCTTACGAATTTACCCTTCTAGAAATCTAAAATTGCAAATTGCCTACAAGATACCAGACCAGAGACCGGATTTTAGGCACAATCAAATAATATAAAAAGGTGAACAAATTAAATTAGGCAAAACAAATAGATAAAAAAAAGATATTAAAAAGGCTACTGTTCAAAGTTCAAAGTTCAAAACCACAATTACCAAGAGAGGACCTTAGTAAAGGATCTTACAAAAGAAGTTTAAAATTTACATAATTTACCTGAGAGTTGACGTTTCAAATTGAAATTTTAATAAAATAATTAAAGGTTGGAAGCCTAAATTTTTAGTAAAAGACGTTTCAAAAGAATCTACGTGTTCAAAAGTATTTTTGTCATTAGATTTTTGGGTGTCAAACCAAAATTAAAAATAAAGAAACGTTTTCGAGTCAATCAACAATTTCGAGAATCAAACATTTTGGGAAAAAATCAAACTCAGCTATAGAAAAACATGGTGAGGCTAGGATTGTAGCCTTGGATATCTAGAAGGCCTTCGACAGGGTCTGGCACCGATCTCTTCTCGCCAAATTAATAGTCTTCCTCCTGGATTCTGCCATTTGATATCCAGTTTTCTCGCTGACACATCTCTCCAGGACGTTGTCGATGGTATCTCACCCAAGACATTTCCGATTAATGAAGGTGTGCCTCAGGGGTCTATCATGTCTCCTACTCTGTTTCTGTTACTCATAAACGATCTCCTAGCTTCAACTTCCAACCTGATATACAGTTACGCAGATGATAGTAGCCTGGTGTCATCTTTTTTCTCTGACAAACCATTATCCGTTGTTGCTTCAGATCGACTAACAGCAGATAAAGTTTTTGTCTAATTAAAGCTAAAATTAAATAGTTTTGTTTTACTCCTTTTGTTTAATTGAAATACGATATCCAGTTTTCTCGCTGACAGATCTCTTCAGGTCGTCGTGGACGGCATTTCATCGGAGACATTGGCGCTTAATGCAGGGGTGCCTCAGGGGTCTATCCTGTCTCCTACGCAGTTTCTGTTAGTCATAAACGATCTCCTAGCTTCAACTTCCAACTCGATCTACAGTTACGCAGATGATAGTAGCCTGGTGTCATCTTTTTCCTCCGACAAACCATTATTCGTTGTTGCTTCAGATCGACTAACAGCAGTTACAGTTTTTCTCTAATTAACTCTAAAATTAAATAGTTTTATTAAGCCTGAAATTAAATAGTTTTGTTTTACTCCTTTTGTTTCACTAAAATACTATATCCAGTTTTCTCGCTGACAGATCTCTTCAGGTCGTGGTGGATGGCATCTCATCCGAGATATTTGCGATTAATGCAGGGGTACCTCAGGGGTCTATCCTGTCTCCTACTCTGTTTCTGTTACTCATAAATGATCTAGCTTCAACTTCCAACTCGATCTACAGTTACGCAGATGATAGTAGCCTGGTGTCATCTTTTTCCTCCGACAAACCATTATTCGTTGTTGCTTCAGATCGACTAACAGCAGATACAGTTTTTCTCTAATTAACTCTAAAATTAAATAGTTTTAAGTCTAAAATTAAATAGTTTTGTTTTACTCCTTTTGTTTCACCGAAATACGAATCCTCTCAAACCGTTCAGCTTTAAGTACGAACAGCAATTGACACGATGCATATGTTGGTTTTGTTTATCGGTGCTGACAGCCGTGATGCCTCCGGCAACAAGGGGGGTAAGGGCAAAAGACGCCCAACACACACATCGGTCTCTTTGATCTTATCAAATGAGGCGTTCTCATGTCATGTTACGTTAATGTTATGTCTTCCTTGCACTTGCATCTGACCGCTTCTGAACTCGACCCCTTCTTTATGCCGCTTGTGTTGCTTGTGGATCCCGGCTGGTCTGCTTTCAGTAAACGCTAATGAGCCATATCGTGTTTAATTGCTGGAGAAAATGTGTTCCTTCAAGGTCAAATTACCCTTAGAAGACGATATCACTTGATCGCTGAAAAAGCAGTCGTTTTTTGTCAATTTATTCAGATATACGTAAAATTTGACTAGATTAACCAAGAAGGAAATTATTTTTTATATCGAATTTGGTTTTAGAAAGAAAAGGAAAGGTAGAGAGCGTGGACATGTTACATTGACTAATTTTAACATTCTATCAATTTATAAAGTCGATACCAAAGACAAGTAAGTTAAAAAACGTTTTAACAGAATTTTAAAAAATTTAAAATTTCGAAAATCTTTGTCTCCTTTTCAGTTACCTAAAAAATTTTGACCAAAACTGTTTCACTGCAATTTTTTCATAGAATTTAATGAAGTATATGATTGGCCTCATGGTTTTAGAGCTATGTACCAAAATTTTATTTCTTTAAATACCAATCATAGCAGAAAATGACTTTAAATGAAGGAGCATTTTTTTTCAAAGATATATACAGGGTGATTCAGTCATAATGACACGTGTTCAAGCCTTCTGAACACGTGTCATTATGATTGAGTCAATTAGGACAGAAAATCGAAAAAAAAAATGTATTCGACTTTTTTAAATAGACACAAATCAACTCATTGACCACCAAAAGCTCGGCGCTACTGACCACATTAAATGCTTTACCGCAACAGACGCTGACTACGTTATCATCATCTCACCAGCTGCTGATAAATTGGACTAGCGAGGGCGAAACGTCGCCAATTAATGGACGACAAATCTCTATTCGTTATTTTGACGAATAATTATTTGTATTTTCATACACTTAAAACTTTTTATATTTATTTGTTGCGTTAGTTAATCGGCTTGATGAAAAGTAAAACGCAAATTCAAAAATTTAACGAACACAAACGACTCGAACTTAAATAATAATTCTACAAAATAAATAACGATACGATACACTGCTTTAATTTTGAAGCATCTTAACGTTGCTTAGCTTAGTTAGCATCTCTCTGAATATGATAGCTTGGTTGTCGAAACGAGTTAGATTTTTTCTAAATTTCTGTCAGTTAGTACTAATCTAGTATCTATACACCTGCAAAAATGACCGTGTCATTATCGAAGGCGAGATATTCAATAACTGAAATACAGAACTTGTCCCCTGAAACCAAGAAAGATTAAAAATCACAGGAGATGTTGCTCTAACGCGTTTCGACAGCCAAGCTGTCATCTCCAGAGATAAGATGACAGCTTGGCTGTCGAAACGCGTTAGAGCAACGTTTGTTGGGTTTTTTAATCATTTT
Organism: Dastarcus helophoroides; assembly: GCA_028583605.1. Lineage (NCBI taxonomy): Eukaryota > Metazoa > Arthropoda > Insecta > Coleoptera > Bothrideridae > Dastarcus > Dastarcus helophoroides. The sequence goes on along the minus strand of CM053327.1, from coordinate 41,534,402 downwards.
TGGTTTCAGGGGGCAAGTTCTGTATTTCAACTTTTGAAGATAACCAAGGACCAAGAAAAAAAAGTTGGATTATGTATAAAAAATATGTCAACGATGGCCCACAGTCAGCTCACAGTGCACCTATTGGTGCAGTGTACTTACATTAATACTCCGAACTATCTTAGACCTATCCGGCGCACGAAAACAGTGATGATTCGTCGATAAACCACACGTGGTTTAAAAAATTTCCAACGTATCACAGAGGGTCACAAAAAATAAAACGTCGGGAAATGACTCTCGCGTATTAGCCACTGTTAACACTTGCACCCGTAAGAGCAAATTTAATTCATTACTTGCGGCATTGATATCAACGTTTACACTCATATTCTTCATGATGAAGTCTTATTAACCGAAAATATGACGTTTTTTAATTTTATTTAACATTTCTTCGGCCCAGTTTGAAAATATTTAAATTTTTATTGTTTTTTTTTCATATCTAATTTTGGTCTTCTATTAATCATTTTTCCTATTCTATATAAAATAAACTAACCTCTTATTTTGTCAACTGTCATGGGGTGACGTTTTAAATTTATTTAAAACGTCACGAATATTATTTTATTTGTGTTCGCCAAAAGGCTCAGAACTCTCAATGGGGAATTTGTAATAATATTACTTGCTCAAAAACATACTTGGCTGCAGATAACGAATGTCAGGTAAACATTTTTCATCAGCTTGGATTTTTTTTGAGTTCGTGATTACACTATTCGAGAAAAAAAGAGACAACGCGCTGCAGCTTCCAAGAAATTAACATGTTTCAGCAAAACTGCATTTTCTGGGACCTCGAACTCTTAAACTCTGCTGTTAGCTTGTGGTGTTGGATTTATCCACCTTGTTTCACGGACCCGCTTAATAAAATTCCCTAAGAGAGTAAAAGTAACCTGCCGTGGCCGTTAACCGTCCACCTTCACTCTTCGAAGGAGGTAGCTCCTTAAGTTTTCGGTATCATGTGATTCTCCAGGAAGTTTTCTCATTGATTTAAATATATTTCTCAGATGTAAATATCAACTCGCATTCAATTTTTTCAAAATGTTGAAATGTTTATCAAACATTTTTTGCAAAACTTTTTAATATATTAAATTCATTTTCAGTTCTTTCTTTTTTAAATTTTCAATTATTTAACTTGTAACTTTTCAAAATTTCACTTTTTTGAAAATTTCGACTTTTCTGATCATATTGGCTTTTCTTCAATTCTTCACTACGTCCACTTTCACTCTTCGAAGGAGATAGCTCCTTAAGTTTTCGGTATCATGTGACTCTCCAGGGAATTTTCTCATTGGCGCATCCGACTTTTTCAAAAACTGTTTAATATATTAATTTCTTTTTGATTTCTTTCTCTTTTAAATTTTCAATTATTTAACTTTTCAAAACTTCACTTTTTTTGAAATTTTCGACTTTTCTGATAATTTTGGCTTTCTTCAGTATTTTAACTTCGAAAATTTCGGATTTTTCCAAGAATTTTACTGAAACTTTTTCCAAATCCGCACTTTCGCTAAAATTTTAACTATTTTTGAAATTTTAGATTAAAATTCAAAACTTGTCCCCTAAAACCAAGAAAGATTAAAAAGCACAACAAAAGTTGATCTAACGCGTTTCGACAGGCAAGCTGTCATCTTCAGAGAGATACTGTACTGAGGATGATAGCTTTAGTCCGTTCCACCAACATTTTAGATTGTTTCCAAAAAATTCAGTTATTTAAAAATTTTGGAATTCTTTGAAAATTTCTCATTATTTTAAATAAACGAATTTTTTGAAAATATCGACTTTTTCAAATTTGAATTTTTTCAAAATTTTAAGCTACATCAAAATTGTAATCTGTAAGTAGAATGCAATCTAGACTACAAATTCATGCAGCCCTCCAGGCGGCGTGTATAGTGGCGAATCATAGGTAGCTAAACTACCAACAGTTGAAACACTGCCACCTAGCGAAGCGGTTGCTCTCTAGGAAAGTTCCCAGAAGACAAGGATTCTAATGCATAGAGCAGTAGGTTTGAACATTTATTAGATTCGAAGTTTGGAAACCAAATACCGGTTTCGATCTTGTTAGATCTCGTCAGTTTGGTATTATACGGGCCGTGTGCATGAGTAAAGCCCATAAAGACTATCCCGCCCACACAACTCATCTACATTCAGCTCGCTTCAAGTTTTGTCATTTATAGACTCCCGGTGTACTTACATTGGTTTCTGAATTATGGTTCCATTTTGTAAGCACACATGAGTAACGCTCTCTCGTGTTGATATTCTTAAATATTTTGCCGAAAGACTAGTTCGTCAGTATAGTCACCAGCTGAAAATTGGAAGTATCTCCAGAGTGAAAAATGGTTAAAATTAGAGCATTTCCTGTTTTATTACAAAATGCTGCACGGCACAGATAAATATATCCATTCAGAGTTGGGAATCAAAGACCAATTTAGGTTTAGGTATCTTCAGTTTGACAAATCTAACGTAAATCTGACAAATACGTCTTGGCCTTAATGGCCCTTTCACATAATGCGTCTCTGACTAGTCTTTGACTAGCCTCTGACTAGTCTCTGTCTAGTCTATGACTAGTCTCTCACTAGTTTCTGACTCGTATCTCACTAGTTTCGGACTAGTCTCTAACTAGCCAGTAAACAGTAGTTGTACTTAGGAACTGTCATGATTAGAGAGCGGATTATATGGACTAGTCTCTGACTAGCCTCTGACTAGTCTCTGTCTAGTCTATGACTAGTCTCTCACTAGTTTCTGACTCGTATCTCACTAGTTTCGGACTAGTCTCTAACTAGCCAGTAAACAGTAGTTGTACTTAGGAACTGTCATGATTAGAGAGCGGATTATATGGACTAGTTTCTGACTAGCCTCTGACTAGTCTCTGTCTAGTCTCTGACTAGTCTCTCACTAGTTTCTGACTAGTCTCTAACTAGCCAGTAAACAGTAGCTGTACTTAGGAACTGTCATGATTAAAGAGCGGAGTATATGGACTAGTCTCTGACTAGTCTCAGTCTAGTCCCTGTCTAGTCTCTGACTAGTCTCTCACTAGTTTCGGACTAGTCTCTAACTAGCCAGTAAACAGTAGCTGTACTTAGGAACTGTCATGATTAGAGAGCGGATTATATGGACTAGTCTCTGACTAGCCTCTGACTAGTCTCTGTCTAGTCTCTGACTAGTCTCTCACTAGTTTCTGACTAGTCTCTCACTAGTTTCTGACTAGTCTCTAACTAGCCAGAAAACAGTAGCTGTACTTAGGATTTGTCATGATTAGAGAGCGGATTATATGGACTAGTCTCTGACTAGTCTCTGTCTAGTCTCTGACTAGTCTCTCACTAGTTTCTGACTAGTCTCCAACTAGCCAGTAAACAGTAGCTGTACTTAGGAACTGTCATGATTAGAGAGCGGAGTATATGGACTAGTCTCTGACTAGTCTCAGTCTAGTCCCTGTCTAGTCTCTGACTAGTCTCTCACTAGTTTCTGACTAGTCTCTAACTAGCCAGTAAACAGTAGCTGTACTTAGGAACTGTCATGATTAGAGAGCGGATTATATGGACTAGTCTCTGACTAGCCTCTGACTAGTCTCTGTCTAGTCTCTGACTAGTCTCTCACTAGTTTCTGACTAGTCTCTCACTAGTTTCTGACTAGTCTCTAACTAGCCAGAAAACAGTAGCTGTACTTAGGATTTGTCATGATCAGAGAGCGGATTATATGGACTAGTCTCTGACTAGTCTCTGTCTAGTCTCTGACTAGTCTCTCACTAGTTTCTGACTAGTCTCTAACTAGCCAGTAAACAGTAGCTGTACTTATGAACTGTCATGATTAGAGAGCGAAGTATATGGACTAGTCTCTGACTAGTCTCAGTCTAGTCTCTGTCTAGTCTCTGAGTAGTCTCTCACTAGTTTCGGACTAGTCTCTAACTAGCCAGTAAACAGTAGCTGTACTTAGGAACTGTCATGATTAGAGAGCGGATTATATGGACTAGTCTCTGACTAGCCTCTGACTAGTCTCTGTCTAGTCTCTGACTAGTCTCTCACTAGTTTCTGACTAGTCTCTCACTAGTTTCTGACTAGTCTCTCACTAGTTTCTGACTAGTCTCTCACTAGTTTCTGACTAGTCTCTAACTAGCCAAAAAACAGTAGCTGCACTTAGGAACTGTCATGATTAGAGAGCGGATTATATGGACTAGTCTCTGACTAGTCTCTGTCTAGTCTCTGACTAGTCTCTCACTAGTTTCTGACTAGTCTCTAACTAGCCAGTAAACAGTAGCTGTACTTAGGAACTGTCATGATTAGAGAGCGGAGTATATGGACTAGTCTTTGACTAGTCTTAGTCTAGTCTCTGACTAGTCTCTCACTAGTTTCTGACTAGTCTCTAACTAGCCAGTAAACAGTAGCTGTACTAAACGAAACGAAACCAAATACCGGTTTCGATCTTGTTAGATCTCGTATATACCAAACTGACGAGATCTAATAATATCGAAACCGGTATTTGGTTTCCAAACTTCGAATCTAATAAATGTTCAAACCTATTGCTCTGTGCATTAGAAAATTGTAATTTAACATTTTCGAGTTTTTCAAAATTTGTAACTTTTTTCAAAATTTTTGATTTTTTGAAAATTTCTAATATAATATAATACAACATTCGAAATGTATCGGTATCCGAATCCAGATCCGGAATGTCATATCCCTAACAACGCTAATTTAAATATAAAATTATCAGCTAGGAGTTAGTGCGCAATTTGTGCAACTATTATTTTCATGACAACTACTTGAGTATTGAATATCTTATATTTATGGCATTGTGCGAAAATTAAAATACAAATCTTGTCCCTTGCAACCAAGAAAGATTAAAAAACACAACAAAGGTTGCTCCTTTGTTGTGTTTTTCAATCTTTCTTGGTTCCAAGGGACAAGATTTGAGTTTCAATTTTTGAAGATAACCAAGGAGCAGTCCATTCCACCAAAAAAAAAAAAAAGATAGATTGTGCAGTTTCTGTTTCTCACATTATTGAATGTCAGCAGTGATTATTTTTTTTGACGATGGCACCTCCAAAATAATAAGTGACAATTCAATGCGCTTTGGCACACTTGTCATAATTTGACCAAAAACTGCTGGACTACATTCGATATTTTGGATTTTTGACACGGACAATGAGAATTAAATTAAATTCGTCTCATGAGAATTGCATTACATAGCAAACTATTAAAATGGGTGGAATTAAGTTGAAAGGCACTAAGAGCAATTAGATGGTAAATATTAAATCGAGTTAACCTCATTCTGGTTACCCCCTTGATAAAAAAATGTGAGAAATAGCGTGTTAAGGCAGCAGCCGTTGGCTCATGTCAACTCCTCGCTTTGCGGCAGGTAACATTTATTTCCTTACAGGGACATTTATCACGCAGATAGTCTGCACACCAGATCGTAAATCACATTAGATTAAAAGGATACAAGCCACAATCTGGAAATTCAACTTATAAAATATTAGCCAAATAATGAAATTTGAATAATGGAAGTGCTTTTGGAGATTTATGAGTGGGAATTTTAACAGCTTTTTTACATTCAGATAGCTTTACGTTTTGGTGAAGGATAAATTACAACCGCGAAGTGTTTGGTGATGCTTCTAACTGAGGAAAATAAACGTAATATATCCAAGTTTTCTTAAAATATCACCATCGTATTGAGTATGGATATTTTCCATGATTTGTTTCATTTTAATCATCGCATTTTCAAAACTTCTGTTTGTTTAATATAATCAGGCGTGGTTTAATTGCCTTGTAGATCTTCTGTCATAAAAATGAAGATTATGTCATCTATATTAATAAAATTCAAGCGTCTAAGTGTCTGTCTGTCTGTCGACTTGTTTTTTGTCCGGGATAATCTCGGAAACTGCTAGATCGATTTCAATAAAACTTTTACCAAAATGTAGAGTATATTTAGGGGTACCTTTTAGCCTATCTTTGTTTCAGTAAACCTTAACCTTTTACTCTTAAAAGTTCAACTGTTCTAATAACTTTATTTAAGATTATAAGACAAAACATATAAAGGAGAAACCAATCCGCGTAGCACATTACTCGAGTAAAATAAAATGAGAAATTTTATTTTGAAATACAACATTATTGGATCTTCCAGAGACAAAGTTGCCGGTAATTAATAAGCGTAATAAAAAAAATCAGAAATCGTTAACCAGCACAAATATTTAATTCAAAGTTAGCGTCTTAACGTCATCCAAAAATGTTCACGGTAGACTAAAGAAATGCCTCATTTGTATCATAGGATCTCACTAGGAACGAATTATTTTTTAACTCAATCCAAATTTGATTTATGGATCCTGAAGTCGACTTTAACTTATGGTCTCGGCTTGTAGCAAGGCAAGATGTACACCCCGCTCGCGAAACCGTGTAATGAGCTGAACAGCCGTAAATACTGCTTATGGTAATATATACAAACTTTTATGAGATTATTATATGAAACACCTTTCATATAGGTTCACGCTTCGAGTTATGGTAATCTCCGTAAAGGATTCGCGAAAAAATTTATATTCACGATCCAGCGGTATGCTATTCATAAAGGCAATAACGCAACTCAAATTTACTGCCCAACAATTTATGGAATGAATGCGGGAATTATGTTTAATGCCAGGCTAATGTAATACGAGCAATGCTGCTCCTTATTTAGATATCCCGGCTTATTATAAATTATAATAATTGATTTCTGACATCGGTGTGTGTGTAAGTAAATGAGATACATTATTACAAATGTAGCTCTGTCAAATAAATATATATGTATGCATATTTATTAAATATGTACGTCAGATGCTATTGCTTCGACTACCACTCACTTTTATAAGGATAATTTATATCTAGTTCTTATGAAAGTTATTTGCGCATCTCGATGAACCAAACACTTTGGTTTAGAAATAAATAAAACATAAGCGTAGCTAGAGTAGGGCAAGCTAGAGCACTTGGCCCTACCCTGGCTTATGCAGCTAAATAAAAACTTATATTCAACTGAGGAGACTTTAAAAAAATCAATTTCTTAAAATTCGTCCTTCTTTAAAATATTGACATTTACTCGAAATTTCGACTTATTTATGAAAATTCGTCTCTTTTCACAAATTTCTTCTGAAATTTCAAATTTATTCCCAAAAATTCGATTTCTTTCATCAGAATCCACCTGATTTATTTAATCTCAAAATGTATACTAATGCACAGACCAGGTTTGAACATTTATTTGATTTGAAGTTTGGAAACCAAAGACCGGTTTGGATCGCTTGACGCTTGACGTCCGTTGATTCTTTAGTACTTACTTGGTCTTTGGTTATCTTCAAAAATTGAAATGCAAAAATGTTGTATCTTAGTACTTTATTGTCGGAATATTTGTTAGCATTTGAGTTGGATATACCAAACTGATGAGATTTAACAATATCGAAACCGGTCTTTGGTTTCCAAACTTCGAATCTAATAAATATTTAAACCTATTGGTCTCTGCATTAGAATCCTTGTCTTCTGGAAACTTTCCTAGAGAGCAACCGCTTCGCTAAGTGTTTGTGTTTCAACTGTTGGTAGTTCAGCTACCTATGATTCAGTATATACGCCTAGAGGGCTACATGAATTTGAAGCCTAGGTGGTATTCTACTTGCATTTATCGAAATTTATAGTTGTATTTACAGAAATTTCACAATTTATCAAAATTTGTTTTTTTTTCCGAAAATATCGACTTTTCTATAAATTTTGATTTTCAGTAATTTGATTTCTTTGTCAAGATTTGACTTTTTCTTCAAAATTTGATCGAACTTTTGATTAAAAAACTAATAACATTTATCTCGAAATGTTAATGATTTTTTTGGAAATTTTGTAACTTTGAACGAAGACAAATATTTCGAGAAAATTTTCCCTGGAACTGTTCATAATTGAAATACAACTTTTTGGAAATTTCAACTTGTTTGCCAAACTTTCAAAGTTGAGTTGGAGCAGATTGGGGCACGTTTTGGTTTTTCCAAAGAAAAAATTCGAAACTTTCAGAAAAAAACTAATTTTGAAAATGGAAATTTTGAATTTTTTTCTAAAATCCAATCCTGTAGGATCCCGAAAATCTAAATCTAAGATTGGGCTGCATGTCTGCCTACGATTCCAGCAGCCAAGAGGAAATTTGAGAAATTTCATTTCTCTCGAAATTTCTCCTTTTCCAAAATTTCGATAAAATTAGATTTCCTGAAAAATTTCGAGTTTTGGTTTTTCCAAAAAAAAATTCGAAACTTCCAAAACAACGAATTTAAAAAATGGAAATTTTGAATGTTTTTCTAAAATCCAATCCTGTAGGATCCCAAAAATCTAAATCTAAGATTGGGGTGCATGTCTGCCTATGATTCCAGCAACCAAGAGGAAATTTGAAAAATTTCATTTTTCTCTAAATTCGTACTGTTCCAAAATTTCGATAAAATTAGACTCCCCCGAAGAATTTCGACTGTTTATTAAATTTCGAACTTTCTCTCCAGATTTCGAATTTTTTGGTAAAATTTCGAATTTCTCATTTTTAAATTCGTTTTGGTTTTTCCAAAAAAAAAAAATTTGAAACTTCCAGAAAAAACGACTTTAAAAAGTGGAAATTTTGAATTTTTTTGTAAAATCCAGTCCTGTAGGATCCCAAAAATCTAAATCTAGGATTGGGGCGCATGTCTGTCTATGATTCCAGCAAGCAAGAAGAAATTTGAGAAATTTCATTTTTCTCGAAATTCGCCCTTTTCCAAAATTTTGATAAAATTAGACTTCCCGAAGAATTTCGAGTGGTTACTAAATTTCGACCTTTTTCTCCAGTTTTCGAACTTTTTCTTAAAATTTCGAATTTTTGATTTTTAAATTCGTTTTGGTTTTTCCAAAGAAAAAATTCAAAACTTTCCAAAAAAAAATCGAATTTAAAAAATGGAAAAGTTAAAATTTTTTCTAAAATTCAATCCTGTAGGATTTCAAAAATCTAAATATAAGATTGAGGCGCATGCCTGCCTATGATTCCAGCAGCCAAGAGAAAATTTGAGAAATTTCATTTTTCTCGATATTCGTCTCCCTGCAGAATTTCCAGTATATACTAAATTTCGACTTTTTTAACCAAATTTCGAACTTTTTCTTAAAATTTCCAGCTTTTTCTTAAAATTTGGAACTTTTTCTTAAAATTTCGAATTTTTAATTTATAAATTCGTTTTGGTTTTTTCAAAGAAAAAATTCGAAACTTCCAGAAAAAAACTAATTTCGAAAATGGAAATTTTGAATTTTTTTCTAAAATCCAATCCTGTAGGATCCCAAAAATCTAAATCTAAGATTGGGGCGCATATTTGCCTTTAATTCCAGCAGCCAAGAGAAAATTTGAGAAATTTCATTTTTCTCGAAATTCGTCTTTTTCCAAAATTTCAATAAAATTAGACTCCCCGAAGAATTTCCAGTGTTTACTAAATTTCGATCTTTTTTACCAGATTTCGAACTTTTTCTTAAAATTTCGAACTTTTTCTTAAAATCTGGAACTGTTTCTTAAAATTTAGAAGTTTTGATTCTTAAATTCGTTTTGGTTTTTTCAAAGAAAAAATTCGAAACTTCCAGAAAAAGAAACGAATTTAAAAAATGGAAAATTTGAATTTTAAAAAAAATCTAATCCTGTAGGCTCCCGAAAATCTAAATCTAAGATTGGGGTGCATGTCTGCCTATGATTCCAGCAGCCAAGAGAATTTTGGAAATTTCATTTTTCTCGATACTTGTCGTTTTCCAAAATTTCGATAAAATCAGATTCTCTGTAGAATTTCCAGTGTTTACTAAATTTCGATCTTTTTCTCCAGATTTCGAACTTTTTCTTAAAATTTCGAATTCTTGATTTTTAAATTCGTTTTGGTTTTTCCAAAGTAAAAATTCAAAATTTTGAGAAAAAAAACGAATTTACAAAATGGGAATTTAAAATTTTTTCTAAAATCTAATCCTGTAGGATTCCGAAAATCTAAATCTAAGATTGGGGTGCATGTCTGCCTATGATTCCAGCAGCCAAGAGAAAATTTGAGTAATTTCATTTTTCTCGAAATTCGTCCTTTTCCAAAATTTCGATAAAATTAGATTTCCTGCAGAATTCCGAGTGTTTACTAAATTTCGACCGTTTTCTCAAAATTCCGGACTTTTTCTTAAAATTTCGAATTTTTAATTTTGTTTTGGTTTTTCCAAAGAAAAGATTCGAAACTTCCAAAAAAAAATCGAATTTAAAAAATGAGAAATTTGAATTTTTTTTTTTAAACTAATCGTGCAAGATCCCGAAAATCTAAATCTAAGATTTGGGTACATGATTCCAGCAGCTAAATGAAAATTTGAGAAATTGCATTATTTTCGAAATTCGTCCTTTCCCAAAATTTCGATAAAATTGGACTCCCCGAAGAATTTCCAGTGTTTACTAAATTTCGATCTTTTTCATCAGATTTTGAACTTTTTCTTAAAATTTCCAGCTTTTTCTTAAAATTTCGAACTTTTTCTTAAAGTTTCGAATTTTTGATTTTTAAATTTGTTTTAGTTTTTTCAAAGAAAAAACTTGAAACTTCCAAAAAACGAATTAAAAAATGGAAAATTTGAATTTTTTCTACAATCCAATCCTGTAGGACCCCAAAAGTCTAAATCTAAGATTGGGGTGCTTGTCTGCCTATGATTCCAGCAGCCAAGAGGAAATTTGAGAAATTTAATTTTTCTCTAAATTCGTCCTGTTCCAAAATTTCGATAAAATTAGACTCCCCCGAAGAATTTTGAGTGTTTACTAAATTTCGACCTTTTTCTCCAGTTTTCGAACTTTTTCTTAAAATTTCGAATTTTTGATTTTTAAATTCGTCTTGGTTTTCCAAAAAAAAAATTCGAAACTTCCAAAAAAAAATACAAATTTAAAAAATGGAAAACTAGAATTTTTTCTAAAATCTAATCCTGTAGGATCCCGAAAATCTAAATCTAAGATTGGGGCGCATGTCTGCCTATAATTCCAGCAGCCAAGCTTAAAATTTCGAATTTTTGATTTTTAAATTCATTTTGGTTTTTCCAAAGAAAGAATTCAAAACTTCCAAAAAAAAAGAATTTAAAAAATGGGAAATTTGAAATTTTTTCTAAAATCTAATCCTGTAATATCCCGAAAATCTAAATCTAAGATTGGGGCGCATGTCTGCCTATAATTCCAGCAGCCAAGCTTAAAATTTCGAATTTTTGATTTTTAAATTCATTTTGGTTTTTCCAAAGAAAAAATTCGAAACTTCTAGGAAAAAAACGAATTTAAAAATGGGAAATTTGACATTTTTTTTTAAATCTAATCCTGTAAGACCCCGAAAATCTAAATCTAAGATTGGGGCGCATGTCTGCCTATAATTCCAGCAGCCAAGCTTAAAATTTCGAATTTTTAATTTTTAAATTCGTTTTGGTTTTTCAAAAGAAAAAATTCGAAACTTCCAAAAAAAAAACGATTTTAAAAAGTGGAAATTTTGAATTTTTTTCTAAAATCCAGTCCTGTAGAATCCCGAAAATCTAAATCTAGGATTGGGGCTTATGTCTGTCCATGATTCCAGCAGTCAAGAGAAAATTTGAGAAACTAAATCATTCTCTAAATTTGTCCATTTCCAAAATTTCGATAAAATTAAACTCCCTGAAGAATTTCGAGTGTTTACTAAATTTTGATCTTTTTCTACAGATTTCGAACTGTCTTAAAATTTCGAGTTTTTGATTTTTAAATTCGTTTTGGTTTTTCAAAAAAAAATCGAAATAGAAAAAAAAAATGAATTTAGAAAATGGAAACTTTAAAATTTTTTCTAAAATCCAATCCTGTAAGTTTCCGAAAACCTAAATATTTTTCCACGAAACTCGTCTCTTTTTTTTTAAATTTTGAGTTCTTTTCAGGATTCGTTTTTTTCATAAACGACTATTCACAAAATTGTACCATTTTCTTAAAATTGACTTTCTCTGGGAAATTTCTATTTTTTGCTTCCTTTGGTAAACTACCAACTACTAGAAGAACTCTAGAAATAACGACCCATTTTCCGAGATTCCGTTTTTCTTTTTCGAAACTTTGTTATTTTTAATTAACATCGGATTTTGTTGAAGATTTTGAACTTTTTGATTTTTCAGAAATTTCGACTGGTTTTTCAAAGCTAGCCCTTTTCGCGACATTCTTATTTTTAATCTTAAAATTCGATATGTAACTTTTCCGGAAATTTCAACTTTTTTCTTAAAATTAGTTTAAATTCATCTCTTTCGAAATTTCGACTTCATTTTCAAAATTCTATTTTTTGGACTCTTCTCTTAAAAATCATTTTTTCAATCAAACTTCTGCCACTTTCCTCACTTTTCTTTTTAAATTTCGATTTTTTAAAATTTGATTCCAGAAATTTTAATTTCATATTTCACCTTATTTTCGAAATTTCGACATTTATTTTAAAAAGCAATATTTTAGTTTTTGGAACTGTCGACTTTTTCCTCGAAATTGGCTTTTGCAAGCCATTCGATTTTCTCTAAATTCGTTTATTTTCTCGAAATTAGATCGGCATGTTGTCAAAAATTAAAAATGTTGAGAAAAATATTTTTGGGTATTTTCGAAAAAAGATTTCTTGTACAATCAATCTCTTTAGTGAAATTTAAATATTATTCTTTTTGGTGGAACGGACTGGTCCTTGGTTATCTTCAAAAATTGAAATACAAATTTTGTCCCCTGAAACCAAGAAAGATTAAAAAACACAACAGAGGTTTCTCTAACGCGTTTCGATAGCCAAGCTATCATCTTTAGAGAGATCTGAGTATCTCTCTGAAGATGATAGCTCAGTATCTCTCTGAAGATGATAGCTTAGTATCTATGAAGATGATAGCTCAGTACCTCTCTGAAGATGATAGCTTAGTATCTCTCTGAAGATGATAGCTCAGTATCTCTCTGAAGATGATAGCTCAGTATCTCTCTGAAGATGATAGCTTAGTATCTCTATGAAGATGATAGCTCAGTACCTCTCTGAAGATGATAGCTTAGTATATCTATGAAGATGATAGCTCAGTATCTCTCTGAAGATGATAGCTTAGTATCTCTATGAAGATGATAGCTCAGTATCTCTCTGAATATAATAGCTTAGTATCTCTCTGAAGATGATAGCTCAGTATCTCTCTGAAGATGATAGCTTAGTTATCGAAAGGCGTTAGAGCAACATTTGTTGTGTTTTTAAATTTTTCTCGATTTCAGAGGACAAGATTTGTATTTTAATTTTTGAAGATTACCAATGACCAGTCCGTTCCACAAAAAAAAACTTTGTGTCAATATAAATTTGTTTTATATAAAGTATATTTTCAAGTTTTATTTTTTAAATACTCAAATCCATTCCTGATTTTCGGTGACTTGCATACTAAATTGGTTTCTATAGAAAATAGTTTACGATACTTGCAAATCATGTAATTAAACACTGAACGAAGAAAAAGCTTAGTAGAAGTAAAAATTCATTAAAGAACGAAACGCATGTCATCCAAAGTCCCGAAATTGTTTGAGAGTTCCGATGTATAAACAAGCGCAATGTTTGCTTTGGTTAATTGAATGCCTGTCTGCCTCTAGTGGGAATACCAAACACTCTGTGCTAATTGCAGGTAAGACCAGGAGCCTACCAATGTTGGAACAAGGTAAAGTGAAGGCTTTGTCGGCATGTCACACGATTAACAAAACACCGCTGAAAGGTTTCGACGCTTTCCTCAAACACTTAACGATCTGTTTGCCCATTCCACAAAGTCCAACTAGTCAACCAGTAAAGATCTTGGGTGTGTCAAGTTGTCCATAAAGATTAGTGTTTTCAAAATATGTAATTTTAATCAAAAGATGTATATATACAACGGCACTTTATAAACAATTCTGCATCTCGTGTAATAACATGCTTCAGATTAGGATAGCCAATCATCTTCCCTTTAATATATCTGCAAAAAATTTCAATATAAACCGTCACTGCTTTTTATTGTTGTGGGCTATCGGTTCGAATTGATTAACACGTGAATTGAATAATACCCACTTTATTTCTAAATTAAACTTGGAACACTACAACTGAATAATGAACTCACTTATTGACTTCTAGCTACTAAGTCATTAACTACACTGACTAATTGACTCTAATTGATTCGAGGGAAAGGCGACTGCCTTATATAGTTTTGGCTCCCAGGTTCTAGAAAAATCCCGCAGATAAGGCTTATCGTTTGCTGGAATTTCTGGAACGGTTATCTGCCGTTCGCTTCGTTATCGCGACCGCTTTCCCCTTATCAGATCTTTCTAGAAAATTTTCCTACATACTAAATTCTATAATTTACATTTCGCTACAAAATTTAAAAAGTAATATCGTCGCCATAGTTTGGTAACAATAATATTATAAGCAAATATTGAAGAAAGTAATTGGTGGAAAAATTAATTTTGCTCGACTTGGAAGCGATGTACTTGTTCTACAACTTCCTATGAACAAACAGTGTCATAGAGTCTCGGAAACTAGTCGAATCCTCGATTTCTCTATTGACAGTCACGCGATTTTGTCTACGAGTTCGTATTGGCCTTTCTTCTTCTTCTTCTTGGTGTGTTATATCCATTTAACGGATGTTAGCAGATATGTTGGTTATCATTATTTTATTTATAGCTGCTCTGGAAAGCTGATTTGTTGTCTGTCCGAACCATTGTTAGGTTTCTAAGCCAGGATGTTCTTCGTCTTTTTTTTAAGTTTAATCCACTCGCAAAGGGTAGCCCCATTATGCTTTCAAAGCACTGCGAGTAGGATGCGGAAACAAGGATAGATGAACTGCCTTCTTAAACAAGGATAGGTAGTAATTTTTGGGGAAAGTTCCTTTCGGTAACAAGTTCCATAACTTGAAAGTTCTATAGAAAAAAGAGTCTCCGTAGACAGAAGTCCTCACTGTGTCAAGCTGGACTGCACAGGAATTTGCTGTCTCCGACTATCTAGTACGCCTCAAGAATCTTGCCCTTGGGGGGATCAATCCTATTAGTTCCTGCGAGCATCTTCCATGATAATACTTGTAGAAAAGAGACAAGTCACCAACCATTCGCCTGTGCTTTAGTGTTTCGAGAGAATCGGTCAGACTCTCGTCATCAATTAGGTGAATCGCTCTTCTTTGAATTGAATCCAAGAGAGCTAAGGTGTGTTTTGGGGCTGAATTCCAAACATGAGAACACTATTGACTAGTGTTGCCCTAACTTGAGCTTGGTATAGTGTTAATAGCTGATGAGATGTGAAGTACTTTTTAGCTCTAAAAAGAAAGCCTAGCTTTTGAGAGGCCGATTTATCAATGGCGCGTACATGATCGTCCCAAGAGAAGTTAGTGCTCACCTTCACTCCTAGGATAGATAGATTAGATCCCATCGGAAGGATTTTACCATCCATTAGTATGTTTGTTGATGTTTTTTTTAGAGAAAACCGCGGCCTGAGTTTTTGAAGCGTTGAAATCGACCAAATAGTTCTTACCCCATTCCAGAATAATCTCGAGATCCCGATTAATCGCCTGCATCTGCTGTTCCCTTAATCGATCTGAAGCAGCGTTAGATAATGGTTTGTCGGAGAAAAAAGATGACACAAGATTACTATCATCTGCGTAGCTATATATAGGATTGGAAGTTGAAGCTAAGAGATCGTTTATGTGTAACAGAAATAGAGTAGGAGACAGAACGGAGCTCTGAGGCACCACTGCGTTAATCGCAAATGTCTCGGATGAGATGCCATCGATGACGACCTAAAGAGATCGGTCTGCGATAAAATTGGATATCAAATATGGACCTTATTGCCATAGAAAATATTGAAGAAAATAATTGGTGGAAAAATTAATTTTGCTCGACTTGAAAGCGATGTACTTGTTCTACAACTTCCTATAAACAAACAGCAATTTCACAGGTCTGTTATGCTGTCTCGGAAACTAGTTGAATCCTCGATTTCTCTACAGACACGCGATTTTGTCTACGAGTGTGTATTGGCCTTTCTTTTTCTTCTTCGTGTGCTATATCCATTTAACGGATGTTAGCAGATATGATGGTTATCATTATTTTATTTATAGCTGTTCTGAAACGCTGTTGTCTGTCCGAATCATTATAGGTTTCTAAACCAGGATGTTCTTCGTCTACTAGATCCACGCCTTCCATTAACTTTTCCCTGCATGATCAAACATAACATATCATATACCTGCGGACGTCTCATGACATGACCAAAATAAGACAGTTTTCGAATCTTCACTCCGTTTACAATTTCTTTATCCTTCTTCATCCTGTTCAGGACCTCTACGTTAGTGACCTGGTCCATATGACCACATTTCAAATGTTTCAAGACGCTTCAAGGCATCCTCTATTAGGGTTCATGATTCGACTTCATATAAGAGAACAGAAAAGACACAACACCTGACCGTTCTCATTTTAAGATCAACGTTTAGTTCATGTTCACATAGAATCTGTTTCATCTTTAGAAAGGCAGCCTTAGCTTGTTCAATTCTTGATTTTATTTTTATTGCGTTGTCCCAATTTTCGTTCAGAAATACTTTATAAAATAATTATAATAAAATTAGAATGAAAATGGTCAGGTGTTGTGTCTTTTCTGTACTCTTTCTAATTTAATTGGACCAATCCAGAGTTCCGCTCGTGAGTTCGGTTGCTTACTCACGACCATGACTTGGGTCTTTTTTAGAGTTAAGTGTAATACCAGCTACGTGAACTGAATACTTGATTAAGGAGGCTTTGAAGTTCCTAAAATTGAAAGTTCCTCAACACTATGTGCAAGAAGAATAGAGTCGTCTGCATTTCTAAGATTATTCAATGGTATGTCGTTTATTCTCACTTCCTCTCTGGTTTCCCCTATGACAACTTAAAATTTTTTTTCCAAGTGTAGGTTAAACAGAAGCGGTGACAGAATGGAACCTTGTCTTATTCCCCTTTTGATTGAAATACATCCAGTTAAACTGTTTTCTGCTCTCAAATTTGCTTTTCGTTGCCAGTAACAGTTAGAGATGAAACCTAGGTCTTTATCATCTATTTCTGTTGCTTTCAATATTTCTATCATGATCCTCTTTGTTAAATAATTCAACCAGTGGTGGCTGGTCTTAAAGAGCGCAAGAGCGCGCGCTCCTCGTGAAATGAGCGATGTATTCTTTTTTGTTTAATGTAAAAGGCTTGGATTTATTACATTTTTAAACAAAAAATAATGATATACTAATTAACTAATAATACTTGTGTGCGACTTGGAATAAAGTACGTAAACGTTTGATTTCATTATATTGAATATTATAAGGAAATTTAAATAAGTTGGTGCGAGCAGAATTATGCACCTAACGTGGCTGCCTGTCAACGGCTTTCACGGGATACGGAGAAATAAACTACAGAACACCACGTTAAAGCTAGCCCGAGGTACGCCGCTCCGCGCTTATGCGATATTGCCAAATGGTGAGTATGAATAAGAGTTTGGAGTGTGTATTTACGGTTTATCATGCTAAATGCGTAGGTGCCGGCTGATCTGATTGCGATTGCTAATTGTGTCGCTTACAGGCCCAACTGCCAATAGTGTCGCTATTCATAAAGAGATAGCAGTACCCATTCTAGGGTCTAATTATTAATTTGTAAATTTGCATTTAAACAATTTTGATGAGAAAGTAATGAACACTGTATTTCTTTAAAAGATTCTAGAGCGAATTTTGTTTAAAAAAATATTTTTTTTTTGTTTTTGTGGAGTTTAATTAGATCTTTGTAATAAAATATATTTTATTTTCAAATGCAGTTTTTATGAAAAAGTGATATAATTTTATTCCTATAAAAGCAAACAATTTTAATTAAGTAACCCAGAGCTCTAACGATGTGCAACCGTACAGAGTACTTTAAAGGGGCTCAGAAATGTCGATAATTTTTTTTTGTACTCGATAAAAATAATGTATAGATGATAACCTAAAAATATTTTGGAGGTTATAAGATGTTAATTAAATTTAATTCGTAAAAATACTATTAAATATCACACCTTTTGTATCACTTTTGTTTCTCTTAAATTTAATACCTTGCTATGGCACTGGAGTCACCTAAACTTCTGACTACTAATATTTTTGCATCTGCGCACCTCCTATCAAAAAGTCACCAGCCGCCACTGAATTCAACCAATAAATTTATCGTTTTTCCTCCCAGGATTTTCACCAATGGTTGGTATTTCATCGGGACCTGTTGCTTTTCGGTTCTTTGCTGCTTTGATGGCTTTCACCACTTGATCTCTGGTAATTGATGGTCCACCATTGATCCACCCCGTGATCTATATTCTGTTCATCTTCAAACAATTCTGTGATGTATTCCTGCCATCTTCTTTTCATTTAAAAGATTCTTCTCTGTTATATTTACACCATTGTGTTTGTGCCCTCTCATATCTTTGATTTTTTTATGCAGATTGAAGTTGTCCTACCTTCTTTGGTATTCTTCTTCATGGGCGAGTACTCAGCTTTTGCTTGTCTAATTTTTCTTCTAATCCCCAAGTCAATTTCCTTGTATTTGTTCTCTTGTCCTCGAATTTTGTATTGCCTTCTACTTTCCATAAGCTCCAGGATTTCTTCGGTCATCCAGATTTTCTTATTCATTCGTTTGTCCGACTTTAGTGTTCATGGCAACTTTCACACTTTTAGTAAATAGTTCCCATTGTTTGTCCCATGGAGTCTATTTTTTTCGGTCCCTTATGTAGAGCTACTTCTATCAGTCTGGACACCTCATGTCAGTTTTCTCATTCAGATCTTAAATCCGGTTTATTATAGGTGTTTCTTACATTGATTTTCTTGAGTTGGCATGCAATATCAGCCAGTAGGACATGGTCAGAGGGATCGTCGGCGCCAGGGGTGTCTTTAGTCATTAGAATTCTTGTGTTTTCTAAACTTTTAGGATGAATTATGTTAGGCATATTCTCTTCTCAAAATAATATGATCTTGTCGTATAAGCTTTGGACTTTAAGGCGACGATCTGGTACTCGTAAAACGTCGAAATTCTTCGCTTACCATTTTACAAACTACGTCAATACTATGGCTTAGAATTCCATGAAAATTGGCAATGATGTTTAAAAATGTTGGGGAATTCGGGCTCTGGAAGCAGATTTTTGATATTTTTTCTAATATTCCAGCAAATGGGCATACAATTTGTTCCTTTTTTTGTTTGCTTTCAGAAGCTAATATCTCGGAAACTAAAGCAAACTTGGAAAAAGTACTTCCAGAAGACGAATTCGACATCCTTGCTTTATAAGTTCTCCAAATTTGAAAACAAAAGGTTGAAAAATAAAGGCACCATTTGTAAAATGGGAGAGCACTGTTGGCGCAAAAATTTGCGCTTGTATTTCAGTTGCCATCACTCGGGTGAGGTAGGGTGCGGAGACGGACGTGACACGATCGAGAGAAATTATTGCCCCTTCCCAAATATGTCATCAACGAACGAAGTAGTTCGTGTTCCCAGCTCATATTTCTTTATCTAATCGCCGTAGATGTAATAATAATAATAAACAAAACGAAAACATTTGTTTGAAAGAGTAAAATGGTTTATAAATGTTTGCAGCTCATGAATATGTAGTAGTTAGTAGTTAGGTTGTTTTCAAAAGAAGTAGCATAAATGATTCTGATGAATCTTCAGGTAAAAAGAACATGTTTTGCATAAAATGACCTTAGTATGTTCATCCCTTTAAAGCTTCCAAAAAAAATATGAAAACCAAAAAGCGTACAATAGTCCAATTTTCCTAAACTTTCTACTAATGCATATGGAATTTCTCAACAATTTTTAGAAATTTTCTGCTCCTTGAAGGAGGTTGAAAAAAGTATCCCCAAAGATATTGTTTGATAGCCCCTACGTAAATATTTCTTGTTACCAAGGTGTAAGTTGTAATTTAAGCGATAATAAATTTATTTTTTTTATTAATACGAGATTAGTTTTAAAGCAAACAAGAGAGATAAAAGTTTTTAAATAAACCAGATTATCTGATACGTATTTTTAAATATTCTCCTAAGGGTTACCTTAGGTAAATGACCATTTTACTAAGGTCATTTTTATACAAAAGTTGTTATGATTTTAAATGTCAAAACTACCCTGTTAAACTTTACCCTAAACCTTTACCGATACCTAATAAAAGTATTACACTGGAAACTGATAATTCAGCTGCATTTATGGAAAAAATAGTAAATAAAAATTTTATAAAAACAGTTTAAGTAGTTAGTTAAAAGTAAAATTTATTTTCAGTTAACATAGATACTCATAAACTTAGTTAGAGTTAGAAATTTATAGATGCGGATGAGAATCTTCTAGTTTAGTCAAACTGTACGACTCTTGCTCAAACTACTTTGCTCCTTTTTGTCCAGTACTCACAATCAGTATTAGTCTCTTCATATTTCAGTTTCTAATAGTACCCATTACTGTACCAAGATGATATTAGGCGGATCCATTGAAATCTAGAAGTTTCTGAATGATATCAACAACATCGAGTGATATCTCCTCCCCTTTATCTGGAAATCAGATCCTGGAAAATAAATCTTCACGGGTGACCTTCAGGTGAAAAGTGTATAAAATTGCTCCTTTTCACGTCATATGAGTTTCACTTCTGGAATGATTCATATCACAGTGAGTTACCGTGCTATTCTCTTTAAAATTTTAGATTTTTATGCCACAGTCTCTGTAGATAGATTTCGCCTCTGGTATGATTGAAATGCTGAGTGTTGTACTGAGCTGTTCTGTGCTGTTCATATCCTTTTTTGTATCACTTTTACTTGGGAGACTTTCGCTCTTTGAAGGGTTCAAATTGATTTTTTTTCCTGTTCCTAAGGAAGCGCCTTACGATGGCATTTGAAATGTCAAACACTTTTGTAATTCCTTGATTCGGTCTAATTCCAAAAGCATATATATGTATCTTTTATTGACCTTGCGCGCGGAAGATTTTTTCGATTAAGTAATTTCTAATCAAAATCAATATCATCTTCCTTTGACCCTCTAACTGGCAAATTCCTGGAAACGCGAGAGTCAACTATTTCCGGTAGCAAATATTCGAAATAGAAGCTTTCCAATTTGGGCAGCATATTTAAATTCCAGAAATCCCTATTTCTTATTATAATTTCTGTAGACATACCTTTTGTTGTCCAAATGGCAAATATACAAAAATTTCTATCGGTTATTTCCATCTGGCCTTGAACTTGATAATAATAATCATGGTTCTCTTTTAGAATTAATTGTCCATTTGGGCCAATTTTGCAAAAGTTAATTAATTTTTACTGTACAGCTTCTAATGGAGTTACATTTTTGGCTACAAATGGACATTTAATTTCAATTATTCCACCATACTTCATTAATCCGTCTGGAGATGCTCCTAAGAAAAAATAATCTTTATGAGCAAAGAGACCGCATTCTTTTATATCAAGTTTCATTATTGCAGCAACTTCCTGTAACGCAATTTTCTCATAGTCTTGTCCCCATCTAGTAGACTCATTGCCCGAAAATGAAGAATTTAAAATATCTTTTACTATATTTGTCTTAAGACCTTTATTTATTTTACATATTCTGCCAAATTTTGTAGCAGTTATTCTCTTTCGCCTCTCATTAAACCATTTAATATTATTTTTCTGCCCAAGTGTCATAAGATTTAAATTAACAGAAGATTCTTTTAGATTGTTTAGGAACTCGTTTTTTGCTGCATCATAGAATTCTTTGTCTAAATCATTTGTTATTTCTTTAATCCCGTAATGAAAATCTGGACCCTTTGATTTTATTTTCTCTGTATATCTTAATGATTTTTTGCATGAAACATTTGCACGGCTTTTCGACATTTTTGTTTCAAACTTTTTAGCATATTTCCCAGAACTTCTATTGGTTATGGATTTGTTGATGTTGCTAATAAATTTAGATTTATTATTAAATGAAACTGCTGCTGCCTCACATCTGGCTTCATAGGAATTTCTTTGGATGAAATTGCAACGCTTGCCACCAATAAATTTTGCGATTGTGGAATTATACCTGTCTGCATGATTATTATTAACATTATATACTCGACTGTTTATGTGATTAATTAATTTGCCATTCATTAAATAATAAAAGTCTTCCCACAGTCCACACATTTTTAGATCTTCGATATAATTTATATCCTGTTCATGTTCTTCGCATCGAGTGCTTGTGTTATGGCAGTTCTGATGGTTACCAAATATGTGGTGTGGCAAATTCTTAAGATATGTTGTAAGGGCTTTAACTTTTTCGCTATGAGAAATATCTTCATTGGCTCTCTTCTTTATAGCAGAACTTACAGCAACTTTTATTCTGGTTAAATTGTTTTTAAAAACTTGAAAAATTATATTTGGAATAATTTCCCTAGAAGTTTTCTTTTTGCTGGATAATGCTTTCAGTTGAATATTAAAATTTTTGCAGATATGATTTGCACATTCAATTTTTTCTATAGTTGTGTCAATACCATATGGGCGTATTTTTCGCAATCTGCTGTCTCCATCTCCTGAGATAAACACTATTAGAAAAATTTGCACTTGTATAAATAACATAAAACAAGAATAATTGAGTTTCAGTATCGAAGATTATCGAATAATAATTTATGAATAGTATAAAATTAATAAACTAATATTCGAGTGTACATTACGTTATGCATTGGTAAACTTTGTTTGAAGCCATCTGCAATTATATCGGCTTCCATTGCATTAACAGAACCTGACCAGTTTTTATGGCAAATATGGTTTGGGGCCGTGATATTTTTATTTTCAGCTCTAGTGCATATTATGCAAAATGCATTTCTGATTCCTATATATAATATTTTTCCTGTATAGAAACCAATTATACAACCTAATAATTGGTCCTTATTTATTTTAATAAAAAATCTAACATTCGACTTACGACTCCAGACAATGAACTATAATTGCTCCTATAAGACCTTTTGGCCCAAGAACCATCGACAATGACTGTCAATTGAGGAATACCGTTTTTATTTACTTCCCCCCCTACTTTTAGCTAATTTAATTTCATCAGAAATGGCATTTTCCATTTCATCAGTGGCTGTTTGTTTAATATGGTTATACAAATCTGACTGCAATTTAAAGTAAGTTTGTCTATTTGGCATATTCATTATTGCACATCGTTCTTCCATTTGTGAAAAGCTTTGACCTGTACTTAAATTACCAAAAACCTAAAATAGTTACTCTTTAATAGGCACATAATATTGCAATTAAAACATACAGCTGCTCTATTAATGTCCATATTATTGTCATTTTCTGACTGCGACTTAATGACTTCTACACTATTACACATATTGCATTTAAAATGCAACTCAGAATAAAACCTCCTTCTTTTTTCCGTAATGAACTCCATGTTAGAAGAGTTGCACTGAAATTAGTTGAATGTTGTCCAAATTTTTGCAATTGTGCTATGAGTAATTTTATGTTAACAATTCGAGATCCTTCAACTTTATCTTCAGACATGGAACCTTGCAATTCTGTAAGATATGGCATTTCAATATCAGATACATCTGAGTCGCTACTGCAATAAAAATTGTTTGTATGACATCTATAATATTGTATATTTTAATATGTATCCATCAACGGAAGTCATTGATAACAAAGAACAGTCCGATTGATTTAAAATGTCCATATCTTTTAAACTTCCTTCAAATTTGGGTTTCTGATTGCTATCCAAGTTACTAAAATATGCCTTATTTTATTGCTTGTTTTACTAAATTTAAATTTTTTTGACTTTTGAGTTCTAAAAAGATTTTTTTATCTTTCATTGCCATCTTGATGGGTTAACTGAGAGACACTTTCTACCGAGCTTTTATCAATTTGATTTATGAAATAAACATCAAACACCATTTAGGCCAAACAAATGAATTATATCGGGTGTTACAGACACCCTATATTTTATTCTTTATTTATGAAGATAAATATTCAATATTGCCGCACTCAATATTTGTAAATGATATCTCTATTGCTGTCAGTTTCTCAAAAATGATACCAACTTCCTGGACGTAGCGTGAGGGGGGGCAAAGGGGGCCATGGCCCCGGGCGTCACACATATGGGGTGTCAATTTTTTTATATTTAATTTAACAACTTCAACTTTAACCTCCAGATTTTATTTAGTTAAGTTTTCTTCTCTTTGATTCTTGTTGTTATGTTATCAATTAACATTTTTTCGCAAGTTTAAACTTTAAATAGAATTTTGACGGACAAGTTGAAAATTCAAGAAATTTTAATTTATAAAATTAGAAATCTTTCTCAATTTTTCGATTTTTCTCAAAATATTCAATGTAGATTTGAATTTTTTATTGTAGGTACTCTTAAAATTACAGAAAGAGTAAGAATTTTGAAAAAACAACTTTACAAAAATTATGAGTAATTTGACTCTATTTAATGACGTTTTTCAAAATTTCAATAATTTTTTTTACAAATTTTAAAATTCTGCTTTATAAATTTTAAATTTTTTGTTGCTATTTATTCCTTAATAATATATTTTTATAAATTTGAAGAAAAAATGGAACCTTTCAGAATAAATTTAAAATTGCGAGAAAATAATTGAAATGTTTTTTAAAAGTCCAAATTTCTAAATAAATTTCGAAATTCTGATTTTAAATTTTTAATAATTGGTAAACGTAAACTGAAGTTTCTTTAATGGAAAATAAACATTTTTATTTGTTTTCAAATTGTTGACATTGAATTAGACATTTTATACATCTTTCTTCAAAATTGGATTTTAAAATTTTAATTTCTTTTCTTTCTATTATTTTGAGATTTCAAATTTCAAAGTTGAAAACTCATTTTGAAAAAAAGTCAAAATTTTGGATCTCCAATTTTAAGTAGAAAGTTAATAACGATCAAAAACTGTAGGCTTGAATTAAATTAAATCTGAAATATTTAAGTTATTCCTGGAAATTTTAGAATTTAATTTCGAAATTGTGAAACTAGTGAGGGGGCCAATTTAAGGTTGGCTCCGAGAGGCAAAAATCCATGCTACGCCATTGACCAACTTTGATTTTTAAATATCATTACATTTTTGGAACCTGCACTATTTTCCGAATAGAAAGAACATAAAAATAAATGATTTTTAAAGTATTGACACATTGTTTGGATCTATTTTATTTTTAAATCTAAAAGGCTATAATGATTCATTTTAATTAATCCCAACCAACCACATTAACGCTACAAAAAATCAAATCAAGTCAAAAAATTTTTTTATCATTTAATACAGTTAAGAAAAATGGTTTTTATGTCAAAACTTCATTTTGTTAGATAGTGCCATAATGGTGCTAGCAAAAATTTTGGTACCTGCAAAAAACACAATTAATAACGAATAGATTATGTGTATTCCCTTTTCCTGAGTAATCAATAAAACCGAAATTACAGCAGAAAGAAAACAACCTATTTAGAGAATCGGACTAATAATAATCTAGATATGTGAAAAATTATTTTGTTTCTAGATTTTTGAAATATTGAAAACAATAACTTGTATACGGATGTTTAGCTCTAAATTTCGACTCAAAGCAGCTCACACTGTTCATTTTTATATGAAATTGGTATACATTAGGCGCAATATTTTTTACCTTTTCAGAAAGTTATTTTTTCTCTTTTTTAGTGAACGTCGTCGACTTGAAAGATATAATTTTCTATTTAAGTGGCTCCATTGTTCTAAATATAGGTTTACAACAAATATGAATACTATACTAAATAAACCAACCGCTGTCGGCAACATAACAAGCAAGTTGGCTCAGAGAGTATGATTGGATCGAATATCACAAAAACGATAAATCAGCAACAGTTGCGAATTTATCAATGATTGAGAATTTGCATTCGGACGATGTTGAACGAACTTCTTAGCCAATTCCCCTTCGAGACCCCTTCCGTCTCCAGTCTCCTTACCCCCCTTAACGGGACATTTAAATCCAAGACCAAAATCATACAATTCGATTTACCAGACCCCCGCCTTAAATAACCTCATAAAAAGTCAAGATGTGTAAGATCGGGTAACCTAGGCGTCCATTCAATAACTACACGTTAGTTAGGCCGCCCATGAAACGTTTCAATGCTGCATATGCAAAATTACCAATACTCCTGCGTTATTAAGAGGTAATTAGTTGTATGAAAAAGGTGAGCTCGTTATATCAACGTGACATCTGCAGAATACAACTGTTTTGATCAGGAGATAACCAAATCAAATAACCTGCTGAATAATTTGGGAATGTCAGTAAATTAATAGGGAAGTACAATACACGTTATTGTATAAATATGGTTCTATTTCAATAATACGTTTAATCTCTCTGAAATATGGCGTGCGGGAGCGAAATGTCACATTGTATGATAAATGATGAAACATGTGTGTAATAGGAAAGTTTATCTGCATTCAACAGAGCTGTTCATTCATCGTTATTTTATATCTATATTGAGCATGACAGTGATGTATGGTGTGTGCACTTATTCATTTCACGACAGCGCGTCGAGCCCGACTCTGCGGGCCGACGTCCGTCTCTGGCGTCATTCCCCGCTGACACGCTGATTGATTACACCCGCTACATTTACTAAATAACGCAGTTTACTGCTTTATTATTGTTCGAGGAGATTCCGGGGCCTCTCCTCTAATGCCTCGGCCACTTCCGTTATTTGTTATGTTGTGTGGCTATCAGACACGCACATGAATATTGCGTTTTGCGGGGTGCACGCTACCCGCAAATTGCTATTTACCTTATCCTCGCCGTTATATTGATTGTTTCCGTATGAAATAATGCATATTCTGGAAGATTGCAATATCTTATTATCTCAAGTTCAACTGTAAGTGATACTTTGTGGAAAACAATGAATTGCAAGATGCTATGATGCGGGTATATAATAAGCATACTTTCAGGAAATAAATTAGCCACGCAATTCAATTTCTCGGTTTCGCTGAAATTTAATTTTCACTCTTTAATTTTTGCACATAGAGTTTCTGATTGGTGGCAGAATAGTTATCATTTTGCACGATAATAACAGTTCCCTTTTTACAGGTGCTCCTACAAGGGCCGAATGGCATACGAGTGAATGGCCAGCACCACTCTTCAGCCACCTATTACCTCGAGTAAGTTTGGTGGAACGCACCAGTCCTTGGTTATCTCCAAAACTGAAATACAGAACTTGTCTCCTGAAACCAAGAAAGATTAAAAAATACAGCAAAAGTGAGTATCTCTTTGAAGATGACAGCTTGGCTGTCGAAACGCACTAGAGCAACTTTTGTTGTGTTTTCTAATCTTTGTTGGTTTCAAGGGACAAGTTCTGTATTTCAATTTTCGAGTAACGTACTCATTTCAGCTTAAAAGCTCAGTCGACTTTGGGTACCAACAGTGGCGGCTGGCGTATGGGCACTGTGGAACTGCAGCACCCCCAAGCTCGCTCACGAGTTTTTTTCTCAAAATTTTCTGACCACTTTTCATTACACAATTTTTTGCAAAAATTTTAAATTTTCTCTGATTTCTTTTCACAGAAATTTTAGGTTTCTTTCACGAAGTTGCGCTATTTAAAAACCCATTTTACTTTTAATTTTGATCAAAATCACATTTTCAAAAACTAATTTTTGTAAAAGTTTTGAGAAAGGAATTAATATTTCGAGCAGAAATTAAAATATTAAGAAAAAAACGCAAATTTCTTTGAAAATGTCAACATTTTGGGAAAATAACTACAATTTGAAGAAAAAATCTAAATCCAGCTAACTCAGCTCGCATTTTACTATTTCTCTAAAAAATAAGTTAATACGGTATCTTCGAATTCTTACCTTAAATCTCAGTTTGTATAAACATTTTGAGTTTTTTTCAGATATTTCGATTTTTTTAGGAAATTTAATTTTTTTCTGCAGTCTCCATTTTTCCTAAATATTTTATAAAAAAAAATTTTCTCGAAATTTTCATTTTTCCTATAAGTGTTCTTAAAATTTCTTCTAGAAATTCCAACTTCTCCAGATTTTTCTTTGTGTTCCTCTAATTTGCTTTAAAAATGTCAAATTTTTTCACGACACCTTGACAATTTAAAGTTCGTTTTATTTTGTAGTTTTGACAAAAAAATGTTTGGAAAAAACTCTGAAAGATCTATAAAAATTTCAACATTTCGGGAAAAACAAAAAATTTCGACTTTTTTGTAAAGATATTCCAATTTTTTTTCAAATTTCGATTTTTTTTCAAATTTCGATTTTTTTTCAAATTTCGATTTTTTCTCTAAGAAATTTTGCTTCTTTTCCCTATGCAATTTGTGTTTATCTCTAAACATTTTATACAAAAATTTTTTTTTGAAATTTCGACTTTACCTGGATATTTTGTTTTTAAAATATTTTTTCTTGTAGAAATTTTGATTTCTCTCTAATTTGTTTTAGAAATTTAAGTTTTCTAAGGACATCTTAAAGTTCATTTTATTTTGTAATTTTAATAAGAATTTGAAAATTTAGTTTAGGGAAAATAAACTTCAAATCTGCATAAAAATAAGAAAACTTTAAGAAAAATATTGAAATTTCAAGAAAAATGAACCTTGTAAATTTCGAATGCACAGACCAATAGGTTTGAACATTTATTAGATTCGAAGTTTGGAAACCAAATACCGGTTTCGATCTTGTTAGATCTCGTCAGTTTGGTATATCCAACTCGAATGCTAACAAATGTACCGACAAGTAAGTACTAAAACATTCACAGACGTCAAGCGAGTGACTCTTCTTAGTACTACCACCTATTGGTCCATAGAGAAACTATGGCCATCGCCAACAATGTCGTATGCAAGTAGAATGCAACCTAGACTACAAATTCATGCAGCCCTCCAGGCGTGTATAGTGAATCAAACTTCGAATCTAATAAATGTTCAAACCTATTGGTCTGTGCATTAGAATCCTTGTCTTCTGGGAACTTTCCTAGAGAGCAACCGCTTCGCTAGGTGGCAGTGTTTCAACTGTTGGTAGTTCAGCTACCTATGATTCACTATACACACCGCCTGGAGGGCTGCATGAATTTGTAGTCTAGGTTGCATTCTACTTGCATACGACGTTGTTGGCCATGGCCATAGTTTCTCTATGGACCAATAGGTGGTAGTACTAAGAGTCACTCGCTTGACGTCTGTGAATTTTTTAGTACTTGTCGAAACATTTGTTAGCATTCGAGTTGGATATACCAAACTGACGAGGTCTAACAAGATCGAAACCGGTATTTGGTTTCCAAACTTCGAATCTAATAAATGTTCAAACCTATTGGTCTGTGCATTAGGAGGATCCAGTTTGATTAATAAAAATTTAAATATTTCCAAACTGGATCGTAGAAATGTTAAATAAAATTAATAAACATAATATTTCCGATCAATAAGAGTCCACCATAAAAAATTTACAATTACGACTAAAAAATTTAAATTTTAAATTGACACATACGTCAGAAGTGAAGTGGCAAGTTGTTGGAAGGTGTAACTAAATTTCGGATTTAAAGTAAAATTTTCAAAATTAAAATTGGAGTTCTGATATGTCATTAAAATTTAAACTTGCACGTCGAAAAACTGATTTTTTTTTGGTAAAGAAATGTTAAAAAACATTTTTTTCTGGAAAAAGTTCGAAATTTGTAAATATCGTGTTAAGTTGCGAATAAATATAGAATTAGAAAAATATTTTCTCAAAATTTTGTGCTCTAAAGACGAAAACTCCACATGAATGTAGAAATTTTCGAGAAAAGAGAATTTCATTTATGGTAACTCGAAATTTTCATTTAAAATGGAATCTTCGAAACGAATTTTTTTGAAATTAAGACTCCTTTAAATACTTTTAAGTCGAAATTTTTACCCTAACCTTGAAAAATTCCAATTTGACAGTAAAACTTTAATGAAAATATAAAGTGATTGGTTAAAAAAATGAGAATTTGATAAGTAAAGTCTACAAGTTCAAAAATTTTAAATTTCAGTGTAGAAAAAATGTTTTTTTTTTATAAATGAAGCTTTTTTTTTACTAAAACTAATTTCCGAGTAAAACTTTAAAATATACAAAAATTTCAACCTTTTTTATAATTTGATATATCTCTAAAAAATTACTACTACCGTAGAACCAAAGAAAATTCTGAATCGGAATTTCCAATTTTTTCTAGAAAAGTTAAATTTATTCTTGAAATTCCCAAGTTCGAATTTAAAATTCAAATTTCGATGAAAAAAAATAATTGAAATTTAAAAATTAAACTCAAAATTTCAAGCGAAAGCAGATCATATTTCTAATAAAAGTTGAAATTTCTTATTAGTAAACAACCTTTTAAAAAAAATAACATTTTCGCAATTAGAGAAAGAAAAAAAATTTTGAAATAAATTAATTGTCAAAAATATTCTCATAATTTCGACTTTTAAAGTGGGAATTACTGAAATTTTTGAGAAAAAGAGTCAACATTTCTAGAAGAGTCTTAAAATCTCTAAATTAAAATTAATCAAAATGTTGAAAAAAAAAGTCATTAACAATTTACTGCTTTAACTTTTTTCTAGTAATTTTGAAGTTCCAGAGAAATTTCAAAAATCAAATAGTTCAGCTTGAAGCCAATTTTTTGTGACTAAAATTTAAATTTTGGCAATTTATTTGTACATAAAATGCAAGTTTTTTTTGAAAATTTGTTTTAAAGCTTTGCTCAATTTTAAAAATAGAAATTTTTGTTATCAATTTTTTCTAATTCGAGTTTTATTTTGAAATTTGTCTTAAAAAATAAAAATTAAAAAAAAAACCTTACCACTTTAAAAAAATAAAGCTAAAATTATCAAAAAAGTCGAAGTTTTTTAAAAACAAATTTCAATTTTTAAAATGGTCGACTTTTTCAATAATTTTGGCAATGTGAATAAAAAACGAATTTTTGAAAAGATATCGACATTTAAAATAAATTGCAGATTTTAAATTAAATTTCCAAATTAGCTGAATTTTTTAAATATCTGAGAAAACTCAAAATTATCGAATAATTCGTAATTATCAAAAAAGTTGAAATTTTGAAAATGTAAAATTGTGAAAAAGGTTGAAATTTTTATTAGTTCAAGTTTAAAAAGAATCTTTTCTTTTAAGTCGAAGATCTGATTGGAAATGTTTAAAAAAATGTATAAATAACATTTTTAAAAAGCTCAATCTTTTCAAAAAAAGTCAAGTTTTCAAAATGAGTCGAAATTTAAAAAAAAAGTCCAAGTTTTGAAATCGAGTCGAAATTTTACGAAATAAAAGCTTTTAGGAAATCTCTGACTTAAAAAAAATCACAATTTACAAATAAAGAATCGACAGTTTGCAAAAAATGTCAAAATTTTGAAAATAGTTGAAATTAAAAAAAGAGTAATAATTTTTAAGTTTTCCAAAAATTTTACATTTTGGAAAATGACTAAAATTTTGAAAAATTCGAACATTTGAAAAAGGCCGAATTTTTGGAAAGATATCGACATTTAAAATAAATTGCAGATTTTAAATTAAATTTCCAAATTAGCTGAATTTTTTAAATATTTGAGAAAACTCAAAATTATCGAATAATTCGTAATTATCAAAAAAGTTGAAATTTTGAAAATGTAAAATTGTGAAAAAGGTTGAAATTTTCAATAGTTCAAGTTTAAAAGGAATCTTTTCTTTTAAGTCGAAGATCTGATTGGAAATGTTTAAAAAAATGTATAAATAACATTTTTAAAAAGCTCAATCTTTTCAAAAAAAGTCAAGTTTTCAAAATGAGTCGAAATTTAAAAAAAAAGTCTAAGTTTTGAAATGGAGTCAAAATTTTACGAAATAAAAGCTTTTAGGAAATCTCTGACTTAAAAAAAAATCACAATTTACAAATAAAGGATCGACAGTTTGCAAAAAATGTCAAAATTTTGAAAATAGTTGAAATTAAAAAAAGAGTAAAAATTTTTAAGTTTTCCAAAAATTTTACATTTTGGAAAATGACTAAAATTTTAAAAAATTCGAACATTTGAAAAAGGCCGAATTTTTGGAAAGATATCGACATTTAAAATAAATTGCAGATTTTAAATTAAATTTACAAATTAGCTGAATTTTTTGAATATTTGAGAAAACTCAAAATTATCGAATAATTCGTAATTATCAAAAAAGTTGAAATTTTGAAAACATAAAATTTTGAAAAAGGTTGAAATTTTCAATAGTTCCAGTTTAAAAAGAATCTTTTCTTTTACGTCGAAGACCTAATTGGAAATGTTTAAAAAAATGTATAAATAACATTTTTAAAAAGTTCAATCTTTTCAAAACAAGTTAAGTTTTCAAAAAGAGTCGAAATTTAAAAAAAGAGTCTAAGTTTTGAAATGGAGTAAAAATTATTAAGTTTTCCAAAAATTTTACGTTTTGGAAAATGACTAAAAGGTTTGAAATGGAGTCGAAATTTTACGAAATAAAAGTTTTTAGGAAATCTCTGACTTAAAAAAAAATCACAATTTACAAATAAAGGATCGACAGTTCGCAAAAAATGTCAAAATTTTGATAATAGTTGAAATTAAAAAAAGAGTAAATATTTTTAAGTTTTCCAAAAATTTTACAATTTGGAAAATGACTAAAATTTTGAAAAATTCGAACATTTGAAAAAGGCCGGAATTTCCAAAAAAAAAACGGGAATCAAAATAAAGAGTCGAAAATTTCAAAAAAGTGCAAATTTAAGAAAAGGTTAACATTTTCAATAAGGAAAGTCGAAATTTATTGACAAAGCAAAAATTTTCAAAATCTTTCAAATGTCCAAAAGAAGTCAAAATTTTGGAAAAGAAGCAATTTTCAAAAAGAAAAGGTCAAAATATATAGTCGAATTTAAAAAAAAATATCAAATTTTCCAAAATATTTGAGAATTGTTATTGAATTTACGAAATAATTCGAAATTTTAAAAAAGTCTAAATTTTGAATAGTTGGGAAATTTACAACTTTTCAATAAAAATCAAAATTTTCGAAACCTGAACATTGAAAACAAGCGAAAATTATCAGATAGATCAAGGTTTTTAAAAGTCGAAATATTGGGAAGTTAAAATTTTGGAATAAGTTTAAATTTTTGGTTGTTACAATTTTGAATCAAAGTGGAACATTTTTTTAAAAAGTTGAAATTTTTGGGTCAAAAAAATTTATATTTTGAGAAAATGTCAAACAATTCGTAAAATTTCAAAATTTTCAAAAAAAATCGAAATTTTGAAAGAATTTCGAAAATTAAGGATTTTCAACAAAAAAAATCGAAAAATGATTGAAACTTTGCAAAAAAAGTCGAAATTTTGAAAAATAGTTGACATTTAAATAAAAACCAGTCGAAATTATTAAGAATCGAAATTTTCAATAAGAAAATTATATAAAAAAATTATAATTTTTCAAAAAAAATTATAAACAAAGATGAAATTTAGAAAAAAGTGGTAAATTTAAAAGTCATAAGTCCACATTTGAAAAAATTTACATTTTCAGAAAAAGTAAGAATTTTCAAACGAAAAAAAATTAAATTTTTCAATACAGTCGTTTGGAAAAAAATCCAACCTTTCAAAAAACGAGACATTATCAAAAGTTTTCATTGTCAGGAAATCTAGTTTTTGAAAAGTAACGTTTTGAAAAGGTCAAAATTGTCAGTTGAAATCTTAAAAATTTTAAAACGCTAAATATTGTCGCAGCACCCCCATTACTTTAGGCTACGAGCCGTCATTGGGTACCAAACTGTTTCTTAAAAACGGGAGGCAGACCAGGGTAGAAGCCTTCAAAAACGATAAAAAGTGAAAAAAAATTATAGTAGGATGAAACCTATTGGAAAAGGAAGATAATGCAACAAAAATAAAAGGAAAAATAAATTACGGGCGATCTGAGGTCGGGAAGGGGTAGGGGGTAAATTTTTAAGGGTAACAAACGGTTTATCTCGATTTCTGGGAAAACTTCAAATCCTATGGAAAAAAGTTAAATGGCAAAGTTGTAGGTAATAAGAAGATCTACAACTTTTGTATCTACACTTTTTTAATATAACCTCAAAATTCACGTGAAAAATTCAAAAAACCAAGTTTATGGTTTTTTATTTTTATCTTTTACAAAAAAAAATTTTTTTTACGAAATTTGGTGAAAACTTAGCTTTTTATATTCCAAAGACACTGTAATTTTTTTGATTTAAAATACTTATTTTTTCACCTTATTTTGACTCAATATCGAAAAAGCACCCTAATTTTCAATAGAAAAATCTCACGTTAAAATTTTAGCTTTTTTAAAAAACTCGGTTAGCTTTTTGTTCGTTGAAATGTCTATTTTCTGTTGGTGTAAAAAAAATATACATTATTCTGGCAAATCTTCGAAGAAAATTCAAAAAAAGGAAAAGTACTCCAATTCGAAATTTTTTTTTTATCTTTATGTACAATTTTGAGCTATTTGTTAAAATTTATACCTTAGTTACTCGAAAAACGTAAGATTCCATTTTACATTGATAAACAAAAAATTGTAAATTGAAATATACTACTATAATTAACAACCAAATAAGTTAACTAAAAGAGGAGAACGCAGTCGTAAAAAGACCTCAGACAATATTCCAGAGTTCAGTTATCAAAACCATACAAAAATACCATTTTTGCAAGAAAAATTTTTATCTAACGAGAAAAACAAAGACAAAATAATAAAATCGCTAAGGAAAATATTACAGTCACAAGGATTTTCCTGTAAACAAGCCAAAGGCGATGCTGATGCTGATGCTGACGCTGATGCTGACATAATTAAGACCTCGATAGAAATTGCCAGAGATACTAATAAAACTGTCATTGTTGTGGGTCAAGATATTGATCTTTTGGTCCTTTTGAATCAATTAAATTCTAATAATCATAACATTTATTTTCTGAAGCCAGGTTCTGGAAATATAAAAGATCTTTTTTTCACGTCTAATAGTTTTAAATATGAATCCGTCAAAAACATCGTTGCATTTCTACATTGTTTTTCTGGTTGCGATACAACATCTGGATTTGCCGGAAAAGGAAAGAAAAGTATCGTGAAATCATTAATAGGCGATAAAAATTTATCAAATTTGGTTAATATTTTTTTAAAAAAAGATGCAAACAAAGAAGATACAAAAAAATGGATTACAATTAATGAAATCTATTTATAAATGTAAAAATGATAATATTACACTAAATCAATTAAGATTTCAAAAATATCAATTAGCAAAAATTAAATCGTCTTTTATATTGGCAAATCTCCCACCCACAGAAGGTGCAGCAGAACAACATTGTTACAGAGCATATAATCAGCTTCAAACTTGGCTGGGTAACGAACTGACAGCAACAGATTGGGGCTGGGAGCAACATCTACGGGGCATTATGCCCAAATTTACAGAAAAAGAATTAATTCCATATTGCTGAAAGCTATTTGCTGCAGCTGTAAAACTGGATGCAATAGTTTAAAATGTGGCTGCCGAAAACATGGTTTAAAATGCACAAATTTATGTTCAAATTGTCATGGTTCTGAAAAATGCGCCAATGTGGTAGAAGAAACCTACGAGGAAGTTAATGATCTAGATGAAATTGTGGATGAAGAACTCGTGCAAACTAGAAATGATGTTGGAGACGCAGACGATGATGGTTTTGAAGACTTCGAAGATCTTGTAGAATCGGAAAGGTGTGCTGAATCTAACGATGAAGAAATACCATCAAAGAGACAAAAACTGATGGATAAGTGATTAAAATTGAAGACAATGTTTTGATAAATAAAAAGATTAATTTTCTGTGACATAAATGTAATGAGAATTTAAGAAATAAACTCTTTTTACTGAAAACAATAGCTACAGTCATATTTTTTAGATTAAATCCCCTTAAAATCCAATCTTCAATATTTAAAACAACTATGTCTTTTGCAATCTTTATGTTTTTTGGATTTGTAATTTTTTTGTTTATCAATGTAATATGAAATTTTACGTTTTTCGAGTAATTAAAGTATAAATTTTAACAAATAGATCAAAATTGTACATAAAGATAAAAAAAAAATTTCGAATTGGAGTACTTTTCGTTTATTTTAATTTTATTAGAAGATTTACCATAGTAATGTATATTTTTTAGCACCATCAGAAAGTAAACATTTCAACGAACAAAAAGCCCACCGAGTTTTTTGAAAAAGCTAAAATTTTAACGTGAGATTTTTCGATTGAAAATTAGGGTGCTTTTTCGATATTGAGTCAAAATAAGGTAAAAAAATAAATATTTTAAATCAAAAAAATTACAGTGTCTTTGGGATATAAAAAGGTAAGTTTTTACCAAACTTTGTAAAAAAAAAGTTTTTTTTGTAAAAGATAAAAATAAAAAACCATAAACCTGGTTTTTTGATTTTTTTACGTGAATTTTGAGGTTATGTTAAAAAGTGTAGGTAAAAAAGTTGTAGATCTTCTTATTACCTACAACTTTGCTATTTAATTTTTTTCCATAGGATTTGTAGTTTTGCCAGAAAACGAGATTAACCGTTTTTTACCCTTAAAATCTCAC
This sequence comes from Dastarcus helophoroides, assembly GCA_028583605.1. Classification (NCBI taxonomy): domain Eukaryota; kingdom Metazoa; phylum Arthropoda; class Insecta; order Coleoptera; family Bothrideridae; genus Dastarcus; species Dastarcus helophoroides. The sequence goes on along the minus strand of CM053327.1, from coordinate 41,498,003 downwards.
CCCCTACCCCTTCCCGACCTCAGATCGCCCGCAATTTATTTTTTCTTTTATTTTTGTTGCATTATCTTTCTTTTCTAAAAGGTTTCATCCTACTATAATTTTTTTTGGTTTCAAAAATTATCTACCCTGGACTAAGGTGGATTAAGCCGCGAGCGGGATTTGAGCGAAGTCAGCTCATAGATATTTATTTAAAAAAATGTATTGCATATTCAGGTTGCAGTTGCAACTTATTCTTGGAATATATCCCTTTGCTATTGTTAGTTACAACCATATGATTTCTCATTAACAATTGTTTGCCATTAAGTTAAAATAATCACTTCATCTGGCAGCAAATCAAGAACAAGGCTTGAGAAACGGTTGCGCTAGGTAATTGCACTTACATCGTATAAATATGTCAATAATGTTGAGTAATACATTACTTTTAATTAACTGTAATTATACGAATTGTCGGACAGGTTTCTCCACAGGGTGTTTTAATTGCTTAGCAGTGTCTGTCTTTATATGAGAAGAATGATCTCCTTATGAGCGATACGTCAAGAATACAGAATGAATTGCCAAGTCTTACCAGTTAAGAATGACCAAAGGAACTAATAGTGTTATCTCTTTTATTAATAGCCCATATATCTTGACATCTATCAGGTAGTAGCGTAGCAGCGTCGCAAAATATAACCAATTAACTTCTAGTTTACATAAAATATTAAAGAGAAACTAAAAAATTCTATTTCCCCATTTAAGCTTACTTAGAAGTTTAAACCCTTTAGTTGCACTATTCAGTGATTAAAAAGTTATAGAGATTTTGACCTTTTTCGTGTAAATATTGATGTCCTGAAACATTTTACTTTTTAAAAGAGGATGACATTTTCTAATTGGACTTTTCTCAAAGATCTTTATTCTATAATGTTGACGTTTTCATAGGTTTTACTTTTTTGAATAAATCGGCTGTTTTTCAAAATTTAACTTCCTGAAATTGAAATTTTGTGAAAATTTAGATCTTTTTCCAAAATTTCAACTTTTTTGTAGATAATTTTGACTTTTTTTTTAAACTTTGGCAATTTTTAGAAATTTCACCGTTTTTGATTTGAACTTTTTTTTACAATTTTCACTTTTTGATCTCGAACCTTTTTTCATCTTCTCACAGTCTTAACTTTTTGAAAATTTTGTATTTTGTCACAATTTCGAATTTTTTGAAAATTTGAACGTTATTTCAATAATTCTATTCTGCGGGAATGGTGCAGTCAAATAATTTGTATGTAAACATTTATTTTTCATTAATTACGTTTTATTCTAGTTATGTGCTCTAAAAATAGCTTGTTTTATCTATAAGTAGGCGTGGTCATACATGGCAAGCTGGCAAGCGTATCTGTCGAGATATGAAATCGTGAAGCAATGTCTGTTAAGCCACCTCACAATGTTGCTACTATTACTAATGTATGTAGTACATACACAATAATTACTTACAAAGTTGTAAGTGAATTAGATTGCTTTAGATTTAGAAGTACAATATTACTACTACTACTAACAATAATAGTAGTAGCCTTGTGCATTTTCCACAAAATTTGGCGAATCTTTTCCCCAAAAATTACTACCTATCCTTGTTTAATAAGGCGGTTCATCGCCAGCTATCCTTGTTTCCGTATCCTACTCGCAGTGCTTTGAAAGCCTAATGGGGTTACCCTTTGCGAGTGGATTAAACTAAAAAAAAAACATTTTAAAAATGTTATTTGGAAATTTTAAATCTTTATAAAAGACGAAAAATTCCGAGGACAATTATCGTTGGAAAGTTCGACGGTTTTTTCTAATCCAATTTTCTGAAAATTCCACCTTTTTTCTCAAAATAATGACACTTACCCTAATATTGGACAAAATGGGGTACTCATTTCAAAATGACTTGGGCAGAAGTTCGGTTTTTTTCTCAAAATTCGAAGTTGAGAATTTCCTCGAAAATTCGATCTTTTTGTCGTAATTTCGCTTTTTTATAATTCCTATTTTTTCCAAAATGTTGCCGCTTTTCTCAAAATTTGGCTTTTTTGAAAATTAGGTTCTTAAAGCTCACATATCTAACCCTTACTATGTGGAATACTTTATTATCAGCAATTGCTGGTGTAACCCCGATGATGCTGAAAAGCGAAACCGGGTCTGGCCATAGCAAATATTTACAGAAACTTCGTGGAATTTTTAACATATGTTGTTTTTTCGCTAATAAAGTATAATAGTTATTGAAATACAGAACTTGTCCCCTGAAACCAAAAAATATTAAAAAACACAAAAAAGGTTGCTATAACGTATTTCGACAGCCAAGGTATCGCTATAGCGATTAATAAATAAAGATCTATGAGCTGACTTTCCTAAGTCATTTTCACGTTTTTTCTCTCTGAAGATGACAGCTTGGCTATGGAAACGCGTTAGAGCAATCTTTGTTGTGTTTTCAATCTTTCTTGGTTTCTTGGACAAGTTCTGTATTTCAATTTTAGAAGATAACCAAGGAGCAGTCTGTTCCACCAAAAAAAATATAATAGTTATGAAAACTCTATTTGTTCAAAAACCCGATCCTTTATATTATTCTGGAATATGAAACTTTTTTCTCGAATTCCTCTTTTCGTTTCATAATTCGTCCTTTTTATTTTATTTTATTTGATTAATTTCTCAAAATTTTACTTTATATGTAAAATTTCCATTTTTTTTTCTGGAAATTTCATCATTTTGCTTGATATTCGTCCTTTTTTGGAAATTTCAGAATTATTAAGATTTTTCGAAATGACTGATTTTTCTTCGAGAGATTTTTCGAAATGACTGATTTTTCTCCCAACGTTTTTAATTTTTTTTCAACATTGGTTTTTGTTTTTGGAAATTTTGATATTTTCCTAGATATATTTTGGCATTTTTGTCAAAATTCGTTTATTTTCCAAATTACGCATTTTTAAATTTCGACTTTATTCGAAAAATGCGAACTTTTTCTTTAAATGCGATTTTTTTTCTGAAAATTTCGAAGTTTTTCTTAGTTTTTAAGTTGTTCATCAAATATTGATTATTTTCTCGAAATTTCTTCTTTTTTTTTGGAAATTTGCGATATTTGTTTTAACGCAGATTTTTTTTTAAAAAGTCTAACTTTTGGAAGATGAATTTTCAGAAATTTTTAACGTTTCCTTAAACTTTGACTATTTTTCAAAATGTTCATGTTTATTTCGAAAATAGATATTTAGAATTTTTCGAAATGACTAATTTTTCTTAGAAATTCGTTTTTTTTTTAATTTTCTTGTAAAATTTTCAATTTTATTTAGAATTGGTTTTTGTTTCTAAAAATTATGATTTTATTTCCTCGAAATTTTGGAATTTTCGTCAAAATACGTTATTTTTTAAAAACCAACTTTATTCATCAATCATCAATCATATTGTGTGTCTTTGAAAATCTCAACTTTTTCCTTGATATTCGTCTTTTTTACAAAACTTTGATTTCTTTTAAATTCGTTTTTTTCTATAAACGACTTTTTTTATCTCTCTGAAGATGATAGCTTGGTTATCGAAACGTGTTAAAGCAACCTTTGTTGTGTTTTCTAATCTTTTTTGGTTTCAGGCGACAAGATTTGTATTGTATTGGCTATAGATTCGCGTTAGAGCAACCTTTGTTGTGTTTTTTAATTTTTCTTGGTTTTAGGAAACAAGATTTGCAAGAGCGCGCGCTCCTCGTAAAATGAGCGATATATTCTTTTCTGTTTAATGTAAAAGACTTGGATTTATCATATTTTTAAACACAAAATAATGATACATTAATTAACTAATAATACTTGTGAGTAACTTGGAATAAAGTAGGCAAACGTTTGATTACATTATATTAAATAGTATAAGGAAATTTAAATAAGTTGGTGCGCGCAGAATTATGCACCTAGCGTGGCTGCCGTGCGATGCCTATCAACGGCCTTCACGGGATACGGAGAAATAAAGTACAGAACGCCACGTTAAAGCTAGCCCGGGGTACGCCGCTCCGCGCTTATGCGATATTGCCAAATGGTGAGTACGAGACATAGTTTGGAGTGTGTATTTAAGGTTTATGATGCTAAATGCGTAGGTGCCCTCTGATCTGATTGCAATTGCTAATTGTGCCACTTACAGGCCTAACTGCCAATAGTACCGCTATTCACAAAGAGGTAGCAGTACCCATTCTAGGGTCTAATGATTAATTTGTAAATTTGGATTTAAACAATTTTAATGAGAAAGTAACGAACACTTTATTTCTTTAAAAAATCGTAGAGCGTATTTTGTTTAAAACAATATTTTTTTTTGTGTTTTTATAGAGCTTTTTAATAAAATATATTTTATTTTCAAATGCAGTTTTCATGAAAAAGCGATATAATTTTATTTCTATGAAAGCAAACACCTTTAATTAAGTAACCGAGAGCCGTAATGATATGCCACCGTACAGAGTACCTTAAAGGGGGTCAGAAATGTCGATAATTTTTTTTGTATTCAATGAAAATAATTCAGAGATGATAACCCAAAAAATTTTTGGAGGCTATAAAATGTTAATTAAATTTAATTCGTAAAAATATTATTAAATATCACACCTTTTGTATCACTTTTGTTTCTTTGCGCACCCCCTGTCAAAAAGTCACCAGCCGCCACTGCTCTGAAGATGACAGCTTGGCTGTCGAAACGCGTTAGAGCAACCTTTGTTGTGTTTTTTAATCTTTCTTGGTTTCAGGGGACAAGTTCTGTATTTTAATTTTTGAAGATAACCTAGGACCAGTCCGTTCCGTCAAATTTTGTATTGTAATTTGTGCGAAAATATCACTTTTTTCTTGAAACTGGTCTTTTTCTCGTAATTTCAACTATTTTGTGAATTTCGTTTCTCTTTTTTTAATTTTGACTTTATTCGACTTTTTTCTGAAATCGACTTTTTCTGGAAACTTTTCAGTTTTTCTTAAAGTTTCGCTTTTTTTTTTGAAAAGTCGTCATTTTTCTTAAAATTGGACTTTTTTTTGAAAATTTTGACCTCTTAAAATTTGGATTTGCAGAAATGTTGACTTGATTCTTAAAGTTTGGTTTTTCCTCGAATTTTTTCGTCTAAAATTTTGATATTCAATATATCATATCTAAAAGTTTCGATTTTTTCTCGAAATTTATTTTCTCCCCGAAATTTTTATTTTTTTTCTCATAACCACGATTTTTCTTAAATTTTGTCCTTTCCACAAAATTCGTCTTTTTCAAAATTCCCACTTTATTCTCCACTTATTTGGTTTCTTGTTTCAAAAATTGTCTTCTTTCAAAAATCGTCTTTTTTCAAAATTCCCTCATCCTTCCGAATATTGGTCTCCTTCTGAAAGAAATTTTGAGAAAAAGACGTTTTTTTGAGGAAAAATCGAAAGTTTCGAAAACCCAAATAAATTTTAAAAAAAAAATTAAAAGTTCGAGGAAAAGATCGACAATTTGAGAAAGATATCGAAATTTCAAGATAAAAATAAAAATTTATAAAAACTCGAAATTTCCCAGAAAGAATCAAGTATTGTGGAAACTTTAAAAAAAGTCGAATGTTGAGGAAAATGTACAGAAAAAAGACAAAACTTCAAAAAAAAAGTCGTTGAATATTTATTTTTTAACGACTGCTTGAGTGAAGGACGAGCTCCTCCTCCCTGCCACATTTTGAAGTGAGAAAATATCAACTATTAAGATAAACGTTAAAATTTTGAAAAACAAGTTGGCATTTGAATTTTCTGGAATTTTTGTAAAAAATTGAAATACAAATCTTGTCACCTGAAACCAAGAAAGATTAAAAAACACAACAGAGGTTGCTCTAACGCGTTTCGATAGCCAAGATATCATCTTCAGGGAGATACTGAAGGAAGGAATTTTTGTCTTTCTACAAAAATGCAAAATTTTCATATTTCTGAAATCGACTTTTTCTGGAAACTTTTCAGTTTTTCTTAAAGTTTCGCTTGTTTTTTAAAAGTTGTCATTTTTCTTAAAATTGGATTTTTTTGAAAATTTTGACCTCTTAAAATTTGGATTTGCAAAAATGTTGACTTGATTCTAAAAGTTTGGTTTTTCCTCGAATTTTTTTAGTCTAAAATTTTGATATTCAATATATCATATCTAAAAGTTTCGATTTTTTCTCGAAATTTATTTTCTCCCCGAAATTTTTATTTTTTTCTCTCATAATCACGCTTTTTCTTAAATTTTATCCTTTCCACAAAATTCGTCTTTTTCAAAATTCCCGCTTTATTCTCCACTTATTTGGTTTTTTATTTCAAAAATTGTCTTCTTTCAAAAATCGTCTTTTTTCAAAATTCCCCCATCCTTCTGAAAATTATCGTCTCCTTCTGAAAGAAATTTCGAGAAAAAGACGTTTTTATGAGGAAAAATCGAAAGTTTCGAAAACCCAAATAAATTTTGAAAAAAAAATTAAAAGTTCGAGGAAAAGATCGACAATTTGAGAAAGATGTCGAAATTTCAAGATAAAAGTAAAAATTTATAAAAACTCGAAATTTCCCAGAAAGAATCAAATATTGTGGAAACTTTAATAAAAGTCGAATGTTGAGGAAAATGTACAGAAAAAAGACAAAACTTCAAAAAAAAAGTCGTTGAATATTTATTTTTTAACGACTGCTTGAGTGAAGGACGAGCTCCTCCTCCCTGCCACATTTTGAAGTGAGAAAATATCAACTATTAAGATAAACGTTAAAATTTTGAAAAACAAGTTGGCATTTGAATTTTCTGGAATTTTTGTAAAAAATTGAAATACAAATCTTGTCACCTGAAACCAAGAAAGATTAAAAAACACAACAGAGGTTGCTCTAACGCGTTTCGGTAGCCAAGATATCATCTTCAGGGAGATACTGAAGGAAGGAATTTTTGTCTTTCTACAAAAATGCAAAATTTTCATATTCCTGAAATCGACTTTTTCTGGAAACTTTTCAGTTTTTCTTAAAGTTTCGCTTTTTTTTTGAAAAGTCATTTTTCTTAAAATTGGACTTTTTTTTGAAAATTTTGACCTCTTAAAATTTGGATTTGCAGAAATGTTGACTTGATTCTAAAAGTTTGGTTTTTCCTCGAATTTTTTTAGTCTAAAATTTTGATATTCAATATATCATATCTAAAAGTTTCGATTTTTTCTCGAAATTTATTTTCTTCTCGAAATTTTTATTTTTTTCTCTCATAATCACGCTTTTTCTTAAATTTTATCCTTTCCACAAAATTCGTCTTTTTCAAAATTCCCACTTTATTCTCCACTTATTTGGTTTTTTGTTTCAAAAATTGTCTTCTTTCAAAAATCGTCTTTTTTCAAAATTCCCAAAATTCCCTCATCCTTCCGAATATTCGTCTCCTTCTGAAAGAAATTTCGAGAAAAAGACGTTTTTTTAAGGAAAAATCGAAAGTTTCGAAAACCCAAATAAATTTTGAAAAAAAAATTAAAAGTTCGAGGAAAAGATCGACAATTTGAGAAAGATGTCGAAATTTCAAGATAAAAATAAAAATTTATAAAAACTCGAAATTTCCCAGAAAGAATCAAATATTGTGGAAACTTTCAAAAAAGTCGAATGTTGAGGAAAATGTACAGAAAAAAGACAAAACTTCAAAAAAAATGTCGTTGAATATTTATTTTTTAACGACTGCTTGAGTGAAGGACGAGCTCCTCCTCCCTGCCACATTTTGAAGTGAGAAAATATCAACTATTAAGATAAACGTTAAAATTTTGAGAAACAAGTTGGCATTTGAATTTTCTGGAATTTTTGTAAAAAATTTAAATACAAATCTCGTCACCTGAAACCAAGAAAGATTAAAAAACACAACAGAGGTTGCTCTAACGCGTTTCGGTAGCCAAGATATCATCTTCAGAGAGATACTGAAGGAAGGAATTTTTGTTTTTCTACAAAAATTCAAAATTTTCATATAAGTTAATATTATTCCAAAAATGTGTACTTTTTATCAAAAGATTTACCAAATTTGGAGAAAGTAGCAAAGCTTGACAATAAACAAATCGAAATTTGTAGAAAGTCGAATTTAAAAAAAGTCGAATTTAAAAAAAGTCGAATTTAAAAAAAGTCGAATTTAAAAAAAGTCGAATTTAAAAAAAGTCGAATTGTTCACAAAAAAGACGAATTTTGGAAAATGATGAAATTTTGAAAAAAAAAAACAACAAATTTTAGAACAAAATTCGTAACTCTGATAAAGTCGAATTTTTGAACTTAAATATTCTGGAATAATTTGTCTTCGTACAAAAATTCGAAATTTTCAAACCATTTTTTCGAAATTTCCAGCAACATTTACCGATAGATGATCTAGTTCAAGCTTCATACTTGGAAAAAAGTTCAAATTTTAAAAGAATATCAAAATTAAAAATAAAAAAAAAATGTGTTGAAAAAAAAAATCTAATTTAAACTTAATATTTTTGAAAAAAAAATGAAGAATGTTTAGGTAAAACTTAGCAGTAAAAACTGGAACTGTACAATATTCAAAATTTCGAACTTGAATAAAAATAATTCAGGGATTCAAAATTTCGATTTTAAATTAAAAATTTTAGAGAAAAAACATCAAATTAGAAATTATTAGAAAAAAAAACATTATTTAGAAACATTTGGAATTTATAATTACTTTTTCGAGATTTTGAGTGAAAGTGATAGGGAAAAATTTAAATTTATAGAAAACCTTTAAGAAATTAAGTTTGACATCAAAGTTGAAATGAAAATAAATAAATAAATAAATAAATAAATAAATAAATAAATAAATAAATAAATAAATAAATAAATAAATAAATAAATAAATAAATAAATAAATAAATAAATAAATAAATAAATAAATAAATAAATAAATAAATAAATAAATAAATAAATAAATAAATAAATAAATAAATAATGCATTCCAAGGTAAATCCAAGTTTTGCATTAAAATTAAAAATTTAGTTGAAATAAAAGGCCACATTAAAAGCGTTAATTGAACATTTTATGAAAAAAAAAATGTGGTTTTCAATTTAAAATCAACTTTTCTAAAAACAAAAAATGGAATGAGAAGTGTAACCCCTCAATTTTCAAATCGAAATTTGAACCAAAAACCAACGTTTTTATAACAATCTGAATTCAAGAAAATTAAATTTGAAAGTTCAAATTTTAACGTTGGAAGTTAAAATTTTGAGAAAAAGTTATAGAACTGTCGTTAAAAATTAATATCTGGGGAAAAAGTCTAAAATTTTGGTTTAAATAAAAACCTAAGAAAAACTATAGACTTGTGGTTAAAGATCAATTTGGAAAAAGATGAAAATTTTGGTTTGAATAAAAATTTAAGAAATCTATAAGGTGAATTTAGCAATTTAAAAAAGTATTCTAAATTTCTTCCCAACAATTTGGAAAAAAAATTAATATTTCCAGAAAAAAAAACCATTACAAAAGAAAATTTCCAATTTGCAGAAAACTTTCAAATTTCAATTTATTTAAGAGAAGAATTCTAAATGCACAGATCAATAGGTTTGAACATTTATTATATTCTAAGTTTGGAAACCAAATACCGGTTTCGATCTTGTTAGATCTCGTCGGTTTGGTATATCCAACTCGAATGCTAACAAATGTTCTGACAAGTAAGTACTAAAACATTCACAGACGTCAAGCGAGTGACTCTTAAGTACTATACCACCTATTGGTCCATAGAGAAACTATGGCCATCGCCAACAATGTCGTATGCAAGTAGAATGCAACCTAGACTACAAATTCATGCAGCCTTCCAGGCGGCGTGTATCATCATAGGTAGCTGAACTACCAACAGTTGAAACACTGCCACTTAGCGAAGCGGTTGCTCTCTAGGAAAGTTCCCAGAAGACAAGGATTCTAATGCATAGATCAGTAGGTTTGAACATTTATTAGATTCGAAGTTTGGAAACCAAATACCGGTTTCGATCTTATTAGATCTCGTCAGTTTGGTATATACGAGATCTAACAAGATCGAAACCGGTATTTGGTTTCCAAACTTCGAATCTAATAAATGTTCAAACCAATTGCTCTGTGCATAAGAAAATTGTAATTTAACATTTTCGAGTTTTTCAAAATTTGCAACTTATTTCAAAATTTTTAATTTTTTGAAAATTTTAACTCCTGATATAACAGTCAAAATGTACCTGTATCTGGATCCAGATCCAGAATGTCATATCCCTAACAACTCTAGTTTAAAGACAAAATTATCAGCTAAGAGTTAGTGCGCAATTTGTGCAGCTACTATTTCCATGACAACTACTTGAGTATTGGGTATCTTATCTTCATGGTATTGTGCAAAAATTGTACAAATCTTGTCCCTTGAAACCAAGAAAGATTAAAAAACACAACAAAGGATGCTCCTTTGTTGTGTTTTTTAATTCTTCTTGGTTTCAGAGGACAAGATTTGAGTTTCAATTTTTGAAGATAACCAAGAAGCAGTCCATTCCACCAAAAAAAAAAAAAGATAGATTGTGCAGTTTCTGTTTCTCACATTATTGAATGTCAGCAGTGATTATTTTTTTTTTTGACGATGGCACCTCCAAAATAATAAGTGACAATTCAATACGCTTTGGCACACTTGTCATAATTTGACCAAAAACTGCTGGGCTACATTCGATATCTAGGAACAATTTCCCAGAAGACAGGGATTCTAAATTAGAATCGTAAAAAAGTGGAAATTTAAACTCTATATTTTGATTCGAATGCACAGACTAATAGGGTTGACCATTTATTAAATTCAGAGTTTGAAAACCAAAGACCGGGTTCGATGTTGTTTGATCTCGTCGTCCAACCTGAATGCTAACAAATTTTCCGGCAAGTATTATAGAATCAACAACTTTCGTTTGACTTCTAAGTACCGCTACCTATTAGTCCATAGAGAAACTATGGACAACTCCAACAAGTGTCGTATGGGAGTAGAAGGCATCCTAAACTGCAGCCTTCTAAGCGTGTGTAGTGAATTATAGGTAATCGAACTACCAACGGTTGAAACACAAACGCCTAGCAAAACGGTTGCTCTTTAGGAAGGTCCCAGAAGACAATATTCTAATGCACAGACGAATAAGTTTGAACATTTATTAGACTCAGAGTTGGGAAATCAAAAACATGTTTCGATATTTTGAAAAAAAATCAAATATGATAAATAATTTACGAAATACTTTTAAGAACATATATCTAAGGTCGAAATTTTAAGGAAAGCTTAAGTCTTCTAGAAAGATTTCCTTTCAAGTTTAAAATCGAAATTTTGAAAAAATCAAAATCTGGAGAAAGCCAGAATGTAGTTTTGTAAAAAAAAGCAAAAAACTTAGAAATGATGAATTTAAAAAATAGAACTTTTACTTTTAATTTTAAAATCGAGTGAGATTGCTGCATAATCCTACACTAGAACTAGTCTAGTGCTGAATACCGGTCTTTCGGAATCCTGCTATTCATATATTGTCTTCCCTAAACTACTAACTATGATAATATTTACACTAAGCACGACTAAAGATTTAAACCTAATGGATTTTTGATAGTCTCATCTCCCATTTCATAACAATTGAATTAGCTCTGCTTTTTAAAGATGATTAATTTTTCTTGATAATTAACTCTCATGGTTGTTATTCAATCCATTAGCATGAAAGAAGCTCAGTCAGTCTTTGTATCATTAGAGTGTGAAAATAAAAGAAAGAAGCTCATAAATCAATCTCGTTTAAAGGAAAAACTTAGAAATAATCGTGGGGGCAACTCGGTGTAACTGCGTCATCAGAATCATTAGCGCGAGACTGTTTCGAAGGTCGACGTCGACTGACTAAGATGAACAACGCTGTCATTTCTGATTTGGCCATCAATAACCGAGTGCACATGCCGAGCGGATGATAAACGTCCTGAAACTTGCCAGCAAGAAGCGAAGTGAAGAACGAATGCGAGCAAGATATCTTGGTCATTAGGGACTTCTATTTCTGTCATCCATCATCTTGAACTTCGCGTATTCTACCTTCCATTTCACCTTGTATTCGTTTGTTCGCATTTAGGAAGGCTCCGACCCGATAACCGCATCACAATTTAGTCTGAGAACGAATCTTATCAGTTTCCTTCTTACTGAGGATATTATAAACTTCTGTGCTTCTCTGCAGCCATTAATTTTTATTTTCAAATTAGTATATTTTAAAATTCCATAATTTATCTCGATTTCTACATGTTGCCACAGTGATTTATTTAGTGTTTGGTAACAATTTTTTAAAATTGGTAGCCGCATTCGACGAAGTAACCACAAAAGTAACATCTTTTGCTGAAAAATCAACCAGAGAAGCAGATGAACTTTAAGAATATATATGTATATATACATAACTGTAGGGGTTGACGATGGTCAAACAGCACTAAAAGCACCAGGAGTCTCCCAAATCAACTCTGGAAGTATCACAGATTGTGCTGACAGTGTAAAAAAATCAGTACAGAACAAGACAATTATACTTTTCTAAACTAAGGTTCATTGAAGAATTGAAGAGAAAGAAAGAATCGATCTTCTAGTCAAGAGAGGTGTAGAAATTCCTCAAGCAAGATCATAACCAATTAGAAAAAAAATTAATTCCCCAAAATGTACAATGTGAATGTTCAGCTTTGAGAAAAGAGAACTAGTCCAATCATGGATAATTCTGAAGACCCTTAGGTTCTGAAATTTTTAAAAAAAATCTTGCCCTTTGAACAGTGGCGAGTGGCGTATAAGCACTGTGGAACTGCAGCACCCCCAATTTTGCTTACGAGTTTTTTTTCACAATTTTTTGTAGAAATTTTAAATTTTCTCTGATTTCTTTTTATAGAAATAAAAACAAGTTACGACATTTAAAAACATATTTTGTTTTTAATTTTGATCAAAATCATATGTTTAAAAACTAATTTTTGTAAAAGTATTCAAAAAGAAATCAATATTTCAAGCAGGAAATAAAATTTAAGAAAAAAAACTTTAATTTCTTTAAAAATGTCAACATTTTAAGAAAATAATTACAATTTCAAGAAAAATCTAAATACAACCCATCTCGCATTTTACTATTTCTCTAAAAAATAAGTTAATCCTGTGTCTTCGAATTTTAACCTCAAATCTCATTTTGTATGAAACTTTTAAGTTTTTTTCAGGTATTTCGAATTTTTTAGGAAATTTTGATTTTTTCTGCAAAATTTTTATTTTTCCTAAAAGTGTTGTTTTTAAAATTTCTTCTAGAAAATCCAACTTCCCCAGATCGTTCGGTATGTTCTTCTAATTTGCTTTAAAAATGTCAAGTTTTTTCACGACACTTTGACAATTTAAAGTTTATTTTATTTTGTAGTTTTGACAAAAAATGTTTGGAAAAAACCCTCAAGGCTCTAAAAAAATTTCAACATTTTGGGAAAAGCAAAAAATTTTGATTTATCTGTAAATATATATGAATTTTTTTTTCAAATTTCGATTTTTTCCTACGAAATTCGTGTTTTTCTCTAAAAATTTTATACAAATAATTTTTTTAAAAATTTTGACTTTTTCAGGGGATTTTGTCTTTAAAATATTTTTTCTTGTAGACATTTTGATTTCTCTCTAATTTGTTTTGAAAACTTAAAAGTTTTTTAACGAAATTTTAATATTTTAAAGTTCATTTTATTTTATAATTTTGATTAGAAACTGAAAATTGTTAAGTATAAATTTAGGAAAAATTAACTTCAAATCTGCATAAAAAAAAGAAAACTTTGGGAAAAATATTGAAATTTCAAGAATAATAAACCTTGTAAACTTCAACCTTTTTTACAATTTGATATTTCTCTAAAAAATTACAACTACATTTTGTACAAATAATTTTTTTTATAAATTTTGACTTTTTCGGGAGATTTTGTCTTTAAAATATTTTTTCTTGTAGAAATTTTGATTTCTCTCTAATTTGTTTTGAAAAATTAAAAGTTTTTTAACGAAATTTTAATATTTTAAAGTTCATTTTATTTTGTAATTTTGATTAGAAACTGAAAATTGTTAAATATATATTTAGGAAAAATTAACTTCAAATCTGCATAAAAATAAGAAAACTTTGGGAAAAATATTGAAATTTCAAGAATAATAAACCTTGTAAACTTCAACTTTTTTACAATTTGATATTTCTCTAAAAAATTATTACTCCTGTAGGACAAAAGAAAATTTTGAATCGGAATTTCCAATTTCTCTATAAATGTTAAATTTATTCTTGAAGTTCTAAAGTTCGTATTTAAAATTCAAATTTCGATAAAAAAAAATCAGCATTCGAGTTGGATATACCAAACTGACGAGATCTAACAAGTTCGGAACTGGTATTTGGTTTCCAAACTTCGAATCTAATAAATGTTCAAACCTATTGGTCTGTGCATTAGAATGCTTGTCTTCTGGGAACTTTCCTATAGAGCAATCGCTTCGCTAGGTGGCAGTGTTTCAACTGTTCGTAGTTCAGCTACCTATGATTCACTATACACGCCGCCTGGAGGGCTGCATGAATTTGCAGTCTAGGTTGCATTCTACTTGCATACGACTTGTAAATTTCAACCTTTTTTATAATTTGATATTTCTATAAAAAATTACTACTACCGTAGGACCAAAGGAAATTCTGATTCGGAATTTCCAATTTTTCTAGAAAAGTTAAATTTATTCTTGAAATTCTCAAGTTCGAATTTAAAATACAAATTTCGATGAAAAAAAAAAGATCGAAATTTAAAAATTAAACTCAAAATTTCAAGCGAAAGCAGATCATATTTCTAGTAAAAGTTGAAATTTCTTATTAGTAAACAACCTTTTTAAAAAAAAAATAACATTTTCGCAATTAGAGAAAGAAACAATTTTTTGAAATAAATTAATTGTCAAAAATATTCTCGACTTTTAAAGTGGGAATTACTGACATTTTTGAGAAAAAGAGTCAACATTCCTAGAAGAGTCTCAAAATTTCTAAATTAAATTTAATCAAAATGTTGAAAAAAATTCATTAACAATTTACTGTTTTAATTTAATTTTTTTCTAGTAATTTTAAAGTTTCAGAGAAATTTCAAAAATCAAATAGTCCAGCTTGAAGCCAATTTTTTGTGATTAAAATTCAAAATTTTGGCAATTTATTTGCACATAAAATGCAAGTTTTTTTTGAAATTTCTTTCAAAAATTTGCACAATTTTAAAAATAGAAATTTTTGATATTAATTTTTTTAATTCGAGTGTTATTTCGAAATTTTTCTCAACAAAATGTAAATTTAAACAGAAAAACATTACCACTTTTAAAAAATAAAGCTTAAATTATCAGAAAGTCGATTTTTTTTTTAAAAAGGCGAATTTTAAAAAAAATTGAAATTTTCATAGAAAGTCAAATTTTCAAAAGAAAATAAGGATTTTGAAAATAATTTTTAATTTATAAAATGGTCGACCTTTTCAATAATTTTGGGAATGTAAATAAAAGACAAATTTTTGCAAAAATAT
Organism: Dastarcus helophoroides; assembly: GCA_028583605.1. NCBI lineage: Eukaryota > Metazoa > Arthropoda > Insecta > Coleoptera > Bothrideridae > Dastarcus > Dastarcus helophoroides. The sequence continues at coordinate 41,482,626 of CM053327.1, read as the reverse complement.
CGACATTTAAAACAAATTGCAGAGTTTTTAATTAAATTTTCAAGGAAGCTAAATATTTTGAATATTGAAGAAAACTCAAAATTATCGAAAAATTCGTAGTTATCAAAAATGTTAAGATTTTGAAAAGGTAAAATTTGGAAAAAAGTCGAAATTTTCAATAGTTCAAGTTTAAAAAGAATCTCCTTTTTTTAAATCGAATATTTAATTGAAAATGTTTAAAAAAATGTATAAATTAAATTTTTAAAAAAGTTCAAATTTTTCAAAAACAGTCAAGTTTTCAAAAGAGTCGAAGTTTTGAAAAATAGTCAAAGTTTGACTTCTTTTGGACATTTGAAAGATTTTGAAAATTTTCGCTTTGTGAATAAATTTCGACTTTCTTTATTGAAAATTTTCTTTTCTTTTCTTTTCTTAAATCTGCACTTTTTTGAAATTTTCGACTCTTCATTTTAATTCCCGCTTTTTTTGGAAATTCCGGCCTTTCTCAAATGTTCTAATTTTTCAAAATTTTAGTCATTTTCCAAAATGTAAAATTTTTGGAAAACTTTAAAATTTTTACTTTTTTTTAATTTCAACTATTTTCAAAATTTTGACATTTTTTTGCAAACTGTCGATCCTTTATTTGTAAATTGTGTTTTTTTTTTAAGTCAGAGATTTCCTAAAAACTTTTATTTTGTAAAATTTCGACTCCATTTCAAAACTTGGACTTTTCTTTCAAAACTTCGACTGTTTTTAAAAACTTGAATTTTTTTTGAAAAGTTCGAACTTTTTCGAAATGGAGTCAAAATTTTACGAAACATTAGTCGAGGATTTCAATAAAAGGTTTTGAAAAATATCTGACTTTAAAAAAAATCACAATTTTCAAATAAAAGATCGACAGTTTGTAAAAAATGTCAAAATTTTAAAAATAGTTGAAATCAAAGTAGTCAAAATTTTTAACTTTTCCAAAAATTTTAAATTCCGAAAATAACCTAAATTTTGAAAAATTCGAACATTTGCAAAAGGCTGGAATTTTCGACAAAGTGGGAATTAAAATAAAAAGTCGAAAATTTCAAAAAAGTGCAGATTTAAGAAAAGGTTAACATTTTCAATAAAGAAAGTCGTCTGTTGACATGGCAAAAATTTTCAAAATCTTTTAAATTTCTAAAAAAAGTCACAATTTTGCAAAAAAAGAAATTTTCAAAAAGGAATGATCGAAATTTTATAGTCGAAATTAAAAAATATTAAAATTTGCATAAGATTTGAATTTTATCGAATTTACGAAATAATTCGAAATTTTAAAAAAGTTAAATTTTGAATAGCTGAGAAATTTGCCTTCAACTTTTCAACATAAACCGAAATTTTCGAAATCAGAATATTGAAAACAAGTGAAAATTATCAGATAGATCGAGGTTTTGAAAAGTCGAAATATTGAGAAGTTAAAATTTTGGAAAAAGTTTAAATTTTTGGTAGCTAAAATTTTGAATCAAAATGGAACATTTTTCTAAGAAGTTGAAAGGTCAAAAAACATTTCATAAAATCTTAAAATTTTCAAAAAAAATCGAAATTTTAAGAGAATTTCGAAAATTAAGAAGTAGCGAAATTTTGAACAAAAAAAATCAAAAAATAAACGAAACTTTACAAAAGAGTCGAAATTTTAAAAAATAGTTGATATTTAAATAAATACCAGTCGAAATTATTAAGAATCGAAATTATCAATAAAACAATTATAATTTTCCAATAAAAAATTATAAACGAGAATAAAATTTAGAAAAAAGTCGAAAATTTAAGAAGTCAAAAGTCGGGTATTGAAAAAATTTACATTTTCAGAAAAAGTAAGAATTTTCAAATGGTAAAAATTGAAAATAAAATGGAATAATTAATTTTCAAAATAAAATTACAAAAAAAAACCGAAAAATCCAAATATTAAGAAAATACGGAAATATTTAAAAGAGTATTCACAGTTTTTTAGAAAAGTCAATACTTAAAAATAAAATAAGGTCGAAATTACAAAAAAAAATCTAAATTTTGCAATACAGTAGAAATTTGGAAAAAAATCCAGCCTTTCAAAAAACGCAACATTATCAAAAGTGATTGATTTCTTTTTGAATACTTTTACAAAAATTAGTTTTTAAACATATGATTTTGATCAAAATTAAAAATAAAATATGTTTTTAAATGTCGTAACTTGGTGAAAAAAACATAAAATTTCTATAAAAAGAAATCATAGAAAATTTAAAATTTCTACAAAAAATTGTGAGAAAAAACTCGTAAGCAAAATTGGGGGTGCTGCAGTTCCACAGTGCTTATACGCCAGCCGCCACTGCTCAAAGGGCAAGATTTTTTTTTTAATTTGAAGTTGTCAAAGAAATCTAAAATTTTCGAAAAGTAACGTTCTGAAAATGTTTCAGTCGGCCGGTAGCGATCTATTAATTGCAGAAGAAATTCAGTTGCATTACTGAACTCCTATTTTTTTTCGTGTGTAACTGACTGGTCCTTGGTTATCTTCAAAAATTGAAACACAAATCTTGTCCCCTGAAACCGAGAGATTAAAAAACACGACAGAACTAGTTTCGATAGCCAAGCTATCATCTTCAGATGATGCGATGTTGAATCTCAGATGATATCTTGGCTATCGAGACGTGTTACAGCAACCTTTGTCGTGTTATTTTAATCTTTCTTGGTTTCAAAGGACAACATTTGTATTTCAATGACTGAACTCCTAAAATCAAAATGTCACAGAACGTTCCAAATGGGACTACATCTCGAACTACGAGTCTAATGTAAAATGGCCATAACACTCATATGTCATGTGACAAGAGGGCATAACGCGCTGGGGATAAAACAGATGAAATGGATTAAGCTGAAAGTGGCCGAGCGACTTGTTTGTGATGCCTTGAACATCCGGGAACGGCGTCGGCACAGGCACATTCAACAAGAACGGGAGGCTCGGGACTCGCTCCGGCTGAGTGGCAGCTCCAATACGCATCCTGACACGTATTAATGACGACCCATTGCGATTCATCACTCTTCCACTGCCGCCGTCCCTCTCGCACTAAAGATCAAACATGTCCTTGTTTATCTTCCGTGATCAATCACTTCTGACTGCTTGAAAGAAGTTCATTTATTATCCTCAACTCATACGGGAAAACATCTTTTAGGGATTCTACATCAAAGATAAATCAAATTAACAAATCCTTCCATCTCGGCGATCGACCAAACACCACCATCTTTGGGGAAGCTTCGATTTGCGTCGATTCAGACAAAGCTTTTGATTTTTGTTGACTAAGGCGCAAATTCACTGTTTTTTTATTAAGATTTTACAATAAGTTACTAGTTTCTGACGATTTGCAAAGCTGTGATTGCAAGTTGGGTTTACGTTTTTTTTTTCTATCTGCGTTAGGGTTATTGTTAGTGTGTTCTTAGTCGGTTTTTATTGGTATCGGTGTTTTTCCTATATACATTTGATTCCACAAGAATTTCAAACTGTTTTATTAAATATATACATACTTAAGTATAAATTACTGGTTACGGCAATACTTTCGTTCTTTTATAAATGGTTTATAACACAAAAAATTTAGTTGGATTTAAACAACTCAACGAATCTCAGTGTTGCACCCGAAGTAAAAGCAATACGAGAAATCAAAAATAAGAAAGAATTTAAAGACTAAAGCTCGAAATTTAGAGATTAAAGCCAATACTTCGAATTAAATTATAAAAATAATTGCCTCTACTTTACATTTTTCATGAGCTCATTTGGAACTATCAAAACGAACTATTCATTTAATAAGTGAATACGTAGTTCATGAAAGAAAGTGTACTGTAATGCCCCCAGGAAGAGCTTTCCTGGATCGTTTTAAATATACGTAAGCCATACAATCGTTTTGATAATGTTCGAGTTTTTACTCACAATCCAGTTAACACAGTTTACTGTAATATTTGATATTTAGCATACCAGTGTGCAGATTAAGTGCAGATGATTCCTTTGAACAAAATTTATGTCCCGCTGAATTAGATGGGTTTCTGCAGCGTAATTTTATGATCCTCATTTACGAGAATAAAAACGACCATTTCTCATAAAAATGAAGTAGTTAGTGTGAAACGTTTCCACTGCAAGGAAGTTGTTAATCATGCAACTGTATGTAGTTACCGTTCCTTGGCAGCTATTATCATAACATCCAGACTAAATAAGAGAGAAGCCGTCATGCAACTTTCAACCGGCATTAAACTGGCAATGATAAAGTGCTAACATCAAGTCGTATTTCAATCAAGCGCACATGAACTATAACATAAACTTGTCATATAACTTACTGTCACGACGTTTATCCTTAATGCAATCTTATAAATAGTTGTCCACCAACCTTCCTAGCTGCGGTCGAAGAATTCATTTTCTTGACCATCGACCTGATAAAGACAGTATATATATATATATATATATATATATATATATATATATATATATATATATATCTAGGATGGACATAATTAAAATAATTTTACAAATATGCGCGGGAACGTTAATCACACCAATTTGCAAAAATATTTAGATTCGAACAAAAAAGAGAATTGTGAGAGACTTACTGCTTTCTGGGTTGAACTAGTGTCAAGTATGTTGGCCTGTCAACATTTCGTCATTCAGAACTGAGGAGATATTCAGAGTGCAGGTTTTTCTTAACTTCAATCCACTTGCAAAGGACAACCTCATTCAGAGCACACTGAATATGATTCAGAAACAAGGTAGGCGATGAACCACTTTCCTAAACAAGGATAGGTTGTAATTTTTGGGAAAAATTGTGTTCCTTAACGAATTCCATAGCTTAGAAGTTCTATAGAAAAAGAGGCTCCATAGACAGAAGTCCCCACTGTGGACCACGCATGATTTGCTTGCTATGCGTTAAACATTTTACACTTGGGGGGATCAATCCTATTAGTTCTTGCAAGCATCTCCCATGAAAATACGTAGAAAAGAGATAAGTCACCAACCATCCACCTATACTCGAGTGTTTCGAGATGATCAGTTAAACTCTCGTCATCACTTAGGCAAATCGCTCTTCTTTGAATTGAATCCAAAAGAGCTAAAGTGTGCTTTGGAGCTGACTCCAAACATGAGAACAGTATTCCAGTGTTGACCTAACTTGAGCTTTGTATAGAGTGAGCAAATAATGAGATGTGAAACACTTTCTTTCTTTGAATTGAATCCAAAAGGGCTAAAGTGTGCTTTGGGGCTGAACTCCCAAGATGAGAATTTGAGTTTTTTATAGAGTGAGCAAATAATGAGATGTGAAGTACTTTCTTTCTTTGAATTGAATCCAAAAGAGCTAAAGTGTGCTTTGGGGCTGAACTCTAAAGATGAGAACTTGAGCTTTGTATAGAGTGAGCAAAAAATGAAATGTGAAGTACTTTCTTTCTTTGAATTGAATCCAAAAGAACTAAAGTGTGCTTTGGTGCTGAACTCCAAAGATGAGAACTTGAGCTTTGTATAGAGTGAGCAAATATAGAGATGTGAAGTACTTTCTTTGAATTGAATCCAAAAGAGCTAAAGTGTGCTTTGGGGCTGAACTCCAAACATGAGAACAGTATTCTAGTTTGACCTAACTTGAGCTTTGTATAGAGTGAGCAAATAATGAGATGTGAAACACTTTCTTTCTTTGAATTGAATCCAAAAGAGCTAAAGTGTGCTTTGGGGCTGAACTTTAAAGATGAGAACTTGAACTTTTTATACAGTGAGCAAATAATGAGATGTGAAGTACTTTCTTTTTTTGAATTGAATCCAAAAAGCTAAAGTGTCTTTGGGGCTGAACTCCAAAGATGAGAACAGTATTAGCTAGTATTGACCCAACTTGAGCTTTGTATAGAATGAGCAAATAATGAGATGTAAAGTACTTTCTTTCTTTGAATTGAATCCAAAAGAGCTAAAATGTGCTTTGTGGCTGAACTCCCAAGATGAGAACTTGAGCTTTTTATAGAGTGAGCAAATAATGAGATGTGAAGTACTTTCTTTCTTTGAATTGAATCCAAAAGAGCTAACGTGTGCTTTGGGGCTGAACTCCAAAGATGAGAACTTGAGCTTTGTATAGAGGGAGCAAATAATAAAATGTGAAGTACTTTCTTTCTTTGAATTAATCCAAAAGAGCTAAAGTGTGCTTTGGGGCTGAACTCCCAAGATGAGAATTTGAGCTTTTTATAGAGTGAGCAAATAATGAGATGTGAAGTACTTTCTTTCTTTGAATTGAATCCAAAAGAGCTAAAGTGTGCTTTGGGGCTGAACTCCAAAGATGAGAACTTGAGCTTTGTATAGAGTGAGCAAATAATGAGATGTGAAGTACTTTCTTTCTTTGAATTGAATCCAAAAGAGCTAAAGTGTGCTTTGGGGCTGAACTCCAAAGATGAGAACTTGAGCTTTGTATAGAGTGAGCAAATAATGAGATGTGAAGTACTTTCTTTCTTTGAATTGAATCCAAAAGAGCTAAAGTGTGCTTTGGGGCTGAACTCCAAAGATGAGAACTTGAGCTTTGTATAGAGGGAGCAACTAATGAAATGTGAAGTACTTTCTTTCTTTGAATTCAATCCAAAAGAGCTAAAGTGTGCTTTGGGGCTGAACTCCAAAGATGAGAACTTGAGCTTTGTACAGAGTGAGCAAATAATGAGATGTGAAGTACTTTCTTTCTTTAAATTGAATCCAAAAGAGCTAAAGTGTGCTTTGGGGCCAAACTCCAAAGATGAGAACTTAAGCTTTGTATAGAGTGAGCAAATAATGAGATGTGAAGTACTTTCTTTGAATTGAATCCAAAACAGCTAAAGTGTGCTTTGGGGCTGAACTCCCAAGATGAGAACTTGAGCTTTTTATAAAATGAGCAAATAATGAGATGTGAAGTACTTTCTTTCTTTGAATTGAATCCAAAAGAGCTAAAGTGTGCTTTGGGGCTGAACTCCAAAGATGAGAACAGTATTGGCTAGTATTGGCCTAACTTGAGCTTTGTATAGAGTGAGCAGCTAATAAAATGTAAAGTACTTTTTAGCTCTAGCTTCTAGCAATGGCGCACACATGATCGTCCCAAGAGAAGTTGGTGCTCACATGTACTCCTAGGATAGATTAAATCCCATTGGGAGGATTTTGCTGCCTATCAGTATGATTGTTGCATTATTCCTTGATGTTTTCTTAGAGAAAACCGCTGCCTAAATTTTTGAGGCATTGAAGTCGACCCAATTTTGCTCATCCCATTCCAAAATGATTTCCAAATCCCGATTAACCATCTGTACCTGCTGTTCCCTTGATTTGAAGCACCGACGAATGATGATTTGTTGGAGAAAAAAGATGACTCCAGGCTACTATCATCTGCGTAGTCGTATATCGGATTGGAAGTTAAAGCTAAAAGATCGATTATGTCCAACAGAAACAGAGGAGGAGACAGAACAGATCCCTGAGGCATCCCTGCATTAATCACAAATGATGAGATGCCATCGATGACGACCTGAAGAGATCTGTCAGCGAAAAATATCAGATATCATGTCATGTTGTCAGATATCAAATAAAAAGTCCAGGAGAAAGACCATTGCTAATCAATTAAGATTAGCGCAATTGAAAATGCCGCGCCTGCTGGTGAAATCGCGCAATTATTTGTTTAATCGCATTAATCGCAAATGTCTCGGATGAGACACCATCAACGACAACCTGAAGATATCTATCAGTGAGAAAACGACAAAATGACAGACTCCAGGAGGAAGACCATAAGACGTTAATTTGGCGGGAAGAGATCGATGCTAGATCCTGTCAAAGACTTTGAGATGTCCAATGTCACAATCCTGGTCTCGCCATGTTTTCTAATAGCTGAATTACAAATGTGAGTAACATAAGCCACTAGATCGCCAGTTGAGCGTTGTTGTCTGAAACCGAGAGATGATTCTATTCTTCTCCAGATATTTGAAAATCTCAACGTTGGTAACATTTTCCATCAATTTAGATATAACAGGCAACAAAGATACAGGGCGTAGTTCTTATCCAGATTTCTTTTTCCCTTTTTAGGGACAGGCTACACCCTAGCAGATTTCCAGATTTTAGGGTCGTAAGAATATGTAAACAACTTGCTTACGACACTACTCAACTCTGGAGCACTCTTCTGAAGAACAATAGTAGGGATTTCATCAAAGCCAGAAGCTTTGCATGTATCGAGCTTGAGGAGAATCTTGCTTAGGACAATACTCAACTCTGGAGCACTCTTCTGAAGAACAAAAGTAGGGATTTCATCAAAGCCAGAAGCTTTGGATGTATCGAGCTTAAGGAGAATCTTGCTTAGGACACTAGTCAACTCTAGAGCACTCTTCTGAAGAACAATAGGAGGGATTTCATCAAAGCCAGAAGTTTTGGATATGTCGAGCTTAAGGAGAATCTTGCTTAAGACACTACTCAACTCTGGAGCACTCTTCTGAAGAACAATTGTAGGGATTTCATCAAAGCCAGAAGCTTTGGATGTGTCGAGCTTGAGGAGAATCTTGCTTAGGACACTACTCAACTCTGGAGCACTCTTCTGAAGAACAATAGTAGGGATTTCATCAAAACCAGAAGCTTTGGATATGTCGAGCTTGAGGAGAATCATACTTAGGACACTACTCAACTCTGGAGCACTCTTCTGAAGAACAATAGTAGGGATTTCATCAAAGCCAGAAGCTTTGGATATGTCGAGCTTGAGGAGAATCATGCTTAGGACACTACTCAACTCTGGAACACTCATCTGAAGAACATTAGTAGGGATGTCATCAAAGCCAGAAGTTTGTGATGTGTCGAGCTTGAGGAGAATCTTTCTAACTGTGCATTGTCTGAAAACAAGTTCAATAATCGAAGTGCTAAGTTTAGAGAGAATTGGATATTCTGTGTTTCAAGAATCAAGGTTGGAATTGTCAGCAAACCTTAAGACTAGCAGGTCAGCTGCTTCCTTGGAAGTAGTCGCAACTTTGTAGTCAACTTTAGAACGCACTTCTTAAGAACAACAGCTGGGATAGCATCAAGGCCTGAAGCTGCTTCCTATGTATCGAGTCGAGGAGAATCTTCCTGACTTTGTGTTGTCTGAAAATAACTTCAGGCAAGGAAGTGCCAAATTTAGGAAGAATTGGAGGTTCCCTGTTTCAATGATCAAGGTTTGAATCTTCAGCAAACCTTAAGACTAGCAGGTCAGAACTGTTTTCTTGGAAGTAGTTGCAACTCTGTAGTCAATTCTGAAGCGCACTTCTTACGAACAATAGCAGGATACCATCAAGGCTAAAAGCTTTCTAAGTATCGAGCTCGAGGAAAATCTTCCTGACTATCTGTTGTCTGATAATAACTTCAGGCAAGGAAGTGCCAACTTTAGGAAGAACTGAAGGTTCTCTGTTTTAAGAATCAAGGTTAGAATTTGCAACAGACCTTAAGACTAGCAGGTCAGCTGTTTTCTTGGAAGTAGTTGCATCTCTGTAGTCAACTCTGGAGCGCACTTCTTAAGAACAATAGCGGGAATAGCATCAAAGCCAGGATTTTTTACGTATCGAGCTCGATGACAATCTTCCTAACTTCCTGTTGTCTGATAATAACTTCAAGCAAGGAAGTGTCAACTTTAGGAAGAATTGGAAATTCTCTGTTTCAAGAATCAATGTTGGAATTTTCCACAAACCTTAAGATCAGCAGGTCAGCTGTTTTTTTGGAAGTAGTTGCAACTCTGTAGTCAACTATGGATCACATTTCTTAAGAACAATAGCGGGGTTAGCATCAAGGCTAGAAGCTTGCTATGTATCGTGTTTGAAGAGAATCTTCCTGACTTTGTGTTGTCTAATAATAACTTCAGGCAAGGAAGTGCCAACTTTAGGGAGAATTGGAGGTTCACTGTTTTAAGAATCAAGGTTGGAATTGTCAGCTAACCTTGAGACTAGCAGGTCAGCTGTTTCCTTGGTAGTAGTCGAAACTCTGTAGTCAACCCTGAAGCGCACTTCTTAAGAACAATAGCAAGATACCATCAAGGCCAGAAGCTTTCTAAGTATCGAGCTCGAGGAGAATCTTCCTGACTTCTTGTTGTCTGATAATAACTTCAGGCAAGGAAGTGCCAACCTTAGCAAGAATAGAGGGTTCTATGTATCAAAGATCAAAGTTGGAATTTTCAGCAAACCTTAAGAATAGCAGGTCAGAGCTGTTGTCTTGGAAGTAGCTGCAACTCTGTACTCAACTCTAGAGCGCACTTCTTAAGAACAATAGAGGGAAGAGCATCAAGGCCAGAAGCTTTTTACGTGTCGAGTTCGAGGATAATCTTCCTGACTTCCTGTTGTCTGACAATAACTTCAGGGAAGGAAGTGCCAACTTTAGGGAGAATTTGAGGTTCTCTGTTTCAAGAATCAAGGTTGGAATTTTCAAAAAACCTTAAGACTAGCAGGTCAGCTGTTTTCTTGGAAATAGTTGCAACTATGTAGTTAACTCTAAAGCACATTTCTTAAGAACAATAGCTGAGATAGGATCAAGACCTGACGCTTTCTATGTATCGAGTCGAGGATAATCTTCCTGACTTTGTGTTGTCTGATAATAACTTCAGACAAGGAAGTGACAACCTTAGGAATAATAGGAGGCTCTGTTCTGTTGTTCTGTTTCAAAGATCAAGGTTGGAATTTTCAGCAAAATTGAAGACTAGCAGATCAGCTGTTTCCTTGGAAGTAGTGGCAACTCTGTAGTCAGCTCTGGAGCACACCTCTTAAGAACAATAGCGGAGGTAGCATCAAGGCCAAAAGCTTTCTATATATCGAGCCCGAGTAGAATCTTCCTGACTTTTTGTTGTCTGATAATAACTTCAGGCAACGAAATGACAACCTTAGGAAGAATAGGAGGTTCTGTGTTTCAAAGATCAAGGTTGGAATTTTCAGCAAACATTAGGACTAGCAGGTGAGCCTTTTTCTTGGAAGTAGTCACAGTATTGTTGTTGTTTAGTAAAGGTGGAAAATTTGGAAATATAAAATTTTTTCCAATCGACTTGGCAAATCCCCAAAAGAACCTGGGACCTTGCTATTTATTAATGATGTTTCTCTTGGTTCTTAGTTAGTAGTAGTAGTTAGTAGTAGTATCCTGTTAGTTATTCCACTTGACTTTGTCTTTACAGCTTCCACACATTAGGCAATAGAAAGCTGCCACATGATTCATATTTTTGGGTTCTTCCACGACGTTATGGATTCTCATTTTTTTTTCTTGAGTGGGTAATATGAAATAAGTAGGCATAGATTTTCATTCTGTCAAATACAACCGATAATAACATTTAAACATCCTCAAAAAAAATCTAAAGAGATACAGAGGCATCGATTGCGATTAAAATAAAAGTTATACTTATCCAGGTTTTGCATGAAGTTAATTAAACTTCTCAGGGTATTATACTTTCCCCTAAGAGGAAAAGAGGATGCGTTATGCAGCCGGAAAGCCATAGGAATACCTGAATTGGATTCCGCTTGAAAAGAAGAAAGTAGATTTTCCAGAGCACTATTACGTAATTACTATGAGCATTTCAGGGGCCTAAAAATAACGAAAATAGAACCGTCACCTTCGTGGATCTCTATGAACATCAGAAGAGCCTGAAAATAATGAAAGCAGAACCGTCACCATCGAAGATCTCTATGAGCATCTCATGAGCCTGAAAATAACGAAAACAGAACCGTTACCGACGTGGATCTCTATGAGCATCCCAGGAGCCTAAAAATAACGAAAACAGAACCGTTACCGACGTGGATCTCTATGAGCATCTCAGGAGGCTAAAAATAACGAAAACAGAACCGTCACCGTTGTAGATTTCCATGAGCGTCTCAGGAGCCTGAAAATAACAAAAATAGATCCGTCACCGTCGTGGATAAATATGAGATAATCACGTAACCCTACCTTTCATGGCATGCGGCTCCATTGGTTGAGGGAGTACTGCTCCTAATATCTTTAAACTTATGGGCTGTCCTCCAAAATGATAACACTATTACAGAACCAGAACTTGATATACTTTTTTGAAAATTTCGATTTGTTTGAAAATTCTGCTGTTTTGAAAATTTTGATCTTTTTTTAATGTTCGATTTTTCTTGATCTTTTCTGACAACGACTATTTTTAAAAATTTCGACTCTTCTCTAAATTTGACTTTTGTTGGAAAATTACTTTTTTGAAAATTTCGATTTTCTTGAAAGCTCAGAAATTTCGACCTTCTTTTTTAAATTTCGATTTGTCTTAAACTTTTTTGAAAAAATAATGTTTTTCAGAATTTTGGCTTCTTGTTAATTTGGTTTTTATGAAAAATACTATTTCTTATTGAAAACGACTATTTTTTAAAATTCCTACCTTTTTGTAAATTTGGCTTATTTTTTGGAAAATTCTACTTTTCGAAAATTTCGATTTTCTTGAAAAGTCAGCTCTTTTAAAAATCTTGATCTTTTTTTAAATTTCGATTTTTCTTGAACTTTTCTTATAACGACTTTTTTTTAAAATTTCGACTTCTGTAAATTTGACCTTTGTTGGAAAACTACTTTTTTGAAAATTTCAATTTTCTTGAAAGCTCAGAAATTTCGACCTTCTTTTTGAAATTTCGATTTGTCAGAAACTTTTTTAAAAAATGCTGTTTTTCAGAATTTTAACTTCTTGTAAATTTGGCTTCTTTGAAAAATAATATTTCTTTCTGAACACAACTGTTTTTTAAAATGTCTATTTTTTGTAAATTTGGCTTATTTTTTGGAAAATTCTACTTTTTCGAAAATTTTGGTGTTCTTGAAAATTCAGCTGTTCTGAAAATTTCGATCTTTTTGTTAATTTCGATTTTTCTTGAACTTTTCTGAAAACGACTATTTTTCAAAATTTTGACTCTTTTCTAAATTTGGTTTTTATTGGAAAACTACTTTTTTGAAAATTTCGATTTTTCTGAAAATTTAGAAATTTTTCAACCTTATTTTTTTAAATTTCGATTTGTCTTAAAGTTTTTTGAAAAATATTGTTTTTCAGAATTTCGCCTTCTTGTAAATTTGGATTTTTTGAAACATACTATTTTGTTTTGAAAACGACTATTTTTTAACAATTCTACATTTTTTGTAAATTTGGCTTATTTTTTGGAACATTCTTTTTCGAAAATTTTAATTTTCTTGAAAATTGAGTTTGAAAAATTTGACTTTTTTGAAAGTTCATACTTTTTTTGAAGATTTCTATTTTTATATTAAGAAGAGTTTACCCTTGTTGCTCCAGATTTGATTTTCTCTGGAAATTTCGACCATTTTTTGTCAATTTCGACCATTTGTTATAAACTTCGTTTTTTCTGAACTTTTTTGAAAGGTACCTACAATTTTTCAAAATTTTGACTTTTTTTGTATATTTATATATTTTTTATATATTTATTTATATTTGGTTTAGTGAACTTTAAAATCCCAAGTAGACGTGAGTGAATTGAACCCCCGAAGAAATGATGATTTGGAAGAAGAAAAGGCAATATATTATCATACTAAAATTGATCCTGCAAAACCAAATTTTCTAAATTCTCTCCGATTTATATGTAAGGCACCCGTGTACGTATAAGAGAAAATTTAGAAGCTTGTAACATAGTAAAAATGTTATTTTGCTGGTAAGTGTTTCTAGTTATAAATCATCAATGTGCAGTGAGTAAAATATAAAAGCGTTATAAAATATTCGGAGAAGTCGTTTGCGGAGGTCTTATGTTCACATTTCTGGAAAAGGGGGCAGATATACTTGACAGGTTTAAGCCCCTGCCGCTATAATGTTTCATATCGCTATCTTTTATATGTATGCTAGTGCCAATTTCTGAAAGCAGTATCGTATAACATAAACGGGCGACTGATGTATAGGATATTCTCTGCACTCCATCGGATAGGGTGGAAAGTGGCGGCTAAGGAAGCTATATGGCGCTAGATGGCTCTGGGGATGAAGGTAATATCGCCGAGCACTCTCCCGATGCGGCTTTATACAAATGAAGTAAAACAAATTCCCGCGCGGCCGCCGATCTCATCGCCGAGGCCGCTCATAAATTATGTTTTATGGTGAAGATAAAGTAAGCTTATTTTCTTGAATGTATGACATCCGTTCCGGCTATCTGCGAGACTACGCCATCCACTCCTGGTTCTGCAATCGTAAAAATGATGAAGCACCTCGCTTCTTTCCGAATGCCCCAAAATGTCACCAACTGTCTTCATAACTGTCAGGTGGCCTGATTACTCTTGTAACACAACATAACTAATAAAACCGTGTCAAGAAAGTTCAACAGAGGCTCTTACAGTTTAGTAGACTGCTTGTGCAGTGTTAGCAGACTGCTTGTGCATTGTAATGTGCAAAACGCATTTTTTCCTTTTATATTGCTCATTGAAAGAACAAAACTACTACCAAATCTGAGTGAATGTGTTGACAAAAGATCAACAAAAGGCGAATGACATCGATTAACGTAAACTGAGCGTTGCATCCTAGAATAAAGTAAAACCTGCACTTTAAAAGCATCTTTCACATTAAGCAGCGCTGACAAGCGTCCCCTGCCCTGAAAAGTGGGCTAAACAAATGGATTGTAATAAATAATCTCCCATTCTTCTCTTCTGTCTTCGGTAAATAGCTTTTATCCTCTTGTAAATTACGCTCCGAAATATTTATTCTGGTTTTATTATCGTTCCGGAGGTTGAAGTTTGGTGTATTTAAATCTGAAAAATGCCTCGATAAACAAGATAATGCCATTGTCAACGAAAAGGTTTTATGTCGGGGAGACGAACACTCATTTCGTTTCTATACATGTCGCCGTGAGTCGATAACTATCAAGTTTTAACAGAACAGCTGCAGCTGCTCAACTATCGCATTTTCAACTGACACTTGACAACTATAACAATAAACACGACCAAGTTTATACCTCCAACGTAAATAGTTTATCAGTTAATGGTCAATAAAAAACGTAATGTTAATAAGTTAGTGTCCCCTTATAGAAAGGTTATAAATTGGACGTGTTACGAGGTATATTTAGCAACACTAATGTACATGTCTGACATGTATTATAATTGAGAAAACTACTTAAGAGTGACAGCAGGCTATCAACATGCTCAGCCGCTCCTTATGGCGACTAACCCAACGGCTTGAGAGATTTCGAAGCTTTCTTCTTTAACGCCAACTCTTTCTCGCTATAGTAAATTAGTCGAGCTGAAAAAGGACGAAGTATCGGCGTGTAGAATGTCTGGTAGGAAAATTTATTCTTCGTAAGGCGGCTTATCTAAAACAAAATATACTTGATGTTGATTATTAATTACGAACCAGTGGGATGCCGATTAAATACAATATATGTACCTGAAAAACCCATAATATATACATTACATGATACTTTAAAATCCATTTTATATGAGGATAATTGGAAAAGAATGTCGTTTTTTTACAGCGATTTATGTTTTAAATAAGTCACTGGTTATTAATTTTTACTTCGACAGAAGATTCTGTAAAAATTTAATTTTAAGCTGCGAACAGTGCGGAATATTTTGAAAAAAAAGAGCCGAGTCACTAAATAGAAATGTCTTGAGTTTTGTGAATCTATGAGGGAACCAGGTAACACTATCAGATATTTTTTAAACAAGTGCTCTTTACCATCGAGTCATTTTTTTTCTACGTGGACGCAGCAACCCTCAAATAATTCGATATTTATTAAAAAAAAATAAACACTAAAATATTTCCCCAAGTACAGGGTGAGCGAAACTCGATGTTTCGGTGCTATCATAAGAAAAACAAAAACGATAAAAGAATTCTGAAAAAAGTTCTTACATTGGATTCAATAAGGTCTATTTTTGA
Source organism: Dastarcus helophoroides (assembly GCA_028583605.1). Lineage (NCBI taxonomy): Eukaryota > Metazoa > Arthropoda > Insecta > Coleoptera > Bothrideridae > Dastarcus > Dastarcus helophoroides. Next base: position 41,466,874 of record CM053327.1, on the reverse strand, counting down.
TTAAATTTACATATTTTTCAATATCATAAGAAAAACAAAAACGATAAAAGAATTCTGAAAAAAGTTCTTACATTGGATTCAATAAGGTCTATTTTTGATTAAATTTACGTATTTTTCAAGATTTGTAAACTAAAGCAATGACGTAATTGAATTTTTTAACTTTTTTTAACTCTTTAGTCGAAAACGATACCAAATTTTTTTCTTTACAAAATTTGTTTAGAAAAACTAGCTTTTTTTAAGGTTGCGAAAATACAGGTATGTTTCTGGAAAAAAAAAGTTCAATGACGTCATTACTTTGGGTTCCAAATTTGTTACAGTATGCTTTGACTTAAAGTAGACTTTATTTAATCCAATTTAAGAACTTCTTCTCTTATATCGTTTTTGCTTTTCTTATAATGGAGCAGAGACACTGAGTTTCGCTCACTCTGTACACATTTAAATTTTGAAAAACAATCACGATTTTCGAAAAAATTTCGAAATTAAAAAAAATTTGAAAATTTTCAAAATTTTTAAAAAGTTGGAACTCAACATAAAATTCGAAAATTTGAAAAAGCGTACGTTAAAAAAGGATAAACATTTTCAAATAACGTCGAAATAGTAACAGTTAATTAAAATTTTGAAAAATATTAATATTTTGAAACATTGAAACTCCCTAAAAGGCTGAAATTACAAATATGTTGACATTTTGAATCAAACGATGCTTTCAAATTAAATAATAATTTAAAAATAAGGCAAAATTTTTAAAAAATTCCAAATTTTAAAAACAGGTCGATATTTTGAAAATTAAACGAAATTCTGGAGTTGATATTTTCAAAAAGAATTGGCAAATTTGAAAAAAGTCGCAAACTTTGAAAATACTCAAAATTATTAAAAAAAGGTTAAAATGTTGATAAAATCTAAAATTTTGAAGTCTTATTTTTTAACGAAGTTTTTATGGAAAGTTAAAATTAAAAAATAAACAAGTAAATAAGCTACGATTTAAAAAAATCAATGTGTTGGAAAAAATGTCAAAACTTTGAATGTCAACATTTACAAAAAATTATGGATTGAAATAGAGAACTTGTCCCCTGAAACCAAGAAAGATTAAAAAACACAACAAAGGTTGTTCTAACGCATTTCGACAGCCAAGGTGTCATCTTCGGAGAGAAACTGTATTTGTGTGTGTATTTCAATTTTTGAAGATAACCAAAGACCAGTCCGTTCAACCAAAACAAAATTATGGAATTTGAAAGAAAAAGGCATTGTCAAAAACAATCCAAATTTTGAAAAAGATAATTGAAAAATACTATTCAATTTAAAAAATAGTCTGGATTAAACAAAAAGGTAACCAAATTTTCAATAAAATCCAAAATTTTGAAAAGTCAACATATACAAAAAATTATCGAATTTGAAAGAATAAGGCATTGTCAAAAAAACAATCCAAATTTTGAAAAAGATGATTAAAAAATACTATTATATTTAAAAAATAGTCTGGATTAAACAAAAAGTTAACCAAATTTTCAATAAGATCCAAAATTTTGAAAAGTCAACATATACAAAAAATTATCGAATTTGAAGGAATAAGGCATTGTCAAAAAAACAATCCAAATTTTGAAAAAGATGATTAAAAAATACTATTAACTTTAAAAAATAGTCTGGATTAAACAAAAAGTTAACCAAATTTTCAATAAGATCCAAAATTTTGAAAAGTCAACATATACAAAAATTTATCGAATTTGAAAGAATAAGGCATTGTCAAAAAAACAATCCAAATTTTGAAAAAGATGATTAAAAAATACTATTAAATTTAAAAAATAGTCTGGATTAAACAAAAAGTTAACCAAATTTTCAATAAGATCCAAAATTTTGAAAAGTCAACATATACAAAAAATTATCGAATTTGAAGGAATAAGGCATTGTCAAAAAAACAATCCAAATTTTGAAAAAGATGATTAAAAAATACTATTAAATTTAAAAAATAGTCTGGATTAAACAAAAAGTTAACCAAATTTTCAATAAAATCCAAAATTTTGAAAAGTCAACATATACAAAAAATTATCGAATTTGAAAGAATAAGGCATTGTCAAAAAAACAATCCAAATTTTGAAAAAGACGATTGGAAAATACTAATTCATTTCAAAATTAGTCTAGATTACACAAAAAGTTGGACAAATTTTCAATAAAATCCAAAATTTTGAAAAGTCAACATTACTAAAAATTATGGAATTTGAAAGAATAAGGCATTGTCAAAAGCAATCCAAAATTTGAAAAAATGAAATATTGAAAAATACTCTTAAATTTCAAAAAGACTAGATTTAAAAAAAATGTTGATCAAATTTTCAATAAAATCCAAAATTTTGGAAGTTTAAATATTGAAGAAAAGCTAAAATTATGAGAATAGTCGAAATTATCAAAGGGGTAGTAATTTTAAAAACTTAAAATGTTTGTATAATTAATAGTTTTTAATGGAAAATTTAAAAAAAAATTTAAAATTTTGAATAAAAATGTCGACATTTATAAAAAATGTGAAATTTTGGAAAAGTTGAAAATTTAAAAACGTTGAAATTTTTAAAACGAGCTTTTAAAAAATTACATTTATAAAAAAGTAAGAATTGTTAAAGGGTAGACATTTTGTAAAATAATGTTCAAATTTTTAGAAAAGTCAACATTTTCAAAAAATCTACCTTGTGAAATTTCGAAATTAATAAAGTATTGAAATTTTTATAAAAATAGAATATTTTGGAGACAATTGAAATATAAAAAAAAAGATCGAAAGTATCAAAAACAGTAAACATTTTGAAACAGTCAAAACTTTGAGAATAACTTGACATTTTTAAAAAGAGCCCAAATTTTCTATACAACACTTCTAAAATATTTTCTTAGTTTCAGGGGACAAGTTATGTATTTTAATTTATAAAATACGAAATTTTCGAAGACTAAATGTTGAAGAAAAGTCAAAATGACCAGAAAAGTCGAAATTTTTAGAAAAGGTTGAAATTTGGAAAAGTTGATTATTTAAATGTTGTAATCGAAAATTTTGAAAAAGATACGATTTTGAAGAAAACACAATTTTGAAAAAGAAAAGTCGATATTTTGAAAAGGTTGAAATTTTCAAACAAAATTTTAAAAGAATCACCAAATTTTCGGTTTTTTCTACAAAATTTCATTTTTCCCAATTCGGCGTTTTTTGAAAATTACCATTTTTTTAAAATCCGTATTCCGCAAATTTCGAAGTGTTTATCAAAATTTGCCTTTTCCTTAAAATCTGGACGATTTTTGATAAAAAAGAAGAAACTTTGAAAAATTATTTTTTTTTTGGAAATTCTCAATTTTTCTTAAGAGACGAAAATTCTAGAAAGCTTTGTAAATTTCAAATCTTTCGAGATATTTTTAAATCCAGTTTTCTGAAAATTCCAACTTATTTTTCAAAATGGGGACATTCATTTTAATATTGAATTTTTTCTGACGTCAGGGTGAGGCACTTGTCTACCTTTGTCTCGAGTAGTCAAAAAAAAATTATTAACCAGAAAAATTTTAGTTTTTCTCGAAATTGACACATTTTATTTCGAAATTTAAAAAAAATTGAAGACTAAGACATTTTAAATTTCTATTAGATTTCGATCTTTTATTCGTATTACCTTTTTTGGAATTTTTTTTCATAATTCATTTTTGTTTTCAGAAATTTTAATTATATTCGTCAAAATTCATCTCTTTGGCAACATTTAAGATTTTTTCAAAATCCCTTTTTTCATAAACGTACACCATGAAAATCTGACTTTCTATGCAAAATTTTTCTGGGAATTCGTCTCCAAAATTTGACTTCTTTCTTTTCAAAATTCATCCTTTTTTCATCTAACTTTTATTCACAGAACTTAATTTTTTAATTTGACTGTACCAAAATGTTCTCTCTCAGTTCCAAAGTTTCTTTCGAAATTCGTTTATTTTTTTTAACATTACATCCTTTTTAAAATTTTCTTCCTGCTAAAATTAGAACTTTCAGATATTTTGACTATTTGCTTAATGACTTTTTGTCGAAAATTTCATATTTATTTTAAAATTTGGTATTTACCATTTCTGGAAATATTGACTTTTTCTTCAAACTTGGTCTTTTTGTTTTGAAATTCTGATCTATTATTCGAAAATTCCATTTCTTTTCAAAATTTATTTTTTTTTGGATTTTTTTCCCTTTGAATTCGCCTTTTTCTCCAAATTTCAACATTTTTCTGTCTTTCAAAATTGTCTTTTTGAATTTTCTACTTTTATGATCTTACAAATCTCAACTTTACTTCAAACTTCGTCTTTTTCTCAAAATTTTAATTTTTTTGTTCAAAATTCTCTTTTTCAATAGTCAATAGTGGAATAGTCAAATTGAGAATAATAGTATTCTCAAAATTTGATTGTTTTGTTTAAAATTAACTTCCTCTGGAAAAATGTTATTGTTTTCTGGAAGTTTTGTCATCTTGCTGGAGCTACGTCTTTTTCGGAATGTTCGATTCGTTTCATATGTTCTCAAATTTCCATTTTATTTCAAAATTCGACATTTTCCTAAAATTGACTTTCTTTGAAAAATTTCGACGGTCCACCACCGAAATTTCGACCATTTTTATCGAAATGTTACCTTGATTTCAAAATTCTGTTATTTAGAGATTAGTTTTTTTAATTTCGTTAATTTACAATCTCGATGTGTAGAAATGTTGATTAAAATGCTGAATATTCTGGAAATTTAGACTTTCTCTTCGAAAATTGAAATGCAAATTTTGTTCCCTGAAAAGAAAAATTAAAAACACAACAAAGGTTGCCCTAACGCGTTTCGATAGCCAAGATGAAGATGGCAGCTTGGTTATCGAAGCGCGTTAGGGCAACTTTTGTTGTGTTTTTTTTAAATCTTTCTTGGCTTCAGGGGACTCGATTTGTATTTAAATTTTTGAAGATAACCAAGTACCAGTCCGTTTCACCAAAACAATTCCTCCTCGAAATTTACGTTTTTTCTCGAAATTTCGATCTTTTCTCTTAAAATGGATGTTATTCTCAAATTCGGATTTAATCTCAAACTTCTACGTTTTGGTATTTTCATTCAAAAATCTTTTTATTAAATCCTCTCATTTTTTCCTAAAATACAGTATTACAGTATTATTATTTAAATTTGTATATTTTGACACATTTGGTGCATATTTTGACACATTTGGAGCATATTTTAAGCATTTTACTTGCATATTTGCATGCATATTTTAAGCTTTAAGCTTTTTATGTTGCATATAATTCAGACTCTAGTTAACTTTGACAATTGCATAGAAGCACCATTATCTTAATACCATAAATTGTTTGGTTAATCTGGATCCTCTTGACATGGGTAAAGAACGTCAGGCTCGAAATTAATCATCTGGTATAAAAAAAAATGGGCATTTTTCTGCTCTTAATGAAGAAAGATTCCCATATTGGATAATAGCCATGTAAACTGCCATGAGTATTTCTGTTCCCTTTAAAATTCCCATTTTAACCACAAATTTCATTAAAAATTACCCAAGACAATACGTAAATCATAAACAAACAAAATGTTCGAAAGGTATTTTTAAATATGCTAACTTAATTTCAAATTAATAAAAGAATTTCGTATATTTATACTCCAAGGGGGTGTCCGGATGCCAATACCTCCTTCCTCCAAGGACTTAACCATGTATTAGGTCATCAGTCATCAGTATAACTTCTTTAAAGCATTGGCATAAAACTGCGTATTTTTTTTACATTTTATGGCTCCGTTTTGTATGCCTTTTTAAATTAATAACCTTTATAAATCATATCGTGGAGCTGTAAGTTAAGTCAAAGAAAAATTAACCCTAAATGTAATATCGCGGTAGAAAATGTTATTTATGGATACGTTAGCATGACGTTTAACAAAATTATTGTTATTGCATGTTTTCCGCCTGCTTACCCCAAGCTGAAAATTGTAGTTTTTCATTCGTATTTTGACCTTAGCTTTTATAGCGCCTATTTCTCATAATTTATGTTACCCATTAATTTAAATCTAAAAATTCTTACAATTTTATTAACTTCGTCCACGCAGCCGATAATAATTTTTTTTTATTTTAAAAACAATTTGTTTAGGGATCTGCGAAAAATAATCTTATGTACCATTGATTTTAATTTCAACACAACGTTATATTTTATCAGAAAATGGTTTCAAAAATTTGTATGGGACGCCCTGTCTGTAGATTAGAATTTCCATCTATGCTGACTCCTGTTTTCAATTTCATATGTACATTTTGATACTTTTGTACATTCTGCAAGTAATTATATTACGGTGCACATGGTTCCAGTAAAAAGTGGCTAATTTATGGTGCTATCCATCGCCGAATAAACTTCTAATTGACATCGCATTCCAAGGAGTCGGATACATTTTGTGCATATTTAGGCGGCGTTTTTCGTGACATGAAACTGCGATGTTGGCTTTGCGCTTTCACACATTTATCCGGGAAAATATAAATTCCGTCCGGTTGGCATTTAATGGAACCATTTATTATTTTTAATTGCTCACGTTATTAACTTTTAAAGTAGACAGATTTCGTGTATGATAAAAAACCCAAACCGACTCTTGTCAGTTCGTATTAAGAAATTAATGGTCTTAATTTATTTTAACATGGTTTCGGGCTACATTTCAAGACATTTAATTTACATGATTATAATTAATTAGCATTATATGTAGGCCATGAATTATTTAAATGCTGCTGATGGCCTGAAATTCAGACTACAACGCTAAACACATTAATTATAATAACGGACTATTGCGAATTAGTTGGCAATTAGAGGGATATTTTTATTAGCCTCAATTTTCTTAAATAGTTTGCCTGAAGCTGTTTTGTTTTCTTTTTTTCATATTAACATCTATTTTTGAGAGTTTTTCCATTAAAAACTTTTTTTAGCATTAATTTCCACAAATTGTCTCCTGAAACCAAGAAAGATTAAAAAACACAACAGAGATTGCTCTAACGCGTTTCGACAGCTAAACTATCATCAAATTAAAAACTAAAGATGCTCTAAAAAACACAACAAAGGTTGCTCGAAAAAACATAACAAAGGTTGCTTTAAAAACACAACAAAGGTTGCTCTCAAAACACAACAAAGGTTGGTCTTTGTTGTTGTATTTCAATTTCTGAAGATAACCAAGGACTAGTCAGTTCCACCAAAGTTGATTTCCACGTTTCAAAATTTTGATAAAATAATTCTTTTGAACCTTAAAAGTTTTTTAAACTTTTATCGTGGTAATCAAATTTCAACTTAATGCAAAATATTAACTGTAATCGAAAATTGAGAAAATGTTATTCGAACATTTTATTTTATTTCCAAATTTCAACTACTCTCCGAAAATTTCAATTTTAAAGTTAAGTTGAAATTTCGCCTCAAGAATTCTGAATTAAACTGAAGCTTTTTTAAGATTAAATGTTGACATTGTTTTAGACTATTTAACATTTTTTTTAGAAACCTTCTAAAAAAAATTTAAGTTGAAATTATCGAACTTTTTTCTAGAAATTTTGATCTAAATATAGAATTGCTAATCCTAAATTGTCTTCAATTTTAAGTGCGAAATTTCTACTTTAAAATTGAAACCTTGGGAAACGTTTTGTCGAGAAATTTTAATATTCTTTCATTTCTAGTTGTATTGTATTGAAATACAAAACTTGTCCCTTGAGACCAAGAAAGATTAAAAGACACGACAAAGGTTGGTCTAACGCGTTTCCACAGCCAAGCTATCAGAAATGTTCTAAAAAAAAATTTAAGTTGATATTATCGAATTTTTTCTACAAATTTTGATTTAAATATCGAATTTTTAATCCTAAATTGTCTTCAATTTTAAGTGCGAAATTTCTACTTTAAAATTGAAATGTTGGGAAACATTTTGTCGAGAAATTTTGAGATTCTTTCATTTCTAGTTATTTTTTGTATTGAATTACTTTACCTTTACGTTTGAAAGTTTTTTTAGACATTTCAATTTCTTTTATTTTATTTGATTTTACACAAATCCATTCAACTTTAATCTCAAAATTATGAGTCCTTCAGTATTTCATTTTTGTTTAAAAATCAGATTAGAAACTCACAAGTTCCACACATTCTGGAAAATATTAACTTTATTTTTAGAATTTTAACTTGAATCAATTTTAAAAATTTTTTAATTTATCTTCAAATTTGGACCTTTATCTGAAAATATTTCTTTTCTTCGTTGAGTTTAGAATAAAAACAAATATCTTCTATTGTAACTTTGGAATAAAGCAGTGGCGTGATTTTCATTCGAGCTAGGGAAACTCGACTTTCCTTACAATTCTTTTTGGCAAATTCGAAAACTCCAAATTTACTCCTTTCCTTAAACGTCAATTTTCCTTTCCAAATTTTTTGAAGTTTTTAGTTAAATTTTAAATTTTTTGGCAATTTTTTTCTTCAAATTCCACTTTGATTTTAGTCATCCATTTTTTTTTCGAAATCCCAAGTTTAAATTCTTATGATTTTTTTTGCTGCCGATTTCCTAAAACGTTCTATAATTCCAAGATATGATTTTTTCTCAAAATTTTCAATGAAATCTCGCAATTTCAAATTTAACCCAGAAATTTTTAAATTTCAAATTATAATTCCATGAAAAAAATGCAAAATTAAACTTAAAATGATGACATCTTAGAAAATGTCTAATTTAAACTTCCAATGAGTTTGCTTACGCTAAAATAGTAATATTTATTCTGAAAATTTTGATTTTTTTCAAGATTTCAACTTAAGCCTTGAAATTGCGATATTTTTTCAAACTTTTTAGAATTTAGGAGTCAAAATTGTGTTTTTTAAATATTGTTTTCACGAAACTTCTGATATAAAGTCGAAAGTCTGGCCCTTTGCTCCTTGAACTGTTTTGTCAAAAATCGATTCTCAGAATATTAAATTTCTTTACAAACTTTGGAGCTACTGTTGAAATTTTTCCTAAAATTCCGTTTTTAAAATTGAAATTCACGTTTTTTTTCTGGAAAATTTGTCCCTAATCTTGAAATGTTAATTTTTTCCTAGAACATTCATTTTTAAAAATAATTGAAACTGCATTTTTTGCGGATTTTTTTTTTACTTTTACTTTTAAAATATAGATTACAAATTTCAAATTTGTGCCCAAAATGTTAGCAGAAGTTAGATTTCAAATGCAAAACTGCTAATTTAAGTTTGAGTATCTTACGTTATCTTTTATTTTCAATTTTAATTCAAAACTTTGAAAGAATATCCAAATTTCAAGGAAAAAGTCAATATTTTTGGAAAAAATCTAAATTTTGAGCAAAAATAGACTAAATTTATGAATAATTTCTAAATTAATCTCATAATTTCGAATTCTGCAAATTAACAGCTTTCGAGCTAGTCGAATATTCAAAAATTTCAAACAATTGCAATTGTCAACTCATAATTTCGAGAAAAATGTCTTTCTTTCAAAAATTTTGAAATTTTCAGCAACATTTCCAGCAAGAAATTAAATAGTTGGGTTAAGTTCAATATTTCTAAATTAAGGTAGAAAGTCTGAAAACTCTTCTGTTAAATCTTGAACTTTTTTTTTCGAAGTTTTGATTATTTCATCAAAATCTTAATTTAAAACTTAAACTGAACAAGACGTGGTTTTTTGGGTTTATAATTTAAGGTTTTTATGAATATTTCAAGTTTAAATTTAAAATTTCTAAACCCGACATTAATATTTACTTTTTCATAAAGTTCAGATTTTTCTTGAAATTTGAGCAAAAATTGAACCAAAAATGCAAAGTTTTATCCCGAAACTTTTAAACCTGAAAAATAGAAAATATTTTCCTTGAATTTAACGCAAGGTCTCAGTAGTTATGTGCTGTAATGCGAAGAAAAAAAAAAGAACATAACATTTTCTAAATTATGTTCTAAAATCAATTTTTAATTCGAAAAAATTTTGAGAAATCACAAAATGAGTCACCCGGAACGGAACCAAAAACCGTTATTTTTGTCGGAACGAAAACCGGAACTGAACCGATATAATTTTTTTGCCGGAACAAAACCCGAAAACCGAAACGAAAAAAATAGCGAGCCTTGAGTTAATTAGAGTGTTAGTGACGAAAATGCAGTGAAAATGCGATCATGGTGAAAACTGCTTACAGTGGCCAAAAAACTTTCATTGATGTTCATAAACACGAAACTACCGCGACAGGACGTCTTATTCCTCTACTTAAACTTGTGTTTGGATATTTTGGTAAAAGAAAAATGTATGACAGTTACAAATAGATTATTATTTTCAAAAGAAAAAAAATACGTGGACTAAAAAGTTTAATAATTCATAAAGTTTAGTTCCACTTTCAAACGTGCAAATAAGATTCTTGCTCTGTAAGTACACGATAATTTACTCCAACGTTTACTTTTGTCTGTATCGGAATCATCGAATAAGTAGTTGCCTACCCTGTCTCAAATGGCAGTGCACGCCACTGACTAACCAATAAATTGAATCCATGTCAACCAGTAGAACAAGCGGGATTTCGCAAGGGGTTTAGCACCATCGACCACCTACAAACTATTAGAACTATAATAGAAGAAACAACTGAATACAACATTCCCCTCCACTTGGCATTTATAGATTTTCATTTGACTCTAATGAAAAATGGGGTGATGCTCAGTATCAGTCTGAGAGACAGGAAGGGAAATGAAGATATTCGACGAAGAACTAAAGTCTTAGATACGGCGTTGAGTGGGACACCTGGCTCGACAAGACCAAAGTAAATGGATGTCTAGAGTAGCACATTAGCCACCAAGACAATTTGGAGAACCATTGATTTACGGTGCGTTTACACCAGACACTTTATTCCATACATTCCTCTCTGAAATATTGTAACAAAATGTGGTTACAAAATTTATAATAGTAAGGAATTTTTCTAGAAAAATTTGAAAAGGGGAAGTGGCTGCGATGATGAATTAGATAAGCGCTCCACTAATTTCCGCAAACGATAAGTCTTATCGATACGTTCCTTCTAGAAACCGGAACGGGATCTATAAATACGCAGTCGACTTTCCCTCAGTCAATTAATTAGTTAGTTAGGTTAGGATACAAGCAGGAAATAGGTGGTTTCAGTTAGCACAGGACAGATCAGCATCGAGGAGGCCTACATTCAGGAATGAACAGAAAACGGACGAGAAAGAAGTAACAGAAAATTTAGGTAATATTGATTGCGATTTCAGAAGAAGTAGTATGTGTACCTCAAAGCACATATTTTTTATTCTATGTTAACGACCGGCGGCCACACTTTACATCGTTGTCCGAGCTTTTACTATTGATGGTTACAGAATATTGCTGACACATCTGAGAAACTTCGCAACACACTCATTTGGGAAACACTGTACTGGACTAGTTCTCTCTTTACAAGAGCGTCTTTTTTTTTAAATATAAAATCGTTAGTCGCTTTCCCATTGACATGTAAGCTGGGATTAAAAGATATAATTTTAAAACTGCCCCCGAAATTTCTACTTTAAAATTGAAACCTTGGGAAACATTTTGTCGAGAAATTTTGAGATTCTTTCATTTCTAGTTATTTTTTGTATTGAAATACAAAACTTGTCCCCTGAAACCAAAAAAGATTAAAAGACAGGGGAAAGGTTGCTCTAACGCGTTTCGACAGCCAAGCTATCAGAAACTTTTAAAAAAAATTTTAGGTTCATATTATTCAACTTTTTTTCTTGACATTTTGATTTAAATATAGAATTTTTAATCCTAAATTATCTTCAATTTTAGGTGTGAAATTTCTACTTTAAAATTGAAATCTTGGGAAACATTTTGTCAAGAAATTTTGAGATTCTTTCATTTTTAATTATTTTTTATATTGAAATGCAAAACTTGTCCCCTGAAATCAAGAAAGATTAAAAGACACGACAAAGGTTGGTCTAACGCGTTTCCACAGCCAAGCTATCAGAAATGTTCTAAAAAAAATTTTAAGTCGATATTATCGAATTTTTTCTAGAAATTTTGATTTAAATATAGAATTTTTAATTCTAAATTGTCTTCAATTTTAAGTGCAAAATTTCTACTTTAAAGTTGAAATTTTGGGAAACATTTTGTCAAGAAATTGTGAGATTCTTTCATTTTTAATTATTTTTTATATTGAAATGCAAAACTTGTCCCCTGAAATCAAGAAAGATTAAAAGACACGACAAAAGTTGCTCTAACGCGTTTCCACAGCCAAGCTGTCAGAAACTTTCTAAAAATAATTTCAAGTTGCTATTATCGAACTTTTTTTCTTGAAATTTTCATTTAAGTATCGAATTTTTAATTCTAAATTATCTTCAATTTTAAGTGCGAAACTTCTACTTTAAAATTGAAATCTTGGCAAACATTTTGTCGAGAAATTTTGAGATTCTTTCATTTTTAGTTATTTTTTGTATTGAAATACAAAACTTGTCCCCTGAAACCAAAAAAGATTAAAAGACATGGAAAAGGTTGCTCTAACGCGTTTCGACAGCCAGGCTATCAGAAATTTTCTAAAAAAATTTTAAGTTGATATTAGTGAACTTTTTTTCTTGAAATATTAATTTAAATATAGAATTGTTAATCCTAAATTGTCTTCAATTTTAAGTGCGACACTTCTGCTTTAAAATTGAAATCTTGGGAAACATTTTGTCGAGAAATTTTAAGATTCTTTCATTTCTAGTTATTTTTTGTATTGAAATACAAAACTTGTCCCCTCAAACCAAAAAAGATTAAAAGACAGGGGAAAGGTTGCTCTAACGCGTTTCGACAGCCAAGCTATCAGAAACTTTCTAAAAAAAAATTTAAGTTCATATTATTCAACTTTTTTTCTTGAAATTTTAATTTAAATATAGAATTGTTAATCCTAAATTGTCTTCAATTTTAAGTGCGAAACTTCTACTTTAAAATTGAAATGTTGGGAAACATTTTGGCGAGAAATTTTGAGATTCTTTCATTTCTAGTTATTTTTTGTATTGAAATACAAAACTTATCCCCTGAAACCAAAAAAGATTAAAAGACAGGGGAAAGGTTGGTCTAACGCGTTTTCACGGCCAAGCTATCAGAAACTTTCTAAAAAAATTTTAAGTTGATATTATCGAACTTTTTTTCTTGAAATTTTAATTTAAATATAGAATTGTTAATCCTAAATTGTCTTCAATTTTAAGTGCGAAACTTCTACTTTAAAATTGAAATCTTGGGAAACATTTTGTCGAGAAATTTTAAGATTCTTTCATTTCTAGTTATTTTTTGTATTGAAATACAAAACTTGTCCCCTCAAACCAAAAAAGATTAAAAGACAGGGGAAAGGTTGCTCTAACGCGTTTCTACAGCCAAGCTATCAGAAACTTTCTAAAAAAAAATTTAAGTTAATATTATCGAACTCTTTTTATTGAAATTTTGATTTAAATATAGAATTTTTAATCGTAAGTTGTCTTCAATTTTAAGTGCAAAATTTCTACTTTCAAATTGAAATCTTGGGAAACATTTTGTCGAGAAATTTTGAGATTCTTTCATTTCTAGTTATTTTTTATATTGAAATACAAAACTTGTCCCCTGAAACCAAGAAAGATTAAAAAACACAACAAAGGTTGCTTTAACGCGTTTCGACAGCCAAGCTGTCATCTTCAGAGAGGAACTGTTGTGTTTTTTAATCTTTCTTGATTTCAGGGGACAAGTTCTATATTTTAATTTTTAAAAGAATCACCAAATTATAGTAAAAAAATTTAATAAATTCGAAATTTGGAAAAATGTCCTAAGTGAAAATTTTTTTGTAGATTTTAAAGTTTTACTTGGAAGTTACTGTTAGAAAAAAAGGCTTAATTTATAAAAAAACATTTTTTCTACTCTGAAATTTAAAATTTTTGAATTTGTAGACTTTACTATCAAATTCTCATTCTTTTAAACAATCACTTTATATTTTCATTAAAGTTTTACTGTCAAATTGAAATTTTTCGAGTTTAGGGTAGAAATTTCGAGTTAAAAGTATTTAAAAGAGTCTTAATTTCAAAAAAATTCGTTTCGAAGATTCCATTTTAAACTAAAATTTCGAGTTACCATAAGTGAAATTCTCTTTTCTCGAAAACTTCTACATTCATCTGGAGTTTTCGACTTTAGGGCACAAAATTTTGACAAAATATTTTTCTAATTCTATATTTATTCACAACTTAAAACGGTATTTACAAATTTCAAACTTTTTCCAGAAAAAAATGTTTTTTAACATTTCTTTACCAAAAAAAAATCAGTTTTTCGACGTGCAAGTTTAAATTTTAATGACATATCAGAACTCCAATTTTAATTTTAAAAATTTTACTTTAAATTCGAAATTTAGTTACATCTTTCAACAACTTGCCACTTCACTTTTGACGTATGTATCAATTTGCTCTATTATGCAGTCGAAATTTAAATTTTTCAGTCGTGATTGTAAATTTTTTATTTTTCATGGTGGACTGTTATTGATCAGAAATATTATGTTTATTAATTTTGTTTAACATTTTTACCATCCAGTTTGGAAATATTTATATTTTTATTAATCAAACTGGGTCCTCCTAATGCACAGACCAATAGGTTTGAACATGTATTAGATTCGAAGTTTGGAAACCAAATACCGGTTTCGATCTTGTTAGATCTCGTCAGTTTGGTATATCCAACTCGAATGCTAATAAATGTTCCGACAAGTAAGTACTAAAACATTCACAGGCGTCAAGCGAGTGACTCTTTAGTACTACCACCTATTGGTTCATAGAGAAACTATGGCCATCGCCAACAATGTCGTATGCAAGAAGAATGCAACCTAGACTACAAATTCATGCAGCCCTCCAGGCGTGTATAGTGATTCATAGGTAGCTGAACTACCAACAGTTGAAACACTGCCACCTAGCGAAGCGGTTGCTCTCTAGGAAAGTTCCCAGAAGACAAGGATTCTAATGCACAGACCAATAGATTTGAATATTTATTGGATTCGAAGTTAGGAAACCAAACACCGGTTTCGATCTTGTTAGATCTCGTCAGTTTGGTATATCCAACTCGAATGCTAACAAATGTTCCGACAAGTACTAAAAAATTCACAGACGTCAAACGTGTGACTCTTAGTACTACCACCTATTGGTCCATAGAGAAACTATGGCCATCGCCAACAACGTCGGACGCAAGTAGAATGCAACCTAGACTACAAATTCATGCAGCCCTCCAGGCGGTGTGTATAGTGTATCATAGGTAGCTAAACTACCAACAGTTGAAACACTGCCACCTAGCGAAGCGGTTGCTCTCTAGGAAAGTTCCCAGAAAACAAGGATTCTAATGCACAGACCAATAGGTTTGAACATTTATTAGATTCGAAGTTTGGAAATCAAATACCGGTTTCGATCTTGTTAGATCTCGTCAGTTTGGTATAGCCAACTCGAATGCTAACAAATGTTCCGACAAGTACTAAAAAATTCACAGACGTCAAACGTGTGACTCAGTACTACCACCTATTGGTCCATAGAGAAACTATGGCCATCGCCAACAATGTCGTATGCAAGTAGAATGCAACCTAGACTACAAATTCATGCAGCCCTCCAGGCGTGTATAGGTTTCCAAACTTCGAATCTAATAAATGTTCAAACCTATTGTTCTGTGCATTAGAATCCTTGTCTTCTGGGAACTTTTTCCTAGAGAGCAACCGCTTTGCTAGGTGGCAGAGTTTCAACTATTGGTAGTTCAGCTACCTATGATTCACTATACACGCCGCCTGGAGGGCTGCAAGAATTTGTAATATAGGTTGCATTCTACTTGCAAACTGGGTCGTAGAAATGTTAAATAAAATTAATAAACATGTGAATTTTTTTATCGACATTTCGGCCTTTTCTTAGTTTTGATTGTACCTATATTTTGAATTTTTGCGTTCTCCTAAATTCGTGTGAACTTATTTCCCCAGTATCTCTCTGAAGATGATAACTTGGCTATCGAGACGCGTTAGAGCAACCTTTGTTGCGTTTTTTAATATTTTTTGGTTTCAGGGGGCACGATTTGTGTTTCAATTATTGAAGATAACCAAGGAGCAAACTGTTCCACCAAAATTTAAAAAATATTGAATTTAAATTGCTTTTTTAATATTTGAAAACTTTCACAAAACATCTATTAAAGATCAAAGAACTTTTACATTTTTTTTTTGAAAGGGATTGAAACTGGATAACTTTTTTTTAAATTTGGTGCTTAAACACGAATGTTGTTAATATTTTTGAAATTTTAACCTTTTCGGCAAATGTGTACATTTTCTATTTAAAAGTTTCCACTTTATTTTCAAAATTTTGAGTTTCTTTCCAGACATCGAGGTTTTTATATTTCTATTTTAATCTAGAAACCCCCTTTTTCCAAAAATTCTAATGCTGCAGCTAAAATTTAGAAATTATGGTTCACATTTCAAACAAAATAAGGAGAAAAATTGTAAAACAGATCTAAATAGTGAATTTACAATCAAATTTATAGAAAAAAGAACAAAAATGTAAACAAGAAATTTTAAAATAATATTTGTTGGATTTAATTTTGAAGAATTAACGTTAAAATATTGAAAAAGTGTAGGAGGTGAAATCTTACAGCAAAGCTCAGTGATTCTTAAGAACAAATCTTTAATTTTGAAATAAAAATTTAGAATAAAATAACAGTCGTCCTTTCAATGAAACGGATTGATCCTTGGTTAATTGACATTTCTAACCCTTACTTTGTGGAAGTCTTCAATACTCATAATCATAACGATTAAACTTTATCAATCAATCAAAACAACTTTTTTTTTGGGAAACGGACTGGTCCTTGGTTATCTGCAAAAATTGAAATACAAATTTTGTCCCCTGAAACCAAAAAAGACTAAAAAACACAACAAAGGTTGCTCTAACGCGTTTCGATAGCAAAATATCTCTCTGACGATGATAGCTTGGTTATCGAAACGCATTAGAGCAACCTTTGTTGTGTTTTTTAATCTTTCTTGGTTTCAGGAGACAAGATTTGTATTTCAATTTTTTGTTAAAACAACAACAGGTATTAAAAATTCCGGACCTGGTTTCTGAACACGTCTCTAATTGAAGCCTTTAGAGGAGACTTTGTATAACATAGAATATTCGTAGGAGTCTGTGATCCATGCAGTTTGTTAGCATAACAACTAAACAACTAAAAAATAGCTAAACAAATTGCTGTTATAACCGTCGACGATGCTGGAAAGCGAAACCAGGTCCGGTCATAGCAAATATTTATAGAAACATCGTGGAATTTTTAATATCTGTTGTTGTTTTTTCCCTAATAAATCGTTAATAAAGTTTAATAGCTATGAAAACTAGCGATTTACCATACCCCCGCCTTAATAAATAAAGATCTAGGAGCTGACTTTTCTAAGTCATTTTCACGTTTTTTCTCTCTGAAGATGACAGCTTGGCTATGGAAACGCGTTAGAGTAATCTTTGTTGTGTTTTCAATCTTTCTTGGTTTCAAGGGACAAGTTCTGTATTTCAATTTTAGAAGATAACCAAGGAGCAGTCTGTTCCACCAAAAAAAAAAATATAATAGTTATGAAAACTCTATTTGTTCAAAAATCCGAACCTTTATATTATGCTGGAATATTTAATATTTTTTTCGAAATTCCTCTTTTTGTTAAAGATTTTTTCATAAATCATCCTTTTCCATTTTATTTGACGAATTTCTCAAAATATTACTTTCTATGTAAAGTTTCCATTTTTTTTCTTCTGAAAATATCATCCTTTTCTTGATATTCGTCTTTTTTTCCAAATTTCAGGATTATTAAGATTTTTCGAAATGACTGATTTTTCCGTGAGAGATTTTTCCAAATGACTGATTTTTCTTCAAACGTTTTCAATTTTTTTTAACATTGGTTTTTATTTTTGGAAAATCTGATATTTTCGTAGATATTTTGGTATTTTTGTCATAATTTATTATATTTATTTATTTTTTTTATTGATTTATTGTTCAAATTGCGCATTTTTAAATATCGACTTTATTCGAAAAATTCACCCATTTTCCTTAAATGCGATTGTTTTCTAAAAATTTCGCCGTTTTTCTTAGTCTTTAAGTTTTTCTTCAAATTTTGATTTTCTCGAAATTTCATCCTTTGTTTTAAAAATTGCAATATTTGTCTTAAAGCAGAATTTTTTTAATGTCTAACTTTTGGAAGATGAATTTTTTGAGTTTTTGAGCGTTTCCTTAAAGTTTGACTATATTTCAAAATGTTCATATTTATTTCGAAATTAAATTAACATATTTTAAAATAACTAATTTTTTTTTATTGGTCCTTTTTTCGAAATTTTTTCGTAAAGCTTTCAATTTTTTTCAAATATGGTTTTTGTTTTTGAAAATTATAATTTTTTCTGTCGAAATTTTAGCATTTTTCTCAAAATCTGTTATTTTTCCTAAAACCAACTTTATTTCAAAAATCATATTTCTGTGTGTCATTGAAAATCTCAACTTTTCCTCAATATTCGTTTTTTTTGCAGTTTTGATTACTTTTAAATTCGCTTTCTTTTTATAAACGACTTTTTTTATCTCTCTGAAGGCTTGGCTATCGAAACGCGTTTGTTGTGTTTTCCAATCTTTATTGGTTTCAGGGGACAAGATTTGTACTTCAATTTATAAACGACTATTCTCAAAATTTGACTTCCTGTGCGCAAAAATTATTTTTTTCTTGAAATTGGTCTTTTTCTCGTAATTTCCACTATTTTATCACATACTGTTTCCCTTTTTTTAAATTTTTTTAAATTCGACTTTTTTTTTAAAACGACTTTTTCTGGAAATTTTCGACAGTTTTTTTAGTTTCGCTTTTTTTTCGAAAAATCGTTATTTTTCTTAAAATGGGACTCTTTTATTAAACAATTTGACCTTTTAAAATCTGAATTTCCAAAAATTTCTTGACTCTAAAAATTTGGTTTTTCCTTGAATTTTTTTTTAGTCTAAAATTTTGATATTCAATATATCATGTCTGAAGTTTTCGGTTTTTTTTTTGAAATTCATTTTCTCCTGGAAATATTTATTTTTTTTCTTTCAAAATCATTTCTTTGTTTAAAATTTATCCCTTCCACAGAATTCGTCTTCTTCGAAATTCCCACTTTATTCTCGACTTTTTCGCTTTATCTTTCAAAATAACTTGTTGTTGTTTTAATTGTTAATAAAGTTTAATAGTTATGTTATCTTCAAAAAATGATATACAAATCTTGTCCCCTAAAACCAAGAAAGATTAAAAAATAGAGCAACTGTTGTTAGGTTTTTTAATCTTCCTTGTTTTTAACTTGTCCCCTGAAAACCAAGAAAGTCCAAAAAACAGAGCAATGGTTGTTGGGTTTTTTAATCTTTCTTGGTTTTCAGTTTTCAAGGGACAAGATTTCTATAATAATAGTAGCCCTAGTAGATTTGAAGGCCATAGATTACTGAAGATTGACAATTAAAAAAGAGCCCACCCACTAATTGTTTGAGAAAGGCCTGTGGACGACCCCTGACTTTTCTTGTTCAAATTCGTAACTTTGATATTGAACATCTCAACTTGGGGACCGCCACGGGTCCATGCAATTTTGCATGTGTATAGGTAATACTGTCAATACTGTCGGTAATATATGGCAGAAATTAGAAAAAAAAGTCTATAAAAAAGCAATTAGTCGGTGAATTGTCTTCAGTCGTAACGTCAGTTGGCTGTGGTGTACATAATAGACTTATAGGATATCCATATAGGTACATAGGTTGACTAGCGGCCACCTACATTATCTAGTGCCTGAATATTATCTGAATCAGCGCATAATTCGAACTACTCGATACTGATAGGGCGGATGTATTCTTAAAATATATTCGGCATGTAGAGAAAGGATTAAAAAAACCTGCGGTGCCTAGAGTAGCAAATCCCTCAAAGGGTGGCCGATTTGTTATGTCCTATACACAACAAATAATAAGGTAATAAGCAACTAGTGTTAGAATGAAAGAAACATGTCAGCACGATTCTTTTCAACAAAGCTTCAAAGGAACGGGAGTAAGTAGCATTTCCATTGGTTTAATCCGAGCCACATCGGATCACTATTATTATGTGCTACCGTGTGACAAGCTAAAGAACCCTCTTCATGAGGCGGCTGTCTTAAATGCGGCGATGAGAAGAGAGGCGAAGAATTTCCGAGATGACAAGCGGACCGGTATTACATCCGTCTGGTTGACTTGTCCCTGTCAATTAGGACGGGCCGCAGGGTTTCAAGTCGACTCGTGTTACCTGATGACAGGACAAACAAAACAACCCATCGTTTCACTTAAATTATGTTTGCTTCCTGATAATTTCTCATATTTCTGCCGCAACAAAGGTGACAACGGCAGCGAGGGATGTCCCTCTTCTTTTTTTTTGTATATAGCGGATGAATGAACAAGCAATTTGTGTCAACACGAAATGGAAACAAAAAACACGCAAAAATACACAGGACAGCGGATGTTTCAGCAAACATGCACCTCCCACCGCGATATTATATTTCCTTTTAATCAAATGTTCCATATCGGAGCATTGTGTTATACTCCCAGCTGTCTTTATGAATATACTTCAAAATGCACAGCTATTTTCTACCAGAATCTTTCCGTTTTTACCTAGAGTAAATTTCAACAAAATTATTCAGAAACGTTGATGATTGAAATAAATATATTTAATAAAACTCGAACATTGACTGTCAGGTAACACACAACCTAAACGGATGGTGCTACCAGAATCTTTCTGTTTTTATCTAGAGTAAATTTCAACAAAATTAATCAGAAACGTTGATGATTGAAATAAATATATTTAATAAAACTCGAACATTGACTGTCAGGCAACGCACAACCTAAACGGGTGGTTCTACAAGAATGAAATTTTGCACACGAAGGTTACGTATAACGTGGCTGGACACTAAAAAAACTCAACTTCTAAGGGCCTTTGAAACCCTAAACAAGGTTGG
The DNA here is from genome assembly GCA_028583605.1 of Dastarcus helophoroides. NCBI lineage: Eukaryota > Metazoa > Arthropoda > Insecta > Coleoptera > Bothrideridae > Dastarcus > Dastarcus helophoroides. The sequence continues at coordinate 41,445,988 of CM053327.1, read as the reverse complement.
CAATAACTAATACACACCACTGGATTTAAAGCTGTTACATGCTGAAAGTATATATCGCTTTGACTGTATGACATATTCTCGTCACGGCGCGGCGATGTTTATTTTGCCTATCGCATTTCTTATGTGGCCATGCGGCTGTAAAGCTGGAAAACTGGAAGTGTTTATTCTGCTGCAGAACGAACAAGGTTAATAATACGTGACGTCGTTTTAACCACAATTTGACAGATTCAAGGGTTTTCATGTATCAAAATATACACGTCAGTCAGGGAAGACAAAGATTCAAAACACACGAGGTGAAAAGGGAGGTATACGCAGAGCAAGTTATCCAGAAATTAACTCCTTAACGTTTGAAAAATCTAATGGTTCCTGAAGTGTAATCTCATCGAGTACACGGCTAGTAAATATAAATATATATAAATATATAATTATAAAAGTGTAGTACCAGCTATAAACTTGAACAAGATCTGCTATCTGGGGCAAACTATCAAATATTGACAATCCTTAACTAAAAAAGGCAACTGAATATTTAGACGTTTGGAAGAAGCAATTGGCAAAGAAAATGCCACTCAATGGGAATGGAATTGAAGATCATTTCTTGCAATTTTGTTTGACTTCGGGGCGGGTCTAAAATATTGAGAACACGATAAACCTATCGACGATATTCTGCCACCTCATGACCGCTTTGAAATGAATGATCACTCTCAGTAGAAGTGCGCACTTGCGTCGAGTAAAACGATATCTTACTTCTCGGACACTTTGTAATATGGAATATGAAATATCACACATAATTGAAATAATCGTATTGAAATGAATGATCACTCTGAGTAGAATGAGTAGAAGAGCTTAGTTGCTTGAGTAAAATGATATCTTGCTTCTGGAACACTTTGAAATATGGAATATGAAATATCACACATAATCGAAATAATCGTATTGAAATGAATGATCACTCTGAGTAGTATGAGTAGAAGTGCTTAGTTGCTTGAGTAAAATGATATCTTGCTTCTGGGACACTTTGAAATATGGAATATGAAATATCACACATAATCGAAATAATCGTATTGAAATGAATGCTCTCTCGGTCGTTCGATAACGCAGTGGTGTAGGGCTATTGAATATTTTGAATATGAAACATCATTCATTTCTCATTTCTAATGATCGAATGGTCGATTATATGTCCACAATCGAAATATTTCGAATATATCTTTCATAATCGTCCAACACTAGTAATAATAGTAGGAAATGTTATTTTACTTTTATAAACACCTGCAGGAAACATTAATTCAGTTCGTTTTTCATTCACAACCCGTTCCTCCCAGTCAACAGCTGATCATGTAATTTGTAGACATAAATGTAGCGTAGGTCGTATTAAATACATATCTCGATCAAACTTGCAGCTAACAGGTCAAACATAGTGGAGATAACAACCATTTAGTAGTGCTACTTTAAATTAAGCTTACATTAGCATTAGCAACAGCTGTCGACGCATTTATTGTCGACTGACAGCATATCACATTTGTATTTGTCAAGGAAAGGCAAGCGAGCTTAATGCGTATGTTTTTCCGTCTATTCGGTTTTCTATGGGCAACTAAATCTACTGTCACCGCAATGAATTGAGGCGCATTAGTCCCTTTCCAAACGCTCTTTTATATCGCATTACTAGAGGAGATTCACTTTACTCTGGCGGCCGCCACAACCGTCATTAACAGTGGCGTACTACCGATTTTTATAGTTGCAACTACTGGCCCCAAAATACGTTATTCCAGAAGTTTAGTCCAGTAGTTCAGTCTAGTCAGTGGTCGAGGAACCATCAGAAAAGAGTCAGGGAAAGCGTTTTCCTAGGCCCAGAAAGTAGGTAACTAGGTAACCGGATAAGATGAAACAAATAGTGATTATCAAAAAAATGATTTCATAGAAGATGAAATGACAATGAAAAACGTCGTGAATTTATAGAAACTCCCTAATTCTGTAACGTGGGCTCTGAAGACGTTCCAAAAATATCAAGACAAGAAATTCAGGCTGCTCTCAAGCAAAAACCGAAAAGGTCCAGGAGAAGGCAAAATGGGAAATGTTAAGGATGGGAGGAGCTGTCATTGAAAAATCACTACAAATTCTCTTAAACAAGGGTTTACAAGAAGCAGAAGTTCCTGACGCGTGGGTAAACTCAGAAGTAATTTTAGTTTTAAAAACAGGAGAAAATGAAAATATGGAAAAGTATTGACCAATTAGCTTCTATCTCAGGAGAAAAGGAGAAAACTGTCGACCAATTAGCCTTCCCTCTCATCTATGGTGACCAAGATGTCACCAATACACTAAGCAATAAATTGGATCCATATCAACCAGCAGAACTAGCGGGATTTCGAAAGGGGTTTAGCACCATCGACCATCTATAAACCATTAGAACATTAACAGAAGAAATAACTGAATACAACATACCCCTCCACTTGGCATTTATAAATTTGCGTAAGACTTTCGACTCTATCGAAACATGGGGCGAGTCTATCGAACATGGGACGAGTCTCAGTCTGAGAGACAGGAAGAGAAATGAAGATATTTGACAAAAAACTAAAGTCGTAGATATAATAGAACTGACTGCAAAATTAAAATGGCGTTGGGTGGGACACGTAGCTCGACAAGACCAAAGTAAATGGACGTCTAGAGTAACACATTGGCAACCAAGACAAACCAAGCGCATCGCTGGAAGGCCTCAAAGAAGATGGCTTGATGATATCAGGATACAAGCAGGATTCGATTCAAAGAAGAGCTATTCGCCTAATTGATGACGAGAGTCTGACCGATTCTCTCGAGCCCAGGCGTATGGCTGGTGGCCTCTTTTCTACAAGTACTATCATGGAAGATGTTCACAGGGACTAATAGGATTGATTCCTCCAAGGGCAAGATTTTTGAGGTGGAGACAGCAAGGTGATGATATCAGGATACAAGCAGGAAATAGACGGTTTCAGTTAGCACAGGACAGATCAGCATGGAAAAGCATGGAAGAGGCCTACGTTCAGAAGTGGAAAAATTGAAATGCAGAGGTTGCTCTTTAAAGCAACCTTTGTTGCGTTTTTTAATCTTTCTTGGTTTCAGGGGACAAGATTTGTATTTCAATTTTTATAGATAATCGATGTTTTCGTTTTAATGTTCGATATTTTTGTATCGATACTTTCGTTCCGATGTAACAATGATATTAGTATATTTTTTCGATATATCGATTTCGACTTTTTAAAATCTTTCTCTTTCGAAAATTCTAAATTTTTTGGAAAGTTGATACCGAAGAGTTCTTTAAATGTTCGTTTGTTTCAAATATTGTATTTTATCAAAATTTAAAAGTTTTATATATCACTTTTTAATCGAAACTTTTCAAAAAAAAATTTGAAATTGAATAGAAAAATCGACATTTTGAAAAAGTCGAAAATTAAAAAACGTTGAAATTTTTAAAGCGAGTTTCCAAAAAATTACATTTATAAAAAAGTAAAAATTGTTAAAGTGTAGACACTTTGCAAAATAATGTCAAAATTTTTAGAAAAGTCAAGATTTTCAAAAAATCTACCCTGTAAAATTTCGAAATGAATAAAGTACTGAAATTTTTATAAAAATAGAATATTTCGGAGACAATTGAAATATAAAAAAAGATCGAAAGTATCAAAAACAGTAAACATTTTGAAACAGTCAAAACTTTGACAATAACTTAACATTTTTAAAAAGAGCCCAAATTTTCTATAAAATACTTCTAAAATATTTTCTTAGTTTCAGGGGACAAGTTCTGTATTTTAATTTTTGACGATAACCAAAGACCAGTCCGTTCCACCAAAAGAGAGAAGAAATATGAAAATTTCGATTTTTTTTTAATTCGACTTTTTTTTCAGTTCGACATTTCAAATTTCCACCAGTTTCAATTTTCTAGTTTTATCAAAATTTCGACTTTTTTAAAATTTTGAATTTTTTAATGGTTTTTTTCACGGAAAATTTCCACTTCTATCAAAACTTTCGCGAACGTAGACTTTAGAACATTCTTCTACTTTCGATGATGGACTTCTTTTTGAAAATATTGACTTCTTAAAAATTATGGTTTAAAAAATTTTGTATTTTTGAACTTTTTGACTTTTACGAAATTTCGTGTATTTGAAAATTTCGACGTTCTAAAATGTTTACTATTCCTAAATTCTGACTTTTTTGTGAAAATCTCGACTTCAAAATTTTACTCTTTCTCGGAAAAATGTCAACGTTTCGCAATTTCCGTTTTTTTTTCAAATTCCTACTCTTATTGTATTGAAATTTCGAGTTTTTCTTAACATTTTCAGTTATTCCCCCTTTTTTTTTTTAATTTTGACCTCTCGAAAATATTGACTGTAAAATTTTGACCTCAAAATTTCTACTTTAACTATTTGCAAATTTTGACTTTGAAAAACCTTTTTTTTTAATTTCTCCTTTTTTTTAACAATTTGGACTTTCACAAAATTATTTTTCAAAGTATGACTTCAAAAATTTCGACTTTTTCCGGAAATCTCGATTCTTTTTGAAATATCAAGTTTTTCAAAAGTTTTAAGATTTTTAAGAATATTTTTTGAAAATTTCGACTTTTTCCCAAAATTTTATATTAAAAAATTTTTTTTTTAATTTAGGCCTCTTGAAAATGTTGACTTTTACTTCAACTTTACCTTTTTGGAAATTTCGACCTCTTTTGAAAAACCGTTTTTTTTAATTTCCCTTTTTTTTTGAAAATTTTGACTTTAACAAATTTATGACTTTTTCAAAGTGTGACTTCAAAAATTTCGATTCTTTTTGAAAATTTGGACATTTCAAAATTACCACGTTTTTCGAAATTTCCACTTTCTCTCAAAGTTTCGACTTTTGAAAACATCGTCTTTTTGAAAATTTTTATTTGTAAAAAACAAGCTTTTTCAAAATTTCGTTATTTCAAAATTTATACTATTCCTAAATTCTGACCTTTTTGTAAAAATTTCGGCTTCAAGATTTTACTCTTTCTCGGAAAAATGTTAACATTTCACAATTTCCTTTTTCTTTCAAATTTCTACTCTTATTGTATTGAAATTTCGAGTTTTTCCTAACATTTTCAGTTGTTACACATTTTCTTTTCAAAATTTTGACCTCTCGAAAATATTGGCTGTAAAATTTTGATTTCAAAATTTCTATATTAACTATTTGCAAATTTGGACTTTGAAAAATCTTTTTTTTTAATTTTCCCTTTTTTTGACAATTTGGACTTTCACAAAATTATTTTTCAAAGTATGACTTCAAAAATTTCGACTTTTTCCGAAAATCTCGATTCTTTTTGAAAATTTTGAGATTTCAAGATTTTTCATAAGCTTTAAGATTTTTAAAAATATTTTTGAAAACTTCGACCTTATCCCAAAATTTTAAAATTAAAATTTTTTGTTTTAAATTTTGACTTCTCGAAAATTTTAACTTTTCAAACTCTTGACTTCAACTTTAACTTTTTGGAGATTTGGACCTCTTTTGAAAAACCATTTTTTTTAACTTCGTCTTTTTTATGAAAATTTAGACTTTAACAAATTTATGGCTTTTCAAAGTGTCACTTCAAAAATTTCGATTTTTTTTGAAAATTTCGACATTTCGAAATTTCCACGTTTTTCAAAATTTCCACTTTTTCTCAAAGTTCCGACTTTTGAAACCATCGTCTTTTTGAAAATTTTTATTTATACAAAACAAACTTTTTCAAAATTTCTATATTTCAAAATTTCTACTTTTCCTAAATTCTGACCTTTTTGTAAAAATTTCGAATTTTACTCTTTCTCGGAAAAATGTCAACATTTCAGAATTTCTGTTTTTTTTTCAAATTCCTACTCTTATTATATTGAAATTTCGAGTTTTTCTTAACATTTTCAGTTATTACACATTTTTTTTTCAAAATTTTGACCTCTCGAAAATATCGACTGTAAAATTTTGACTTCAAAATTTCTACTTTAACTATTTGCAAATTTTGACTTTGAAAAACCATTTTTTTTTAATTTCTCCTTTTTTTTAACAATTTGGACTTTCACAAAATTAGTTTTCAAAGTATGACTTTAAAAATTTCGACTTTTTCCGGAAATCTCGATTCTTTTTGAAATATCAAGTTTTTCAAAAGTTTTAAGATTTTTAAGAATATTTTTGAACATTTCGACTTTTTCCCAAAATTTTATATTAAAATTTTTTTTTTTAAATTTAGGCCTCTTGAAAATGTTGACTTTTACTTCAACTGTACCTTTTTGGAAATTTCGACCTCTTTTGAAAAACCGTTTTTTTTAATTTCCCTTTTTTTTGAAAATTTAGACTTTGACAAATTTATGACTTTTTCAAAGTGTGACTTCAAAAATTTCGATTCTTTTTGAAAATTTAGACATTTCAAAATTACCACGTTTTTCGAAATTTCAACTTTCTCTCAAAGTTTCGACTTTTGAAAACATCGTCTTTTTGAAAATTTTTATTTGTAAAAAACAAGCTTTTTCAAAATTTCGTTATTTCAAAATTTCTACTATTCCTAAATTCTGACCTTTTTGTAAAAATTTCGGCTTCAAAATTTTACTCTTTCTCGGAAAAATGTTAACATTTCACAATTTCCTTTTTCTTTCAAATTTCTACTCTTATTGTATTGAAATTTCGAGTTTTTCCTAACATTTTCAGTTGTTACACATTTTCTTTTCAAAATTTTGACCTCTCGAAAATATTGACTGAAAAATTTTGATTTCAAAATTTCTATATTAACTATTTGCAAATTTGGACTTTGAAAAATCTTTTTTTTAAATTTTCCCTTTTTTTGACAATTTGGACTTTCACAAAATTATTTTTCAAAGTATGACTTCAAAAATTTCGACTTTTTCCGAAAATCTCGATTCTTTTTGAAAATTTTGAGATTTCAAGATTTTTCATAAGCTTTAAGATTTTTAAAAATATTTTTGAAAACTTCGACCTAATCCCAAAATTTTAAAATCAAAATTTTTTGTTTTAAATTTTGACTTCTCGAAAAATTTAACTTTTCAAACTCTTGACTTCAACTTTAACTTTTTGGAGATTTGGACCTCTTTTGAAAAACCATTTTTTTTAACTTCGTCTTTTTTATGAAAATTTAGACTTTAACAAATTTATGGCTTTTCAAAGTGTCACTTCAAAAATTTCGATTTTTTTTGAAAATTTCGACATGTCGAAATTTCCACGTTTTTCAAAATTTCCACTTTTTCTCAAAGTTCCGACTTTTGAAACCATCGTCTTTTTGAAAATTTTTATTTATACAAAACAAACTTTTTCAAAATTTCTATATTTCAAAATTTCTACTTTTCCTAAATTCTGACCTTTTTGTAAAAATTTCGAATTTTACTCTTTCTCGAAAAAATGTCAACATTTCACAATTTCTGTTTTTTTTTCATATTCCTACTCTTATTTTATTGAAATTTCGAGTTTTTCTTAACATTTTCAGTTATTACACATTTTTTTTTTTCAAAATTTTGACCTCTCGAAAATATCGACTGTAAAATTTTGACTTCAAAATTTCTACTTTAACTATTTGCAAATTTTGACTTTGAAAAACCATTTTTTTTTAATTTCTCCTTTTTTTTAACAATTTGGACTTTCACAAAATTATTTTTCAAAGTATGACTTCAAAAATTTCGACTTTTTCCGGAAATCTCGATTCTTTTTGAAATATCAAGTTTTTCAAAAGTTTTAAGATTTTTAAGAATATTTTTTGAAAATTTCGACTTTTTCCCAAAATTTTATATTAAAAAATTTTTTTTTCAAATTTAGGCCTCTTGAAAATGTTGACTTTTACTTCAACTTTACCTTGTTGGAAATTTCGACCTCTCTTGAAAAACCGTTTTTTTAATTTCCCTTTTTTTTTGAAAATTTAGACTTTAACAAATTTATGACTTTTTCAAAGTGTGACTTCAAAAATTTCGATTCTTTTTGAAAATTTGGACATTTCAAAATTACCACGTTTTTCGAAATTTCCACTTTCTCTCAAAGTTTCGACTTTTGAAAACATCGTCTTTCTGAAAATTTTTATTTGTAAAAAACAAACTTTTTCAAAATTTCGTTATTTCAAAATTTCTACTATTCCTAAATTCTGAACTTTTTGTAAAAGTGTCGACTTCAAAATGTCGAGTCTTTCTCCAAAAAAAAATCGATGTTTCAAAATTTCCGATTTTTTCAATTTCCCATTTTTATTATACTGAAATTTCCTAAAATTTTAAGTTATTAAAAATCATTTTGAAAATTTCGACTTTTCGTCAAAATTTTAGGCTTCCAAGTATTTTTTTTTTGTTTTAAAATTTCAAATTTTTGACTTCAACGTTAACAGTTTGTAAATTTGGACTTACTTTAAAAAAACTCTCTTTTTTCAAAGTGGCGCCTTTTTTCTAAGTTTAGATTTTTCAGAATTTACTTTTTTAAAGTGTAACTTCGATGACTTTGATTTCGATTCTTTTTGAAAATTTCGACATTTCAAAATTACCACGTTTTCCAAAATTTCCACTTATCGTCTTTTTGAAAATTTTTATTTATACAAAACAAACTTTTTCAAAATTTCGTTATTTCAAAATTTCTACTATTCCTAAATTCTGACTTTTTTGTGAAAATTTCGACTTCAAAATTTTACTTTCTCGGAAAAATGTCAAAATTTCACAATTTCCGTTTTTTTTCGAATTCCTACTCTTATTGTATTGAAATTTCGAGTTTTTCCTAATAGTTTTAGTTGTTGTACATTTTTTTTCAAAATGTTGACCTCTTGAAAATATTGACTGTAAAATTTTGACTTCAAAATTTCTACTTTAACTATTTGCAAATTTGGACTTTGAATAGCCGTTTTTTTAAATTTCCCCTTTTTAGAACAATTTGGACTTTTACAAAATTATTTTTCAAAGTGAGACTTCAAAAATCTCGAGTCTTTTTGAAAATTTTGAAATATCAAGTTTTTCCAAAAGTTTTAAGATTTTTACAAATATTTTTGAAAATTTCGACTTTTTCCCAAAATTTTAAATTTTAATTTTTTTTTTAAATTTGGACCTCTTGAAAATTTTGATTTTTACTTCAGCTTTAACTTTTTGGAAATTTCGACCTCTTTTGAAAAACCCTTTTTTTTACTTCCCCTTTTTTTGAAAATTGAGACTTTAGCAAATTTATGAATCTTTCAAAGTGGGACTTCAAAAATTTCGAATTTTTTTGAAAATTTTGACGTTTCAAAATTACCACGTTTTCCAATATTTCCACTTTTCTCAGTTTCGACTTTTGAAAACATCGTCTTTTGAAAATTTTTATTTATACAAAACAAACTTTTTCAAAATTTCATTTATTCAAAATTTCGTTTTTTCAAAATTTCTACTATTCCTAACTTCTGAACTTTTTGTAAAAGTGTCGACTTTAAAATGTCGAGTCTTTCTCCAAAAAAAAATCGATGTTTCAAAATTTCCAATTTTTTCAATTTCCCATTTTTATTATACTGAAATTTCCTAAAATTTTAAGTTATTAAAAATCATTTTGAAAATTTCGACTTTTCGTCAAAATTTTAGGCTTCCAAACATATTTTTTTTTGCTTTAAAATTTCAAATTTTTGACTTCAACGTTAACGGTTTGTAAATTTGGACTTACTTTAAAAAAAGTCTCTTTTTTCAAAGTGGCGCCTTTTTTCTAAGTTTAGATTTTTCAGAATTTACTTTTTTAAAGTGTGACCCCAATAAAATCGACTTATTCCAAAAATTTAGATTTTTCCTAAAAATTACAAAATCTACAAATTTCTAATTATTTTAAAACTTGCACTTTTTCAAAATTTTTGTCAAAATTTTAACCTTTTGAAAATTTCGATTTTGACCATTTTGAATTTTTGAAAATTCTGATTTATACAAAACTTTGAGTCTTAGAAAAATTTCAAAATTTCTACTATTTTTAAATTGAGACTTTTTGTGAAAATTTCAGCTTCAAAATTTCGACTCCCAAAAAATTGTCGATATTTCAAAAGTTCCAATTTCTTCAAATCTCCATTTTTATTGTATTGAAATTTCGAGTTTTTGCTAGAATGTTAAGTTTTTAAAAATCATTTCTCAACATTTTAAGATTTTAAATTTTTTTTTTAAATTTTGACTCCTTCAAAATGTTGACTTCAACCTAAACTTTTATAAATTTGGACTTACTTGGAAAAACCCTCGTTTTCCAAATATCATCTTTTTTGTAAGTTTGGGCTTTTTCAAAATTTACTTTTTTAAAGTATGACCCCAAAAATATCGACTTTTCCGAAAATTTAGATTATTCTTAAAAATTTTGGACTTTGAAAAACCTTTTTTTTAATTTCCCCTTTTTTTGACAAAATTTTACAAAATTATTTTTCAAAGTATGACTTCAAAAATTTCGACTTTTCCCGAAAATTTCGGTTCTTTTTGAAAATTTTGAAATATTAAGTTTTTCCAAAAGTTTTAAGATTTTTAAAAATATTTTTGAAAATTTCGATTCTTTCCCAAAATTTTAAATTTAAATTTTTTTTTAAATTTCGACTTCCTGAAAATTTTGACTTTTGCTTCAACTTTAACTTTTTGGAAATTTCGACCTCTTTTGAAAACCCCTTTTTTTTAATTTCGCCTTTTTTTGAAAATTTAAACTTTAACAAATTTATGACTTTTTCCAAGTGTAACTTCGATGACTTTGATTTCGATTCTTTTTGAAAATTTCGACATTTCAAAATTACCACGTTTTCCAAAATTTACACTTATCGTCTTTTTGAAAATTTTTATTTATACAAAACAAACTTTGTCGAAATTTCTCTATTTTAAAATTTCTACTATTCCTAAATTCTGAACTTTTTGTACAAATTTCGACTTCAAAGCGTCGACCCTTTCTCCAAAAAAAATCGATGTTTCAAAATTTGCGATTTTTTCAATTTTCCATTTTTATTATACTGAAATTTCGAGCTTTTCCTAAAATTTTAACTTTTAAAAATCTATTTGAAAATTTCGACTTTTCGTCAAAATTTTAGATTTCCAAACATTTTTTTTGTTTTAAAATATTGATTTCGACTTCAACGTAAACCTTTTGTAAATTTGGACCTACTTTTTAAAAAAAAACCTCTTTTTCAAAGTGGCTCCTTTTTGTAAGTTTAGGATTTTTCAAAATTTACTTTTTTAAAGTGTGACTCCAAAAATATCGACTTATTCCAAAAATTTAGATTATTCTTAGAAATTACAACATTTCAATAGTTCCAATTATTTTAAAATTTCCACTTTTTCAAAACTTCTACTTTTTATCAAAATTTTAACTTTTTAAAAATTTCGATTTTGGCAATTTTGAATTTTTGAATATTCTGATTTATACAAAACTTTGAGTCTTAGAAAACTTCGACATTTCAAAATTTCTACTATTTCTAAATTGGGACTTTTTTGTGAAAATTTCAGTTTCAAAATTTCAATTCCCAAAAAAAATCGTCGATATTTCAAAAGTTCCAATTTCTTCAAATCTCCATTTTTATTGCATTGAAATTTCGAGTTTTTGGTGGAATGTTAAGTTTTTAAAAATCATTTTTCAACATTTTAAGATTTTAAAATTTTTTTGAAAATATTGATCCCTTCAAAATGTTGAGTTCAAATTTTCGACTTTAATCTAAACTTTTTCTAAATTTGGACTTACGTTGAAAAACCCTCTTCTTTCCAAATATCGTCTTTTTTGTAAGTTTGGGCTTTTTCAAAATATACTTTTTTAAAGTGTGACCCCAAAAATATCGACTTTTTCCGAAAATTTGAATTATTCTTAAAAACTACAACATTTCAATATTTCCAATTATTTTAAAATTTCCAATTTTTCAAAACTTCTACTTTTCATCAAAATTTTAACATTTTAAAAATTTTGATTTTGGTAATTTTGAAAATTCTGATTTACACAAAGCTTTGAGTCTTCGAAAACTTCGACATTTCAAAATTTCTGCTATTTCTAAATTGTGACTTTTTTGCGAAAATTTCAGTTTCAAAATTTCGAGTCCCAAAAAAAGGTCTATATTTCAAAAGTTCCAGATTCTCCAAATTTCTAATTTTATTGAATTGAAATTTCGAAATTTAGGTAGAATGTTAAAATTTTAAAATTTTTTTGCAACATTTTAGGGTTTTAAAATTGTTTTGAAAATTTTTTAATGTTGCAAATTCAAAATTTCGATTTGAGCTTTTTGTTTAAACCTTTTCTCAAAGTCTTAAGTTTCCAAAATGTTTACACTTTCTCAAATTTTGACTTCAAAATTTCAGCTTCAACTAAAACTTATTTTAAATTTGGATTTTCTTTAAAAACCCCTTTTTTGAAAGTTTCGCGTTTTTTAAAACTGACTTTTTCAAAGTGTAATTTCAAAAATTGCGACTTTTCCGAAAATTTCGATTCTTTTTGAAAATTTTTGACATTTCGCTATTCCCAATTCTTTTAAATGTTTCCACTTCTTTCAAAATTTCTACTTTTACTCAAAACTGAACTTTTTAATAACTGACGTTTTTAAAATTTAAATTTTTATCGGAACTCCGAATTTTTGAAAATTTCGATATTTAAAAATTCCTATTTCGATGCAATTCCCAATTCTTGGCAATTTTCACTTCTTTCACTTCTACTTTTATTCAAAATTTAACTTTTTAATAAATTTGACGTTTTGAAAATTTTGATTTTTACCGGAACTCTGAATCTTTGAAAATTTCGCTATTTAAAAATTCCTATTTCGAAATACTGACTTTCTTTTTGAAAATTTAGACACTCTCTCGAGAAAAATGTCGATATTTTAAATATTCCAATTGCGAGTTTTTCCCGGAACCCGGGTTTTTAAAAATCTATTTAAATATTTTAATTTTTCGTCAAAATTTTAAGTTTAAAATTTTTTTTCAAAATTTCGACTTCTCAAAAAGTCTCAATTTTTAAAACTTTGACTTCTAAACTGTTTGCAAATTTGGATTTATTTTGGGAAACCTATTTTTTGAACATTTCGCCCCTATTTGAAAACCTGAACTTTGTTAAAATTATGACTTTCAGTGAGTGACTTCCAAAATTTTGACTTTTTCGAAAATTCGATGTTTTTGAAAATTCGATGTTTTTGAAAATTTTTGATTTTTCGAAATTATCAATATTCTCCTGAAGAAGAAGAGAACTTAGGTAATATTGATTGGAATTTCAGAAAAAGTAGTATGTGTACCTCGAAGGCACATGTTTTTTAGTTTCGGTTAACCACCGACGGCCACAATTTACATCGTCGTCCGAGCTTACTAATGGTTACACAATATTGCCGATATATCTGAGAAAGCTCGCGACACACTCATTTGGGAAACACTGTACTGGACTAATTCTCTTAGTACAAGAGCATCTTTTTTTTAATCTAAAAGCGCTTTCCCATCGACATCTAAGCTGAGATCAAAAGATACAATTTTAAAACTGCCCGCCTTGTAAATCCGTGGTGGCTTTTCGAAATCACTCACGCGGCAACGAAGAGTTATCCGAAATACACAGGAACTAATCCTCGGCATTAATTATTTCCGCCACAAGAATGTGTAACGTTTAGGTGTCACAAAGGAGGGTAGAGGCCTAATCCCCGTGTAACAAACGAAACAGATTTTTATCGCTGCACGACATTAACAATGTGGAAATCTGAGAAGCGAACGGGGAGGTGCAAATCCTTGGTCGCTACCTGCGGTGTCTGAAAAGACAGCTACTTTGGGAACAATAATTTGCTGCAGGACCATTATTCGACCGCCAAGGGGATTACCGAAAGCTCGGTAAGTAATAATGGCTAATCGAGTGCACTCTGGAGTGTCACGTTACCAGAGGCAACTCGTCTGATTCGAATTATTTTTCAACGTTATCGATTTACTGTACATCCAGAAAAAAATCAGTGACGTTAGGTGTCTACTTCCATAGCAATCACAGAGTTTGGTGATTGGTTATTTGGTTATACCATGATATCAAACAACGCACAATCAAGAAGATTCTCCTTTAGCTCGACACGTCGAAAGCTTCTGGCCTTGATGGTATCACTACATTGTTTTTAAAAGGTGCGCCCCAGAGTTGACTCCTGTCCTAAGCAAATTGTTCACACTCTTTTACAAGAAAGGTATATTCCCTAACATTTGGAAATCTGCTAGGGTGCAGCCTGTCCCTAAAAAGGGAAAAGGAATCTGGCTAACAACTATCGCCCTATATCTTTTTTACTCGCTATATTTAAAGTGATGGAAAAGGTTATTAACATCGAGATTCTCAAATATTTGGAGGAAAATAGAATCATTTCGATAGTCAATAAGGTTCCAGACAACAACACTCCACTGGCGATCTACTGACATATGTTACTCTTATCTGTAATTCAGTTATGAAAAAACATGGTGAGGCTATCATTGGATACCTCAAAGGTTTTTGATAGAGTCTGGCACCGATCTCTTCTCTCTAAATTAACACCTTATGGTCTTCCACCTGGACTCTGTCATTGGATATCCAATTTTCTCGCTAACAGATTTCTTCAGGTGTCGATGATATCTCATCCGAGACATTTCCGATTAAGGGGTGCCCCAGGGGTCTGTCCTGTCTCCTACTTTGTTTCTGTTACGCAGAAACGATATCTTAGCGTCAACTTCCAATCCTATATACAGCTACCCAGATGATAGTAGCCTTGTGTCATCTTTTTTCTCCGAGAAACCATTATCTGTATTATTTTTTTTTGAAGAATAAACCATTATCTGTAGGTATTTCAGATCGACGAAGGTAACAGCAGATACAGATGATTAATCGGGATCTTTAAATCATTCTGGAATGAGGTAAGAAAAATTTGGTCAACTTCAACGCTTCAAAAACTCTGGCAGCGATTATCTTTAAGAAAACATTAAAAGATACCTACTAATGGACGGTAAAATCCTACCGATGGGACCTTATCTGTTTATCCTACGAGTGAATGCGAGCACTAACTTCTCTTGGGACGGTCACGTGCGCCAAGTCCTTTTCCCAGAAGCTGGGCTTTCTTTTTAAAGCTAAAAGTACTTCACATCTCATCAGCTACTCACACTATACCAACCTCAAGTTAGGCCAACACTAACCAATACTATTGTCATGTTTGGAGTTCAGCCCCAAAGCACACTTTAGCTCCTTTTTTTTTGTTTTGAATTGCGAAGAAGAGCGATTGGTCTAATTGATGACGAGAGTTTGTGACCTATTCTCTCGAAACACTAGAGCACAGGTGGATGGTTGGTAATTTGTCTCTTTTCTACAAATACTATGATGAAAGATGCTCACAGCAATTAAGAGGATTGATCCCCCCAAGGGCAAGATTTTTGAAGCATTCAAGACAGTCGAAGGCAGCAGCAAAGTGCGGTCCAGCTTGACACGGTGAGGACTTCTGTCTACGCAGACTCTTTTTTCTGTAGAACTTCCAAGGTTTTTTTTTTTTGTAAAAAAAATATCAAGGGATAATGCTAATGGACGATAAAATCCTTCCGATTGGATCTAATCTATCTATCCTAGGAGTGGATGCGAGCACTAACTTCTCGCTAACGCGCAAGAATATATTTTCTCTCTGACATAAGTGTCAACTGTCCTGAGAGAAGCTATCTCCTCCCAGCTGTGCAGATAAGTCTCGGATAGCTTCTATCTGGTGAGTGGACACTTGTGTCATCTATTTTCTCCCAACTGTGTAAATAAGTCTCGGATAGCTTCTCTCAGGATAGTTGATACTTATGTCAGAAGAAATGTACGGAATAAAGTGTCTAGTGTAAAAGCTCCGTCGGCTGTGTAAATAAGTCTCAGATAGCTTCTCTCAGGATAGTTGACACTAACGGAGCATTTACACTAGACACTTTGTCCCTACATTTGACACTTACATCTTCCACGTCAGAGAGAAATGTACGGAATAAAGTGTCTAGTGTAAACGCACCATCAGCTGTGTAAATAAATCTCAGATGGCTTCTCTCAGGATAGTTGACACTAACGGAGCGTTTACACTAGAGACTTTGTCCCTACATTTAACACTTATATCGTCCATGTCAGAGAGAAATGTACGGAATAAAGTGTCTAGTTTAAACGCACCATCACCTGTGTAAATAAATCTCAGATGGCTTCTCTCAGGATAGTTGACACTAACGCAGCGTTTACACCAAACACTTTGTCCCTACATTTGACACTTATATCTTTCATGTCAGAGAGAAATGTACGGAATAAAGTGTCTAGTGTAAACGCACCATCAGCTGTGTAAATAAATCTCAGATGGCTTCTCTCAGGATAGTTGACACTAACGGAGCATTTACACTAAACACTTTGTCCCTACATTTGACACTTATATCTTCCATGTCAGAGAGAAATGTACGGAATAAAGTGTCTTGTGTAAACGCACCATCAGCTGTGTAAATAAATCTCAGATGGCTTCTCTCAGGATAGGTGACACTAACGGAGCGTTTACACTAGACACTTTGTCCCTACATTTGACACTTATATCTTCCATGTCAGAGGGAAATGTACGGAATAAAGTGTCTAGTGTAAATGCACCATCAGCTGTGTAAATAAATCTGAGATGACTTCTCTCAGGATAGTTGACACTAACGGAGCGTTTACACTAGACACTTTGTCCCTACATTTGACACTTATATCTTCCATGTCAGAGAGAAATGTACGGAATAAAGTGTCTAGTGTAAACGCACCATCAGCTGTGTAAATAAATCTCAGATGGCTTCTCTCATGATAGTTGACACTAAGGGAGCGTTTACACTAGACACTTTGTCCCTACATTTGACACTTATATCTTTCATGTCAGAGAGAAATGTACGGAAAAAAGTGTCTAGTGTAAACGCACCATCACCCATGTAAATAAATCTCAGATGGCTTCTCTCAGGATAGTTGACACTAACGGAGCGTTTACACTAAACACTTTGTCCCTACATTTGACACTTATATCTTCCATGTCAGAGAGAAATGTACGGAATAAAGTGTCTAGTGTAAACGCACCATCACCATACACTAAACACTTTGTCCCTACATTTGACACTTATATCTTCCATGTCAGAGAGAAATGTACGGAATAAAGTGTCTAGTGTAAACGCACCATCAGCTGTGTAAATAAATCTCAGATGGCTTCTCTCAGGATAGTTGACACTAACGGAGCGTTTACACTAAACACTTTGTCCCTACATTTGACACTTATATCTTCCATGTCAGAGGGAAATATACGGAATAAAGTGTCTAGTGTAAACGCACCCTTAGAGCTTTATTCCTACAGTTGCGATCATATTTAATAGCAAGAGGTCCTGTCAAATCTTGCTAAAACTAATCGCTTACATTAAGATTTAGTCGGATTTGGTGGTGTTTATTTAATGGAAGAATCGCCACGGCTTGGCGCGCCGAAGGTAACGAGACAGCCCTGCCCTGGCAGTGAATAATGAGAGCATATCGTGCCCTGGCGTTAGCTGAATCAATCTTTGTCAAGTTGCCTCACCACATGCCAATCCTCCACTTGATTTACACGCTATTGTGACGTATGGTCAACTTTGACAACCCACGTATCTAATCGATCTTTTGAATTACATTCGCGCTAAACTATGAGAAAGAGGGGAAACAGTGCTGATGATGTATTTTTCTTTCAGGAAGCCCAAAGGTATCAATGGCAACATTAGAATCTTGTGAGGTTCAAGCTAAGACAGACTCAGTGGTGGGGTCAGTATTTTTTTTTTTGTCGAATATGTTCACTTCATTATCTGATTCTTTTAAAAATTGAATTATCTTGCCCAGAGAAAATAAGCAAGTAGAATGCAACCTAGACTACAAATTCATGCAGCCTTCCAGGCGGCGTGTCTAGTAAATCATAGGTAGCTGAACTACCAACAGTTGAAACACTGCCACCTAGCGAAGCGGTTGCTCTCTAGGAAAGTTCCCAAAAGACAAGGATTCTAATGCACAGACCAATAGGTTTGAACATTTATTAGATTCAACTTTGGAAACCAAATACCGGTTTCGATCTTGTTACGAGATCTGACGAGATCTAAAATCGAAATTTTTAAATTCGAAAAATCGAGAAATATTTCCTTCAAATTTTGAGCATTACCACAGAACTTATATGCTGTAATATTTAAAAAAGAGGGAGAAGATTTCCTGAATGATGTTAGAAAATCAATTTAAATGAAAAATTTACAAAATTAAAAAATGAGTAAGCTGGAACTGAACCGAAAACCGGAAAAAACCGCTAATTTTGTCGGAACGAAAACCGGAACGGAACCGATATGATTTTTTCCCGGAACGAAAACCAAAACCCGGAACAAAAAAAATAGAGGTTCGATGCCCTGTGCAAAAATATTAGTAGTTAAGAATTTAGGTGACTTCACCGCCCTAGCAAGGTATTAAATTTAAGAGAAACAAAAGTGATACAAAAATTGTGATATTTAATAGTATTTTTACGAATTCAATTTATATAACATCTTATAGCCTCCAAAATATTTTTGGGTTATCATGTCTAAATTATTTTCATCGAGTACAAAAAAAAATCATTATGGACATTTCTGAGCGCCTTAAAGTACTCTGTGCGGTTGCACCTGATTATGGTTCTAGATTACTTAATTAAAATTGTTTGCTTTCATAGGAATAAAATTATATCACTTTTTCATGAAAACTGCATTTGAAGATAAAATGTATTTTATTACAAAGTTCTAATTAAGCTTGACAAAAACACAAAAAAAATATTTTTTTAAACAACATCCGCTCTACGATCTTTTAAAGAAATAAAGTGTTCATTACTTTCTCAACAAAATTGTTTAAATCCAAATTTACAAATGAATGATTAGACCCTAGAATGGGTACTGCTATCTGTTTGTGAATAGCAGTACTATTGACAGTTAGGCCTTTAAGCGGCACAATTAGCAATCGCAATCAAATCAGCCGGTACCTACGCATTTAGCTTAAACACACACTTCAATCTCTGACTCGTACTCAGCATTTGGCAATATCGCATAAGCGCGGAGCGGCGTACCGCACCGCGGGCTAGCTTTAGCGTGGTGTTCTGTAATTTATTTTTCCGTATCCCGTGGAGGCCGTTGATAGGCATCGCATGGCAGCCACGCTAGGTGCATAATTCTGCGCGCACCAACGTATTTCAGTTTCCTCATAGTATATAATATAATGGAATAAAAGTTTGCGTACTTTATTCCAAGTCACTCACAAGTATTATTAGTTAATTAGTATATCATTATTTTGTGTTTAAAAATGTGATAAATCCAAGACTTCTACATTAAATAGAAAAGAATAGATGGCTCATTTCACGAGGAGTGCGCGCTCTTGCGCTCTTTAAGACCAGCCGCCACTGGTTATATCAAACTATATTAACTAGTTCCGAAAAGATATGTTTCAGGTCAATTGAAGATCTGATATTTTTTTATAGTTACACAGCTAAGATTTTTGCAAAAAATGTACCTAGTTTAAAGAAGCAAGGAGACATACTCAAGCAAGCAAGCTCATACTCAATGTAATCAATTAAGATTATTTTATATCATACGTTCCTTGTTGACTTAAGGGTTGAAATACAAATCTTGTCCCCTGAAACCAAAACAGATTAAAAAATACAACAGAGGTTGCTCTAACGCGTTTTGATAGGCAAGCTATCATTTTCAGAGAGTTAGAGAGATAGAATCTCTCTGAAAATAATAGCTTGATATCGAAACGCGTTAGAGCAACCTCTGTTGTGTTTTTTTAATCTTTCTTGGTTTCAGGGGACAGGATTTATGAAAATAACCAAGGACCAGTTCCTTCCACCAACAAAAAATACTCAAGGGTGTTAATCCAAATGTTTAAAGATCACAAACTGCAGTGCAAGTGATTCAAGAGCAAGCGTATGCTTGCGATATTGAAAGAGAATCCAAAGAAGGGGTAAACGTTTACTTCATTACATTTAAAAGTTTTGTATGTCAACCAACGCAGATGGAGTCACTGAACCGTTAATTTGTATCGCCAATTATGATCAGTTTTTAAAAAAAAATGTTGATGTCTGTGATGAATTAGTTGCAGAAGGTAATAATGAATGCTAGAAGTACTGCTATGCAAAATATTTCCTTTCACGCTTGATTTATATCATTTAAAGTTCAGCGGACTGATAATGTGGGCATGGTATCCACATGAATTGATGACTTCCTACATCAATCCGTTAGCAAAACCATACACATTAAGTTAATGGGTGGTAAGACCTTACTGTACCAGCTGTTTCACTATTAATTAGCAACAATTTAGACATCAGAAATTAGATTTGTTTCAATTAATCCCTTGCGATTTATCAGAAGAGTAAGCTTGCCAGTAACTATACTTAATTGATATTTAAAAATAATAATCTGTTGTAGTTACACAACGCTTTTGCCCAACAGCAGCAATGGAAGTAATGCTAGGTCTAACTCCTCTCCACCTTTCAGTGAAGAGGAAGGCAATCAAGGGAGCCTCAAGATTACTGCAATTAAAACAATTTCAAGAAGGAGACTTAGCTAGTCACCTGGAATCCTCAAGGAATGGACCCCTCTGGATTCTGGATTTTGGATTCGTTGTGCCTAAAGTTTAGGCCAGCACTTAGGCCACCCTTTCCGGGCCCATTGTGCTATCTCCATGATTGAGGTGTCCTTGGTCATTCATTCAGCCACCCAAACTTGTTGAGAAACTAAAGAACGTCCTCTGCACCTCTCTCAAACTGGCCACACTAGGACAGAAGTCCCCCAGCTTGGATCCTCTGATTGATGCTAGTACCCCTGTGATTTTATCAGGATCGATTGATTATATGCAACCCAGGTACGAATTTGATAATTCCTTTGAAGAAAACTTAAATAGCCACACTGTGCGAAGCGCTTGCATGCAAAAGGCACTTCCAACTCGGATGGGCGTCCTTAGGCCCATCAGATGTGGAAAAAATTCAATCCCAGGTCCATAATACACTTCCACAAGAGTTTGAACCGTGAAACTACATAGATCAGGATATGCAGAAAAGGTCTCCTTTGGTCGAGGTGCGGGGTGGACGAAAAGGAACACGAAATGACCGATATATAATCTAATTTAGACAATGCTTCGCAAAAAGTAGTTTTTTTTTATATTAAAGACCTGCATCTTACAAACTAATTTGTCAAATTATAATAATGTAACAAAATGTAATTATAGAATTTAGTACCTAAGGAATTTTTCTAGAAAAATTTGATAAGGGGAATTTGATAAGGGGAATTTGATAAGGGGAATTTGATAAGGGGAATTTGATAAGGGGAATTTGATAAGGGGAATTTGATAAGGGGAAATTTGATAAGGGGAAATTTGATAAGGGGAAGGGGCCTCGATAATGACGCCGAGCAGATAGGCGCTCCAGAAATTTCCGCAAACGATTAGTCTTATCTGCTCGTTCCTTCTAGAACCCGAAACGAAATCTATAAATAGACGCTTCGGTCGGCTTTCCCTCAGCTAGTCAGTCAATGAATAGGTTAGTTCATTAAGCAGTGTTAATTAGTTGGTTAGTTAAGTGAATTACAATTGTAGTGTTCCGAGTTCAGTTTGGAAATAAACTGGTTACAATTCACGCAGTTTTAATCCTCGAACCGATAACGCGCAACAATAATAAGACACGATTGTTTAGAGAATTAGAATTCGTTTCAAACGATCTATCAATTAATCCTCCTTGCTTATTAGGAATTTTCGACGGTTGCTTCTACCGTCTTCATGGGGGAAGGGGGGGCAGATTCTACAACAAGAAATTATTTATCTGAACGGACGTCCCCCTTCGACTAAAAATCGACCTCTGCGCTTTTCCGAAGTATAATTCTCTGCTGATTTATTGACTCTGTTTCGTTTTAAAGAGCCCAACATCTACAAATAAGGAAAAATTTTCATTGTCCATGTAAAACGCTAAGAATTGTCCCTTCCATAGTTTTCTACGGCCGCTAAACGTATTTCCTTACTTTGACGCATCATGCTTGTATCTTTCAGTTTAGATGTTAGAAAAAACTCGTCGAGAGTTTTACAACAGACTGGAATATTGTTTGGCACAGTCTGGCGGCCTATTTAAATTCCTTATATTGTAATGTTTAAAGAGTTATTTTGTTATATTCTTCATTAGAATTTTTATTTATTTTGTTTAAGAAATCTCGTTTATTTATTTTGGTTATCAAAGAATATGAGTGTTATTTTGCCTCAGACGTTGATTAAATCAACAGACTAAAAGAAACAACAGCATGGTACGCAAATTTTAATAAAATTGTTGCCTGCCAGTAGTAATCCCGTAACAAAACACGTTAGAAGCTATGATGTACTACTGAAATCTCCACCAGCACTGATCGCTGCGCTCTGCGTTAAATTGTTTACACCGGTGTAGGAGAATACAAGGCACCGCCCATCTATCCCACTATTAGCTCTCAATGTTAAATCTCTCATTAATATTCTCCCTATGGACAGTGTTTGACTTTCCTGACGTGTATATCAATGTACCACAAATATGGTGGAGGTAAAGGACTTTTACGACGTTGCGGTATGTTTAGTGATACTACATCGTGGTTTTAGTAACATCTTCTACCATAATAGTAAATGTTGCTTTAACGGAATTTGATTACAAAACGAAATACGTTTCTTCTAACCAGTGGCGTCTCGCAGCCACAACTAATGGGGGTGCTGCGACAATATTTAGCGTTTTAAAATGTTTAAATTTTCTAATGAAAACTTCAGCATTTCAAAACGTTACTTTTCGAAAATTTTAGTCATTTTCCAAAATTTAAAATTGTTGGAAAACTTAAAAATTTTGACTATTGAGTTAATTTCAATTATTTTCAAAATTTTGACATTTTTTGCAAACTGTCGATCCTTTATTTGAAAATTGTGATTTTTTTTTAAGTCAGACATTTCTTAAAACCTGTCATTGAAATATTCGACTAATATTTCGTAAAATTTCAACTCCATTTCAAAACTTCGACTTTTTTTTGAAAATTTCGACTGTTTTTGAAAACTTGACTTTTTTTGAAAAGTTCAAACTTTTTTAAAATTCTATTTATACATTTTTTTAAACCTTTCCAATTAAATCTTCGATTTAAAAGGAAAGATCCTTTTTAAAATTGAACTATTGAAAATTTCGACTTTTTTTCAAAATTTTACCTTTTTAAAATTTCAACTTTTTTAATAATTACGAATGTTTTGATAATTTTCAGTTTTCTACAATATTCGAAAAATTCAGCTTCTTTAAAAATTTAATTAAAAACTCTGCAATTTATTTTAAATGTCGATATTTTTCCAAAAATTCGTCTTTCATTGACATTCCCAAAATTATCGAAAATGTCGACGATTTTAAATGTCGATATTTTTCCAAAAATTCGTCTTTCATTGACATTCCCAAAATTATCGAAAATGTCGACCATTTTAAAAATTGAAAATTTTTTTCCAAATCCTTATCTTCTTTTAAAAATTTGACTTTCTATGAAAATTTCAAATTTTTTTAAGATTTGACTTTTTTTTAAAAAATTCGACTTTTCTAATAACGTTAGCTTCATTTTTTAAAAGTGGTAATGTTTTTCTTTTCAACTTTATATTTTTTTGGGAAAAATTTTGAAATAATACTCGAATTTAAAAAAATTAATAACAAAAATTTCTATTTTTAAAATTGAGCACAGTTTTGAAACAAATTTCAAAAAAAACTTGCATTTTATATACAAATAAATTGTCAACATTTCAATTTTAATCACAAAAAATTGGCTTCAAGCGGGAATATTTGATTTTTGAAATTTCTCTGGAACTTCAAAATTACTAGAAAAAAATTAAATTAGAACAGTAAATTGTTAATGAATTTCTTTCAAAATTTTAATTAATTTTAATTTCGAGATTTTGAGACCCTTCTAAAAATGTTGATTCTTTTTCTCCAAAATTTCAATAATTCCCACTTTAAAAGTCGAAATTATAAGAATATTTATGACAATTTATTTCAAAAAAACTTTTTTTTCTTTAATTCCAAACTGTTATTTTTTTTTAAATATTGTTTACTAATAAGAAAGTTTTTCTATTATCAAAAATGTCGACCATTTTAAAAATTGAAATTTGTTTCGAAATCCTTATCTTCTTTTGAAAAGTTGACTTCCTATGAAAATTTCAAAATTTTTTAAGATTTGACTTTTTTTTTTAAATTCGACTTTTCTGATAACTTTAGCTTTATTTTTTAAAAGTGGTAATGTTTTTCTTTTTAACTTTACATTTTTTTGAGAAAAATTTCGAAATAACACTCGAATTTAAAAAAATTAATAACAAAAATTTCTATTTTTAAAATTGAGCACAGTTTTAAAACAAATTTAAAAAAAACTTGTATTTTATATACAAATAAATTGCCAACATTTCAATTTAAATCAAAAAAAATTGGCTTCAAGCTGGAATATTTGATAGCTGGAATATTTGATTTTTGAAATTTCTTTGCAACTTCAAAATTTCTAGAAAAAAATTAAATTATAACAGTAAATTGTTAATGGATTTCTTTTAAAATTTTAATTAATTTTAAAGTCGAAATTTCGAGACTCTTCTAAAAATGTTGATTCTTTTTCTCCAAAATTTCAATAATTCCCACTTTAAAAGTCGAAATTATAAGAATATTTATGACAATTTATTTCAAAAAAACTTTTTTTTCTTTAATTCCAAACTGTTATTTTTTTTTTAAATATTGTTTACTAATAAGAAAGTTTTTCTATTATCAAAAATGTCGACCATTTTAAAAATTGAAATTTGTTTCGAAATCCTTATCTTCTTTTGAAAATTTGACTTCCTATGAAAATTTCAAAATTTTTTAAGATTTGACTTTTTTTTTAAATTCGACTTTTCTGATAACTTTAGCTTTATTTTTTAAAAGTGGTAATGTTTTTCTTTTTACCTTTACATTTTTTTGAGAAAAATTTCGAAATAACACTCGAATTTAAAAAAAATTAATAACAAAAATTTCTATTTTTAAAATTGAGCACAGTTTTAAAACAAATTTAAAAAAAAACTTGTATTTTATATACAAATAAATTGCCAACATTTCAATTTAAATCAAAAAAAATTGGCTTCAAGCTGGAATATTTGATAGCTGGAATATTTGATTTTTGAAATTTCTTTGCAACTTCAAAATTTCTAGAAAAAAATTAAATTATAACAGTAAATTGTTAATGGATTTCTTTTAAAATTTTAATTAATTTTAAAGTCGAAATTTCGAGGCTCTTCTAAAAATGTTGATTCTTTTTCTTCAAAATTTCAATAATTCCCACTTTAACAGTTGAAATTATAAGAAGAATATTTATGACAATTAATTTATTTCAAAGAAACTTTTTTTTCTTTAATTCTGAAACTGTTATTTTTTTTGAAGAATGTTATTTACTATTAAAAAACTTTTTTTAAAAATATAATCCGCTTTCTCTTGAAATTTTGAGTTTAATTCTTAAATTTCGATCTTTTTTTTGTCGGAATTTAAATTTTAAATTTAAATTTGAGAATTTCAAGAATAAATTTAACATTTCTAGAAAAATTGGAAATTCCAATTCAGAATTTTCTTTGGTCCTACAGGAGTAGTAATTTTTTAAAAAAATATTAAATTCTAAAAAAGGTTGAAATTTGCAAGGTTCATTTTTTCTTGAAATTTCCATATTTTTCCCAATTTTTTTTTATTTTTAAGCAGATTTAAAGTTTATTTTCCTTAAACTTATACTTCACAATTTTTAGCTTCTTATCAAAATTACAAAATAAAATAAATTTTAAAATTTCGTTAAAAAGCTTTTAAATTCTCAAAACAAATTGGAGAAAAATCAAAATTTCTACAAGAAAAAATATTTTAAAGATAAAATCTCCAGGAAAAGTTGAAATTTCAAAAAAAATATTTTGTATTAAATGTTTAGAGAAAAACACAAATTGCATAGGGAAAAAAAACAAAATTTCTTAGAGAAAAAAATCGAAATTTGAAAAAAATTTGAAATATCTTTACAAAAAAGTCGAAAACTTTTGTTTTCTCAATATGTTGAAATTTTTATAGAGCTTTCAGGATTTTTTCCAAACATTTTTTGTCAAAACTACAAAATAAAATGAACTTTAAATTGTCAGTGTCGTAAAAAAACTATTAACATTTAAAATTTTTAAAGCAAATGAGAGGAACACAAAGAAAAATCTGGAGAAGTTGGAATTTCCAGAAGAAATTTTAAGAACAACACTTTCAGGAAAAATGAAAATTTTGAGCAAATTTCTTTTTATAAAATATTTAAGTAAAATGGAAATTTCGCTGAAAATATCAAAATTTTCTAAAAAAATCGAAATATCTGAAAAAAGCTCACAATTTTTATACAAAATGAGATTTGATGTAAAAATTCGAAAATACCGTATTAACTTATTTTTTAGAGAAATGGTAAAATGCGAGATGAGTTGAATTTAGATTTTTCTTGAAATTGTAATTATTTTCTTAAAATGTTAACATTTTTAAAGAAATTTGAGTTTTTTTCTTAACATTTCAATTCCTGCTCGAAATATTCTCTAAAAAATTTTAAACAAAATGAGATTTGAGGCAAAAAGTCAAAGATACCGTATCAACTTATTTTTTAGAGAAATAGTAAAATGCGAGCTGAGTTGGATTTAGATTTTTTCTTGAAATTGGAATTATTTTCTCAAAATGTTGACATTTTGAAAGAAATTTGAGTTTTTTGTTAACATTTTAATTCCTGCTCGAAATATTCATTTCCTTATCAAAACTTTTACAAAAACTAGTTTTTAAAAATGTGATTTTGATCAAAATTAAAAATAAAATAGTTTTTTGAATGTCGTAACCTTGTGAAAGAAACCTAAATTTTTTAAAAAAAGAAATCAGAGAAAATTAAAAATTTCTACAAAAAATTGCGTAATGAAAAGTGTTCGGAAAATTTTGAGAAAAAAACTCGTAAGCGAAACTGGGGGTGCTGCAGTATCACAGTGCCTATACAGATAAGGAAAAATTTTCCTTGTCCATGTAAAACGCTAAGAATTGTCCCTTCCATAGTTTTCTACTGCCGCTGAACGTATTCCCCTACTTTGACGGAGCATGCTCTTATCTTCCAGTTTAGATGTTAGAAAAAACTCGTCCAGAGTTTTACAACAGACTGGAATATTGTTTAGCACAATCTCGAGGCCTCTTTGAACTCCTTATACTGTAATGTTTAAAGAGTTATTATGTTATATTCTTCATTAGAATTATTATTTATTTTATTTAAGAAATCTCGTTTATTTATTTTGGTTATCAAAGGATATCAGTTTTATTTTGCCTCAAACGTTGATTAAATCAACGGACTAAAAAACAAACAGCATGTGGTACACAAATTTTAATAGAATTGTTGCCTGCCAGTAGTAATCCCGCAACAAAACACGTTAGAAGCTATGATATACTACTGAAATCTCCACCAGCACTGATCACTGAGTTCTGCGTTGAATTGTTTACACCGGTGTAGGAGAATACAAGGCGCCGCCCCTCTATCCCACTATTAGCTCCCAATGTTAAATTTCTCATTAACATTCTCCCTATGGACAAAGTTTGACATTCCTGATGTGTATATCGTTTATTTCAGAGAATGTCAAAGTTTGTCAAGCTACTTATCCACACACATTTTTGTAATTAATACAGAAAACTAAACAACAATGTATTATTACTGCTATCTTCTTTAGGATGGTAATAATGTTTAATTTTCGAACGTTTTTTTTTTTTGTGGACATGATAACTCAAAAAGTTACAACATTACAGTGACATGGAGGTAACTTTAAAATTTAAGCGGATGCGCAGAATATGGAAGTGATTTAGATTCACCAAAAGTAAAAAATATAACAAGTGAAGACATATATTAACTACAACCTAATCAGTCATTCTAATATCGATTGTTAATGGTCATAAATGGCAATCAATTCCATCTATTTAATAAAATTCTTAACAATGACTGACAGGCAACGCACAGTTTAAACAAATGGCTCTAAAAGATGGAAATTTTGCACACAAAGGTTACGTGTAACACAAGTGAGCACCAACAAGGGAAGATCTTTAGATCGTACGCACAGAACTTGTAAGAAAGGATTTTCCAAAATTCAACTTCTAAAGGCCTAAGAAAGGTAGGCAATAGATAATACACACCACTGGATTTAAAGCAGCCTGTACGCGTTAACCATGTACTTCAGATACAAGGCGTTAACTCGTCACTTTGTATAATAACATATTCTCGGCACGGCGCGGCGGTATTTACTTTGCTTATCGCATTTCTTTTATACGGCGGTAAAACTGAGAGTGTTTATTCTGCTACAGAACGAAAAACGTTAATAATACATAACCACACATTTAACCAAAAGTGGCTCCAAGGGTTTTGACGTATTACAATAGAAATGTGGGCCAAGGAAGAAAAATATGGTGAAAAGAAGGGTATATGCAGAGCAAGTTACCCAAAAATTAACTCCTTAACAATTAATAGTTCCTGAAATGTAATCTCATCGGGTACACGCCTAGTAATTTTATAAATACTTAAATATATTTAAAGAGAATATGTTGGTACCATGTAAAACTAACAGAAAATGATGTTTAGCTAATTACAACAAAACGCTTTGTTCTTAAAACCAATGTCTAACTTCTGTTATGGTATAATTATTTTTGTCTATACAAGACGAAGGCGTTGTTAAAACAGTGATTATCCTAAAGTTTCCAAGCCAATGCCTGTTGGCAGACAACAAAATTAACCCGTTTTTCAGAAGCCAGTTACAAAGTTACAAAGTGCACAATTAAGAAAAATCTTTGTTGCAGCAGCAGCGGGTAAATTCTCCATGAAACATAATGTAGCAGATGGTAGGTGATATTGAGGTTGGTAGTTGGACCGAGATGCAATAAATTAGCGAGTCGGGATTGCATTCTCCAAGAGCGAGGATTAGCTGGTTGTTATCAAGGCGGGTTTAACGCTTTTGATGAAGTCGCCGTGCTCTGAATGTTACACCAAGTGTCTCTAATGGAGAGAAGCTCGCCTCCTTAAGACCCTGAGATCTGCGGTATTACGTGCACCAACTTTACTTAAACTGCAAGGATATTTAATAATATCGCCGCGTGAATCCCGCCTTCGTCGTCCTGATTCTCTTAATTTAACCTTTGGTATCCTTTCAAGCGAAACGACCGTTGCATATCAGGTATGCCATTAAATTTTATCATTATCGCAACTCATCAACATTATTATTGTAATTTATTGATACATGGGGACCCAGTTCACTCACTCAAGCATTACGTAGTAGATGAAGCTAAACCTCCACACATTATGTCTCGTTTTCTGGAAATTTTTATTTTGATCTCGAAAATTACATTTTTTTTTTTCGCAATTCCACGATAAAACCGAAACTATTCATGGATGATAGCTGTAAAGCGCCAGGATTTCTCGTTGAAATATTCTATGACTTTTTAACCGAAAAAACTGTAACATTAGCAGTAACAGCAACAGGAAATATGTACAAAAAATTAGGAAAATGTTAATGCTTTTCAGTACCAATTGCATGCATTATATCATGGCATGGGACCTTAGGGATTAGTAGAAAGTTGGGGAAATATTTTGGAAAGAATTCATTTAACGTCGAGATCGTTATGTTATAACAAATTTAGAAGAGCTATAATCTGCATATGAATCATTAGCAATTATTTCTGAAACTATGAATGAAAGTAAACTGAATGTTAATCTCTGCATTGACATTTCTAACCGTTAGTTTGTGGAATTCTTCAACATTCATAACTATTAAGCTTTATTAACGATTAAAACAACAATAGATATTAAAGGTTTCAAAATGTTTCGATAAATATTTATTATGACCGGACCTGGTTTCGCTTTTTAGCATCATCGGCGGTTATACGGAATGTTCCTAGGAGTCTGTAATCCATGGAGCTTGTGAGGCCAGATGCCAGACAAACTTCGAACCCTTTGAGATAACCAATGCTAGAATTCGAGTCCCAGAATATTTATTATTTCTCTCACTTAACTTCGTAACAGTTAATTGACATTTCCAACTCTTATTTCGTGGAATTCTTTAATATTCATAAAGTTCACAAATATTTACAATCTAATCAATTTATGCTTATGAACGAGCAGCTTCATCTTCTGAACACACCTCTAATTGAAGCTTTGAACAAGAATTTGGATTAGACGGAATATTCGTAGGAGTCTGTGATCCATGGAGCTTGTTAGCATAACAACGGCTAAACAAATTGCTGGTAGAATCGTCGACAGTGGCGGCTCGCCTATAGGCACTGTGGAACTGCAGCCCCCCAATTTCGCTTACGAGTTTTGTCTCAAATGTTTCCAAAGATTTTTCCTTAAACAATTTTTTGTAGAGATTTTAAATTTTCTCTGATTTCGTTTTATAGAAAGGTCAAGTTTCTTTCACGAAGTTACGAGATTTTAAAATCTATTTTGATATTTTTTTCTAACTTTTGTAAACATTCTTCATGGTAGACCCTTATTGACCGGAAATATTCTGTTTTTTTCTATTTATTTAACATTTCTTCGGCCCAGTTTGGAAATATTTTAAGAAAATAATTAAAATTCCTAAATAACATCTCTTCTTGCATTTTAATATTTCTCTAAAAAAAATTAATAGTGAATACTCGAGTTTTTACCTAAAATTCAATTTCAACGTTGCTTCTAGATATTTCAATTTATTTAAGAAAATTTTAATTGCTTTTGCTATGAAGATTCCATTTTTTCTAGATATTTTATAAAAAGAAATTTGTTATAAATTCCTATTTTTTCTAAAAACTTTGTCCTTAAAATTTTTTCTGAAAATTTCAACCTCCCCAAATTTTTTTATGTTCCTCTAATTTGCTTTAAAACTGTCAAGATTTTTTGCTAGACTTTGTTATTTCATTATTCATTTTATTTTCTAATTTTGTTAAAAATGTTTTTAACAAAAAAACCTGAAATTTCTGTAAAAATGTCAACATTTTGGAAAAAACCAGAAATTAAAAAACAAATTAATTTTCATCTCCTTTCGCATTTCGATATTTTTCTAAAATAACAACCGAGTCTTGGATTATTCTCGTAAAATTTCAATTTCAACCTTTTTATAAAGATATTTCAAATTCTTTCTTAAATTTCAATTTTGTCTAAGAAATTTTGATTTTTTTTCTTATTTTTATGTTCTTCTCTAAATATTTTATACAAAGGATTTTTTTTAATTCCAACTTTTGCTAGAAATTTTGTCTTTAAAATATTTTTTCTCTAATTTTAGAAATGTTAAAGTTTTTCACGAAATGTTAATATTTTAAAGCTCCTTTTATTTTGTAATTTTGATAAGAAATTGAAAATTATTAAGTAGCAGCTGGCCCTGGTGAACTTCGTACCACCTCAGAATTAATAAATATTGTATATTAGCTGAATGAAATTTTACATTAAAATATTTAATACGGTTGCCCGTTTCCAGGTGAATCCTACGCGAAAACCCGCTAAAAACGGGTCATAATCAAAACGGATACAGTGCCATCCACTGGAAACTGATTACAACACATTTACGGTTATTGTAGGTTGCGTTACATTTCTGTCATGTTCCTGTTATGAATTAGGGATGGCCCTGTACACGGATTCCTTATAAAACATGTGAATTTTTTCAATATTTCAGTCTTCATTCTGCTATTCGAAGCCGAGGCAAATTTAACAAAGCAAAGAACATAAAAATTCGTTAAGCCGTTCTAGACTTATAAATGGTGTAACTAACACGACTTTGTTTTATTTAAATAGATAAATTTAGAGAAAATAGACTCCAAATTTGAACAAAAATAAGGAAACTTTGAGAAAAATATTGAAACTTCAAAAAAAAATGAGCCTTGTAAATTTTTTGCAATTTGAATTCCTCTAAAAAATTACTACCACTATAGGACCAAAAAAAATTCTGAATCAAAATTTCCAATTTTTCTAAAAATGATAAATTTATTCTTAAAATTGTAAAGTTCAAATTTAAAGAATAAGAGCAAATTTTCAAGAAAAAGCAGACCATATTTTTGGGAAAAATTGAAGTGTCCTATTTGTATACAAAATTTTTGAAATAAAGAACAATTTAGGAATCAAAGAAGAAAGAACAATTTTTAACAATAAATTAATTGTCAAAAATTTTCTTAAAATTTCGACTTTTAAAGTGGGAATTATTAAAATTTTCGAAGAAAAGACTCAACATTTCAAGAAAAGTCTCAAAATTTAGAAAATAAAAACAATCAAAATGTTGCAAAAAAATTAATCAACAACTTAATGCCTGAAGTCAATGTTTTGATATTAAAATTCAAATTTTGATAATTTATTTGTATATAAACTGCAAGTTTTTTTCGAAATTTGTTTGAAAGCTTCGCACAGTTTTAAAAATCGAAATTTTTGTTACTAGGAGTAATATTTATTTTAATATAATAATTAATAAATAATAAATATAATAATAAACAATAAATATAATAATAAAAATAACAAAAAATATAAATTTAAAAAGAAAAAAATCACCAGTTATAAAAAATAAAGCCAAAGTTATCAAAAAAAGCCAAAATTTGGAAAAAAGCGGAATTTTTAAAAATTTCAACATTTTCATAGAAAGTCAAATTTCCAAAAGAAAATAACATTTTTGAAAAAAGTTAATATTTTAGAAAAAAGATTACATTTTTAAAATAGTCGACATTTTCAGTAATTTTGCGAATAACAGAAGGCAAAACTCTGGAAAAATATCGACATTTAAACTAAATTTTTAATTAAATTTTCTAAGAAGCTGAATTTTTGAATATTGGAGAAAACTCAAAATAATCAATAAATTCATAATTATCAAAAAGGTTGAAATTTGGAAAGGTAAAATTTTTGAAAAAGTCGAAATTTTGAGTAGTTTAAATTAAAAATAAAAACTCATTTTTTTTTAAGTTGAAGATTTAGTTGGAAATGTTCAAAAAAATTATTAATAATATTTTGAGACAACAGTTCGAACCTTTAAAAATAAGTTCAAGTTTTCAAATAGAGTCGAAATCTTTAGAAAAATTCGAAATTTTAAGAATTGGTCGAAAATTTCAAAATGAGTTTTTAAGAAATATCTCACTTAAAAGAAAAATCAAAATTTTTAAATAAAGAATCGACAGTTTGTAAAGAATGTCGAAATTTTGAAAACAGTTGAAATTAAAAAAATAATCGAAATTTTTAAATGTTCCAAAATTTTTAATTATGAAAATGGCTAAAATTTTGAAAAATTCAAACTTTTGAAAAAAACGAAATTTTCAACGAAATGGGAATTTAAAAAAAAGTCGTAAATTTTAGCAAAGTGCAGATATAAGAAAAGGTTAAAATTTTCAAAAAGGAGTCGAAATTTTTTGACACTTTGATCTTTCTAAATTTTGAGAAATATACGAAATATATAATAAATTTAAGGATAAGGCAAACATTTTCAAAAACTTTCAAATTTCCAAAAGAAGTCAAAATATTGAAAATGACGAAATTTTCAAACAAATCGTCGAAATTTTATAGTCCAAATTAAAAAAAATATCAAACCTTTGAAAAAGTAGACACATTAAAAAGGTTTGAGAATTATCAAGTTTTTAAAGTAATTCGAAATTTTTAAACAGTTTTAAGTTTGAATAATAAAAAAATGTTCCCTCCAATTATCAATAAAAACCAAATTTTTCGAAGCCGGAATAATGAAAACAAGTCAAAAATTATCAGATAGGTCGAGGTTTTCAAAAGTCCAAATACTGAGAAGTTAAAAGTTTGAAAAAAGTTTAAATTTTTGGTAGTTAGAATTTTAAACCAAAATTGAAAATTTTTTAAAAAAGATTGAAATTTTAGGTCAACAAAATTAAAATTTTAAAAAAATGTAAAACTTTTCATTAAACGTCAAGATTTAAAAACAAAACGAAATTTTGAAAACATTTCTAAAATTAAAAAGTGGCCAAATTAAAAAAAAAAACAAAAATAGTCAAAAATGTGAAAAAAGTCGACATTATATAAAATGTCTCCATTTCAAAAAATCGAAACTTTGCAAAAATAGTCGAAATTATTAAGAATCGAAATTTTCAATAAATATATTATAATTTTTCAAAAAAAAAATGAAATTTTGAAAAAGATCTAAAATTTAAAAAGTCAAATGTCCAGTTTTAAAAAATTTACATTTTTAGAAAAAATTGTTCAAAGGGTGAAAATTTTGAAACAAGGTACTTAATTTTCAAAAAAAAAAATACAAAAAAAAACCGTAAAAAGTATACACAGATTTTTGGAAAAGTCAATAGTTAAAAATAAAATAAAGTTGAAATTACAAGAAAAAAGTCCAAATTTTGGAATTCAATCGAAATTTGGAAAAAATCCAGCTTTTAAAAAACCCGATATTACTCAAAAATAAATTAAATAAATTTTAGTTCCCTAAGAAATCTAAAATTTTCGAAAAGTTACATTCTGAAAATGTCGAAATTTTTAAAAGGTTAAGACTGACGAAATCGACATTTTGGATCAAACATAAAACGCTAAATATTGTCGCAGCACCCCCATTTGTTTTGGCTACGCGCCGCCACTGATCGCCGATGATGCCGAAAAGCGAAACCAGGTCCGGTCATAGCAAATATTTATCGAAACATCGAGGAATTTTTAATATCTGGTGTTGTTTTAATCGTTAATAAAACTTAATAGTTAAAAATCTCTGCATTTTCTATTGAGGTATACTTTCGACACTTTCGCAAAAATCTTTTTATGAATCAAAATTTCAAAATGAATGTTCAGTGAAATGGTTTCGTACCCATATACAAATTTACCCAAAATACCAGGCTTAATACACTCAACGTATGACGTTAATATGTTCAGAGAAAGACAATGTTAAAAAAATCGTCCTTTTTTTATAAGTATATTGTAACGAAATATAATTATGGAATTTAAAATCCAGGGAAATTTTTTAGAAAGATCTGATAGGGGAAAACGGCCACGATAGTGAAGCAAACGGCAGATAAGCGGTCCCAAAATATTGGCAAACGACAAGCCTTATCTGCAGGATTTTTCTAGAACCCAGAAACCAGAACTATATAAGGCGGCCGCCTTTCCCTCGAGTCAGTTAGAGAGAGACAATGAGTCAGTCAGTTTATCAATGTAGTTAGTCGCGATAATGGAGCAAACGGTAGATAAGCATTTCAGAAATATCGACAAACGATAAGCCTTATCTGCTGGATTTTTCTAGAACCCGGAAACGAGAACTATATAAAGCGGCCGTCTTTCCCTCGAGTCAGTTATCAAGAGACAATGAGTCAGTCAGTCGGTTAATCAGTGTAGTTAGTTAGAAGTTAATTAAACAGTGTTAGTGACTTAGAATTGTTGCTTCGACTTCCGTTTAGAAATAAAGCGGTGCAATTAGGAAGTGTAATCATTCGAACCGATAACGCGCAACAATATTCTAAAATAAAATAATAAGCAATAAAAATAATGATAAGCAAGGTGTAATTGGCCAAATCTGTTCAATCAAACTGTTGGTATAGTATGACGTATACTCTAGATACTACAAGACAATTTGTATGTCAAAGAAAAAACGTGCATTATATGTAATAACCTCAAATAATAGTAATAATAATGTACCGTCAGTGGCGGCTGGTGACTTTTGACAGGGGGTGCGCAGATGCAAAAATATTAGTAGTTAAGAATTTAGGTGACACCAGTGTCATAGCAAGATATTAAATT
The DNA here is from genome assembly GCA_028583605.1 of Dastarcus helophoroides. Taxonomy (NCBI): domain Eukaryota; kingdom Metazoa; phylum Arthropoda; class Insecta; order Coleoptera; family Bothrideridae; genus Dastarcus; species Dastarcus helophoroides. The sequence continues at coordinate 41,410,391 of CM053327.1, read as the reverse complement.
TAAGAGAAACAAAAGTGACACAACAAGTGTGACATTTAATAGTATTTTTACGAATTAAATTTAATTACCATCTTATAATCTCCATTTCATAAACTGACTGCATTTGAAAATAAAATATATTTTATTACAGGGTTCAAATTAAACTCTACATAATCACATAAAAAAATATTTTTTAAGACAAAATCCGCTCTACGATCTTTTAAAGAAATAAAGTCTTCATTACTTTCTCATCAAAATTGTTTAAATCCAAATCTATAAATAAACAATTAGACCTTAGATTGGGAACTGCTATCTCTTTGTGAATAGCGGTACTATTGGCAGTTAGGCCTGGAAGCGGCACAATTAACAATCGCAATCAGATCAGCCGGGACCTACGCATTTAGCATCATAAACGTAAATACACACTCCAAACTCTAACTCGTACTCACCATTTGGCAATATCGCACATGCGCGGAGCGGCGTACCAGGGCTAGCTTTAACGTGGTGTTCTGTAGTTTATTTCTCCGTATCCCGTGAAGACCGTTGATAGGCATCGCACGGCACCCTCGCAAGGTGCATAATTCTGCGCTCACCAACTTATTTAAATTTCCTTATATAATAATAATATTTACTAAGTATAACGGAATCAAACGTTGGTGTATTTTATTCCAAGTCATTCACAAGTATTACTAGTTAATTAGTATGTCATTATTTTGTGTTTAAAAATGTGATAAATCCAAGTCTTTTACATTAAACAGAAAAGAATAGATCGCTCATTTCACGAGGAGCGCGCGCTCTTGCGCTCTTTAAGACCAGCCGCCGCTGTGTACCGTACAACTGAGATATTAGCTGGATTTCAAATTAACGACTTAATTATAAAAAAAAAGTTGATTTATTTTTCAAAAATCATTCCTTACATTTTCAAAAAAAAAATTGTTTTCATAATGGCATATTTACTATGATAGCTCTAAGTCAACATAAAGTAAAAATAAATTTCCTTTTTTCTGTTGAAGCCTGATTGTTTTATGAAGAGTTAAATGGACATAAACTTTGGTTTCAAATACTCAATGTTGAGCAATCGTCCGTGCATTTATTTGACGTTTAATAATGCATTACACGGCATAAACATGAACTTTTCAATCAGAGAATTTAGGGATTTAATTTAAATACATAATGCTGTCTGTCATGTATTTCAATAGCCGGCCTGTCATTAATATTAATGATATTCATCAACTAACAAAGCCGCCTGCCATACCTTTTTCCAAAGGTTGTGTTGTTGCATATTGTATCACCATCTTTATGAGATCGTTCAGGTCGAATGATTGATGAATGATTCTCGGCTACCGTAGGCGTCTTTTTTTTTCTTATCTAAACAACTACCTCTGTTCATATTTCATATAGGTAATAACAAAGGCCGTAGACCTCGAGCCGCAGATTCTTCGATGTTGATCCATTTTGATGGATTAAGATGTATAAAGGCATAAATCTTATCTGCGGCGTATATCTGGCTGTTAACTTGAGGTTAGTTCGATAAATGGCAGGTATACGCATACAGGACGAGTCATTGCTGCAGCAAAATCAGTCCCTTTTGCAGTTTTTTCATCAACAAAAAAGCGTTTCGTCTTCAATTTATAATTTAGTAGCTGAAGGCGAACTTCGTTGAGCCTCAGAATGAATAAATATTGACTTAATTTATTAGCTGTATTAAATTTTTCATTAAAGTATTTATTACTTTCGTTTTCCAGTGAGTCTAAGGTGAAGAACTGCTAAAGACGGGCCATAATCAATAGATACAACGCCATCTACTGGAAACTGGTTCCAACACATTTACGGTTAGTCTGTGTTGCGATACTTTCTGTCACGTTCCTGTTATATATCAGAGATGGCACTGTAGACGAATCCCTTATAAAAAAATGTCTAGTGAATTTTTTCGATATTTTGGATGCATTCTGCTATTCGAGACCGAGACAAATCCAACGAAGCAGAGATAATAAAAATTCGTCCAGCCGTTCTGTTGTTATAAATGATGTAATTAACACCGCTTCGTTTTATATACATGTAGATATTAAAATAAATAGTGCTTAACAAACACAGTGTGCTTAAAAACGAAGCTCTGACAGCACCCTTTAAAATTCCATTCAAGAAATATCGGTTCATATTTTTTCAAAGTTTGTTTTTATCAATGAAATGTCTATTCTGAATTGGAAATTTTAACGTATGCATAAAAAATTAAAAATATAATGGAGTTGGAATTAGTTTTAAAGGTTTTCTAAGAGATGGCGCTGTAAACGTATGTTGCATGTGGACACTCCAAAACTATATTCGCGCCAAAGCACTATATTATAGCTTGGATTGTCAGTATCTGTCATCTTGCTCAAGTGTAAACAACATGCATTCCAAGACCATTCAATATGTCGACCTTCGTGCCGAATAAACGCAATTTGCGGGAAGCTTTATTGTACTGCTTCCATTTGAAGAAAACTGCTGCTGCGAGTCGTTTGCTACTTGAGGAAGCTTACGGGGGTTATATTCCATCGATTTCGACAAGTGAGTACTGGTTTCGACGCTTCAAAAGTTGTGATTTTGACACCGATGACAAGGAACGTCCCGGTCAACCGAAAATTTTGAAGACGAAGAATTGGAGGCATTACTCGACGAAGATCCATGTCAAACGCCCCAAGAATTGTCCGTACCATTGGGAGTTGACTTGTCAACAGTCGGCAAACGTCTCAAAGCCACGGGTATGATTCAGAAGCAAGGAAACCGGGTGCCATACGAGCTGAAGCCGAGAGACGTGGAGAAGCGGCTTATGACGTGCGAACAGTTGCTCGCGCGTCAAAAAAAGGAAAGGTTTTTTGCATCGCATCGTCACTGGCGATGAAAATTGGATCCATTACGATAACCCCAAACGTAAAAAATCGTATGGATACCCCAACCACACATCGTCATCAACGCCAAGACCGAATATTCATGGATCCAAGCTCAAGCTCTGTATTTGGTGGGATCAGCTGGGCGTCATTTATTATGAGCTGCTCAAACCGAACGAAACCATCACCGGGGATGTCTACCGAACACAATTGATGCGTTTGAGCTAAACATTGAAGGAAAAACGGCCGCAATTCGAGCAGCGGCACGACAAAGACATTTTGCAACATAACAACGGTCGTCCTCATGTCGCAAAACCCGTCAAAAAGTATTTGGAAACGTTGAAATTGGATGTTCTACCGCACCCGCCGTATTCCCCAGATATTGCCTCGTCGGATTACTACTTGTTCCGATCGATGGCACATGGCTTGGCTAACCAGCACTTAACCTCTTATGAGGAAACGAAGAAATGGATCGATACATGGATCGCATCAAAAGACGAACTGCTCTTCCGAGCTGGTATCCGATGACAGAAAGATGGGAAAAAGTAGTGGCTAGCGATAGACAATACTTTGAATAATAAATTTGTAACCATTTTGGCTCAATAAAGCCTCAAATTTTTGAAAAAAAAACCTTTAAAACTGTTTCAATCTCTAACGAATTTCGACAGTAGAATCGGAATATTATGATTCAAGAATTCCTAAACATGTTCTATATGTTGACTCTAAAATAGAATTTTTGGAATTATCAAAGTTATGTCGATAGTCAAGTCGAAATTATGAGAACATTTTTCTCATAATTTCGTGTTGACTGTATATAAAATCCCAAAACACTGTGGCAAGAACCTTTCCAGCTTAGAGGCGAGTTTTTACCTTGAAGGGTGCGCCTTCTCCCTTTCTTCTCCACTCCATGCTTGCTTGTTTAGATTCAAGGGTGTAATGGTGGACCCAAGTCTCATCACACGTAATGATACGTTGCAAAAAACCATCACCTTTACGTTGAAAACGTCCAAGATGGCGCTGACAAATCTCTAGACGTTGTTGTTACTGTTCTTCGGTCAAAAGACGAGGTACCCAACCGGTACAATTTTTTCGAAACTCCAACTCATCTGTAATAATGGATTGAGCACTCCCAAAGATTATCTCTATCTGAGCAATTTCACCAACAGTGAAATGGCGATCACCTTCAGCGTTAATCTTGTCCGCAGTCGCACTAGTCCGAGGGCGACGAGCATGGGGTTCATTTTCACCTTGAGTTCGTCCTTCCAAAAATGTTTTGAGCCTTTCGTACGCTTGAGCTTTCTTCAAATAAGTATCCCCAAAGTGTGCTTCTAGTCTACGGCTGGTTTTACACCTGTAACGGCAAGGAATTTAGTAACAATGCGCTGCGCAACGTGCGGATGAACCTCTTGCTCACTCATTGTATTCACAACTAATCATTAGGTGGGTGCCCAAATCTTTGCAAGAACACTAGCCATTATTTGTATGAGAAAGTGTTTGAAATTAGTAACAAACTAACATTTTTGCTAAAAAAAACAAAAGTGTCCAATTACTGACATCATTTGGACGTAATATCTGATCACCAAATCGCACAGGGTCGAAATGCGTTTGGTTTAAATAAGATCGTTAAAAAGAAGACCAAACTAAAGAGAAAAAAAGGCAACACTTTTATACTCCATCGTAATGAGCGAAGCACTTGACCAAAGATATTATCATCATAATGACGTTTTTACCGTCGGTTAAATTGAAGCTATTCAGTTTCGATGTATAATTATGTGAATTGCATATTATTAATATGGTTTTTCGAAAGGCCCTGATTATAAACCAAGCATTGTGGCGTGCCGTGGAATTACTTGAATGACAGTCATAATTCTTACGTGTGAGGCAGGAGCATATAATTTGCAAATGATTGATGGATATCCGACATGAGTGGTTATTATTACCGGACGGCTAATATGTAGGCTAGCCCCAGCAAGTCTCGCCGTTGGCTGGTTATTAATCACGGTGCGCTGAGCTCTGACATTCCGCCTGCCATTTTGTCAGCTCGTTCATAATAAAAACACACGAGCTTAGGGCTTTGAGCCCAGCCAACGAAATGGCAGAATTAGCCCATCTCGACACCGATATAAATTTGAATGAGCGTTATTTATTTTCAATGGGGGCTCGTCCATAGACACTATGGAACTGCAGCACCCCCAGTTTCGATTAGAAACTCACATTTTCTGAAAATTTCGACTTGGTTTCCAAATCTCCATTTCTCTTGAACACTTCAACTATTTTAAATAATATCAAGTTTTGTTTTTTTTTGAAATTTTGGAAATATCAACAATTTTGTTTCGAAATTTAGACCTTTTTTCAAAATTTTAACTTTTTTGAAACTTGAAACTTTTTCTTAAAAGTTCGATTTTTTTCCAAATGTTTATTATTTTTAATTATTTCAAATCTTGAATGTAAAACTTTTTTAAAAATTTCCGCTTTCTTTTATAAATTAAGATGAAAAATTTCGATCTTACAAATTTTAGAGTTTTACGAAAATTTCGGATTTTTTTTGTTGAGAATTTTGATTTTTTTGAAATTGTTCATATTTTATCAAAATTTCCATTCCTTGAAAATTCCTATTTGAAAAATATCGACTTTCGATTTTATTAAAACGTCAGATTTATTTTTCAAATTGTATTTTTCTCCGGTTTTTTTTTACTATTTTCAAACTTCCATTTTTAATTTCAATTTTGTTTAAAATTTTGATTTTTCTTAAAGAATTTCGATTTTCATTATAAATCTCGACATTTTTTTGAAATTTTTGATTATTTTCGAGAACTATTTTCAAAAAATCGGCATTTTTTTCATATATTCGGACTTTCTTAAAAATATTAACTTACAACTAATTACATTTTTAAATTTTTTTTAATCGGACTTTAAATAAACAAGTTACAGGCGATTTTCAGTTTTTTCTAAATAAAATCAAGACGAATTGGAACTCAATTGTTTTTTCAGTGGAATCATGTTAGACATTAAATTCTGCACTACTTTTCCCATTTAAGTTTCCTTGCATCTCCAACGGTTTACGAGATCCCGGTAGTGGAAATCAAATTTGGTTCAACCTGTATTGGAAATTGAAATTTTTTTTCAAAATTTCTACTTTTTTTAAAAAATTTAGTATTTTTTCATATATACGGACTTTCTTGAAAATAACAACTTTTTGCAAATTGTCGAAATCTTTCTCATAACTTCGATAACTTGTGGATTATTTTGGAAATTGAAAATTTGTTTCAAAATCTCTACTCTGAAAAATTCAAGGTTTTTTGAGAGGTGCAGGTTATTAAAGCCTTGGATTTTTCAAACTTTCAACTCTTGAAATTTTTGACCTTCTTCAGAGATGTGGGTGATTCCAAATAGTTCGCCAATTTTTCAAATGTTGAATTTTTTAAAATGTTAACTGCTTTAAATTTTGACATTTTTTGAAATTTTCGACTACCTTCGTCAACTTTTTGTAAAAATTTTAGCAAACATTTTGCTATATTTTGAAATGTTTACACTTTTTGTAATTTTGACACTTTTATGGAAATTTCGATTTATCCTAAATAATTTGGAAATTTTCTTCACTAGTTTTTTTTGAGTAAAATAGTTTTTACTGTTTAAAAGTCGCGATTGAAAACGACGTTTTAAAATTTAAATTTTATTTGGAAAATTTCCACTTCGTGTAAATTTTGACTTTTTGAAAAGTTTGATAATTTCTTTAAATTTCCACATATTTTGAAATTTTCGATTTTTTGAAATCTGGATATTTTTTGAATTATCCGCTTTTTTTTTAAAAAATGGCCACTTTTTTAAATTTTTAATTTTTTCGAAAATATCAACGTATTATAAATTGTCAAAATTTCTTTTTTATAATTTGAATATTTTACACATATCGACTTGAAAACTGCAACTTTATTTCAAAATTTCTATGATTTTTGAAAACGTCGAGGTTTGTGAAATTTGGGTTTTTCAAATTTTGAACCGACTTTTTTTAAAACTTTACCTTTTGTCCCATTTCTTTGAAAATTTAAATCTTTTGAAGATTTCAGATGTTTTTCAAAATCGTTGCTTTTTTGCAAACTTTCCATTTTTTTTTAAAGTTGAACCATTTTTCAAAGTTTTGAGTATTTTACAAATTTTTGGTGCTTCCTCAAATTTTTTTTGTAGATTCCGAAATTTTTTGAAAATTGCAATATTTTTAATTTCTACATTTCCTAAAATTTTCGACTATTATCATCGACTATATTTAAAATTATAAACTTTTTTCAAAATGTTTGCTATTTTTTCAAATTTTAGATTTTTTAAATTTCAGCTTTTTTGAAAATTTTGTTAGTTTCCCAAATATTTTGGGTTTCTTCAAAATTTTTCATTTTTTCAAATTGTAGAATTATTGTAAAAATTATAACTGTTTGTAAATTTGTCGAATTTTTTTAGACTTTATCCTAGATAATTTGGAAATTTTCTTCGGCTAGTTTTTTTTTTTGAGTAAAATAGTATTTACCTTTTAAAAGTCGCGATTGAAAACGACGTTACAAAATTTAAATTTTTTTTTGGAAAATTTCCACTTCGTGTATATTTTGACTTTTTAAAAAATTTGACAATTTCTCAAAATTTCCACTTATTTTGAAAATTTCAATTTCTTGAAATCTGGTTATTTTTTTTGAATAATCAACTTTTTTCGTAGACTATCTTTTAAAATTGGCCACTTTTTTAAATTTTTATTCTTTTCGAAAACGTCGACTTATAAATTGTCAAAATTTCTTTCACAATTTGGATTTTTTGAACATCTCGACCTTTTTCAAAACTACACATTTTTTTTCAAAATTTCTGATTTTCGAAAACGTCGAGGTCTGTGAAATTTGGGCTTTTTCAAATTTTGAATCGACTTTTTTTAAAACTTCATCTTTGTCCGATTTCTTTTAAAATTTAAAGCTTTTGAAGATTTCAGATATTTTTCTAAATTCTTACTTTTTTGCAAACTTTTAATTTTTTTTAAATTTGAACCATTTTTTTTTAAATTTTGAGTATTTTACAAATTTTCGGTACTTTGTCATTTTTTTTTTGTAGATTCCGAAATTTTTTGAAAATTGCGATATTTTTAATGTCTACATTTCCTAAAATTTTCGACTACTATCATCGACTATATTTAAAACTATTAACTTTTTTTAAAAATGTTTGCTATTTTTTCACATTTCCGATTTTTTAAATTTCATCTTTTTTGAAAATTTCGGTTGACTATTTCACAAATATTTTGGGTTTCTTCAAAACTTTTCATTTTTTCAAATTGTAGAATTATTTTAAAAATTATAACTGTTTGTAAATTTGTCGAATTTTTTTAGACTTTATCCTAGATAATTTGGAAATTTTCTTCGGCTAGTTTTTTTTTAAGTAAAATAGTTCTTACCTTCCCCTTTTATTTCACATTTTCGATTTTTTAAATTTCATCTTTTTTGAAAATTTCGGTTGACTATTTCTCAAATATTTTGGGTCTCTTCAAAACTTTTCATTTTTTCAAATTGTAGAATTATTTTAAAAATTATAACTGTTTGTAAATTTGTCGAATTTTTTAGACTTTATCCTAGATAATTTGGAAATTTTCTTCGGCTAGTTTTTTTTTAAGTAAAATAGTTCTTACCTTCCCCTTTTATTTCACATTTTCGATTTTTTAAATTTCATCTTTTTTGAAAATTTCGCTTGACTATTTCTCAAATATTTTGGGTTTCTTCAAAACTTTTCATTTTTTCAAATTGTAGAATTATTTTAAAAATTATAACTGTTTGTAAATTTGTCGAATTTTTTTTGACTTTATCCTAGATAATTTGGAAATTTTCTTCGGCTAGTTTTTTTTTAAGTAAAATAGTTCTTACCTTCCCCTTTTATTTCACATTTTCGATTTTTTTAATTTCATCTTTTTTGAAAATTTCGGTTGACTATTTCTCAAATATTTTGGGTTTCTTCAAAACTTTTCATTTTTTCAAATTGTAGAATTATTTTAAAAATTATAACTGTTTGTAAATTTGTCGAATTTTTTTAGACTTTATCCTAGATAATTTGGAAATTTTCTTCGGTTAGTTTTTTTTTAAGTAAAATAGTTCTTACCTTCCCCTTTTATTTCACATTTTCGATTTTTTAAATTTCATCTTTTTTGAAAATTTCGGTTGACTATTTCTCAAATATTTTGAGTTTCTTCAAAACTTTTCATTTTTTCAAATTGTAGAATTATTTTAAAAATTATAACTGTTTGTAAATTTATCGAATTTTTTTAGACTTTATCCTAGATAATTTGGAAATTTTCTTCGGCTAGTTTTTTTTTAAGTAAAATAGTTCTTACCTTCCCCTTTTATTTCACCTTTTCGATTTTTTAAATTTCATCTTTTTTGAAAATTTCGGTTGACTATTTCTCAAATATTTTGGGTTTCTTCAAAACTTTTCATTTTTTCAAATTGTAGAATTATTTTAAAAATTATAACTGTTTGTAAATTTGTCGAATTTTTTTAGACTTTATCCTAGATAATTTGGAAATTTTCTTCGGCTAGTTTTTTTTTTAAGTAAAATAGTTCTTACCTTCCCCTTTTATTTTATTTCCACTTCGTGTAAATTTTGACTTTTTGAAAAATTTGACAATTTCTCAATATTTCCACCTATTTTGAAATTTTCGATTTTTTGAAATCTGAATATTTTTTGAATTATCCACTGTTTTCGTTGACTATCTTTTAAAATTCGCCATTTTTTTAATTTTTAATTTTTTCGAAAATGTCGTCTTATTATAAATTGTTAAAATTTCTTTTATAATTTGAATTTTTTAAACATCTAGACTTTTTTGAAAACTGCAACTTTTTTCAAAATTTCTATGATTTTTGAAAACGTCGAGGTTTGTAAAATTTGGGCTTTTTAAAATTTTGAATCGAATTTTTTTAAAACTGCATCTTTTGTCCCATTTCTTTGAAAATTTAAAGCTTTTGAAGATTTCAGATATTTTTCAAAATCGTTGCTTTTTTGCAAACTTTCCATTTTTTCCATTTTTCAAAGTTTTGAGTATTTTACAAATTTTCGGTGCTTCGTCAAATTTTTGTTGTAGATTCCGAAATTTTTTTAAAATGCGATATTTTTAGTTTCCACATTTTTTAAAATTTTCGACTATTATCTTCGACTATATTTGAAACGATCACCTTTTTTTCAAAATGTTTGCTATTTTTTCACATTTTCGGTTTTCAAAAAAGCTGAGATTTAAAACTCAGCTTTTTTGAAAATTTTATTTGACTATTTCTCAAATATTTTGGGTTTCTATAAAATTTTTCATTTTGTCAAATTGTGGAATTATTTCAAAAATCACAACTGTTTGCAAATTTTCTTTATTAATTTTATTTAACATTTCTTGGGCCCAGTTTGGAAATATTGAAATTTTTATTGTTTGTAAATTTGTCGAATTTTTTTAAGCTTTCGATCGAAAATCTTTCTGTAAATGTCGATAATTTTTTTAAATTTTAAATGTCACTTGTAATTTTGACATTTTTAAAGAAATATTTCTCTTTTTCTCAATTTTAGCTGACGAAAATTTTAACTTTTTAATATGTCATCTTTTTTTAAGGTCTACATTTCTAATAATTTTTGCATTTATGTTTAAACTAAGACTTTTCGAAAATTTCGGTTTGGCGCTCGATCTTATTAATTAATTTGGATTTTTTACTCAGAATTCGAAATTTGTACACTTAGCAGTTATAGATTTTCCCAAAATTTATTATTATTTATAGAAATGCGAGTTTTTTAAAATATTTCGAATTTTTACTTTCCATATATTTTTTTTGAACGTAGAATTAAAAATTAGCAATTTTTACGTTTTCCAAAAAAATATTGATGTTATTCTGGAAATTTAAATATAAATTTTAATTTTAGTTGTCTAAAATTTTAACTTTTTAATATGTCATCTTTTTTTTAAGGTCTACATTTCTATTATTTTTTGCATTTATGTTTAAACTAAGACTTTTCAAAAATTTCGGTTTGGCGCTCGATATTATTAATTAATTTGGATTTTTTTACTCAGAATTTGAAATTTGTACACTTAGCAGTTATAGATTCTCCCAAAATTTATTGTTAGTTATAGAAATTGCGATTGTTTTTTTAAATATTTCGAATGTTTACTTTCAGTCTATTATTTTTGAATGTAGAATTAAAAATTAGCAATTTTTACGTTTTCCAAAAAAATATTTATGTTATTCTGGAAATTTAAATATACATTTTAATTTTAGCTGTCTAAAATTTTAACTTTTTAATATTTTATCTATTTTTTTAAGGTCTACATTTATAATAATCTTTGCATTTATTTTTAAACTAAGACTTTTCGAAAATTTCGGTTTGGGGCTCTATCTTATTAATTAATTTGGATTTTTGTCTCAGAGTTCGAAATTTGTACACTTAACAGTTATAGATTTTCCCAAAATTTATTATTATTTATAGAAATTGCGACTTTTTTTCAAAATATTTCGAATTTTCACTTTCAATATATTTTTTTGAATCTAGAATTAAAAATTAGCAATTTTAACGATTTTTAAAAAATATTGATGTTATTCTGGAAATTTAAATATAAATTTTAATTTTATTTCCCAAAATTTTAAGTTTTAACTCAAAATATCTGGGTGTTTCGAAAGTTTAAGTTTTTTCTCGAGTTTATGAATATTTTTTACCATTTTCAATTTTTTGCGAATTTTGGAATTTTTTCTCCAAATTTTGAGATTTTCTTTACTTTTTGTCCAAGAACTTTTACTTTAGTCATGAAGTTACATTATTTTTATTGAAATATCGATAAAACTTTTTGAAATTTTCTCCGAAAAAACCAAGATATAGCATCATGTGTTTGTCGGAAGATTTATTAGCATTCGAGTTGGATATATCAAACTGACGAGATCTAACAAGATCGAAACCGATCTTTGGTTTCCAAACTTCGAATCCTATTGGTCTGTGCGTTTTAGAATCATGTGTTTGATTTTTTTAAAACTTTGATCATGTTTCATCGTTTTCTGAAAAAGAAGACCGTTTTTTTAGAAACTACACTTTAATGTTGTAATTTTTAATTACTTCCTAAAATTCGATTTTCAATATCTTCTAAATTATGCCGAAAATAAATTGGTAACAGGTATAAACTTTTAAAAAATTAAAAAATGAACCAACCTGAACTGAATTCAACTCTCCCCTCCCCCCAGAATCGATATAATTTAATGAAACTGGAATAAAAATAAAATACAAAATGTAACCCTGATTTCAAAGCAAAAGCTGAATATATTCTGGAGTAGCACCCCCACTAATTTAAGCTACAAGCCGCCACTGCTTATTTTATCGAAAGTGAGATTTACTTTTCAATTTTCAATCAATTTTCGTCCTCGGACATCCCAGCTGCTAAAAATGTTTTTGGAACAGTAAATAGTCAACACAAATATTATCTTTGTTTTTCTTTTTGCAGAACCGTACCTAAAAAGATAAAAATGAACTGTTACAATCCTACTCTTGTGTCTGTCCATCCGTCTGTCACACAGTAGTAATGTTAAAGAGGGCCTCAGATGCTAGTGTACTTTGGTATCAACAAAACTAGAGGGTCTGCCCGTACTAATAACTCTCAGGCTGTATCTACTTTTATTTTTTCCAAATTATTGTTTCTTATTTACAGAATTTACTGTCTACTATCCTAGTTTCTAATTTCAGTAATTATGACTCTGCGTTGATAACTAGATATGTCAGTCGATCAGGACTTGCAGCTTGACAGTCGATCAAGACTTGCAGCTTGACAGTCGATCAGGACTTGCAGCTTGACAGTCGATCAGGACTTGCAGCTTGACAGTCGATCAGGACTTGCAGCTTGACAGTAAGAAATAATTCGACCTAAAGGAATTTTCCTTCACATAATAAGCCATTTCAGCTTTCGAATTTAAAGGAGTTCATTGTAAGTAATAACTAAGAAGTGAGCGGATAGAAGATCTGATACAAAAGAATTTGGCAAGATACAAACTCGTACAATTCAAGGGCCAATATTTGATGACGTTCAGTGTCCTTCATATTGTCCCTAGTTGAAGTATTTTTATGGGAGACCATTTCGTCAAGCTGCCGCCAAACATGGCCGCTGAAAAAGCAATATCCCGACACTAAGGAACAAATAAATAGCCACGGCCGAGCTTGAGTTGTATTACGAGACGTATATTTTTGGTATAACGAAACGACGACTCTGCACAATACCATCTTTCGACTTATAATTGTTACAAAAATGACCCACATTAGAAATTATGGAACGATATAACTGTCCCCTGTTACAACTAGGGTATATTCGATTGTAAATGTTGGATTCCAATTTCAACGCCATTTTTAGCTTGATATCCAAATCTTGTTCCCTGAAACCAAGAAAGATTAAAAAACACAACAAAGCTTGTGGTGTTTGGATAGCCAAGCCATCATCTTCAGAGAGATACTCTCTGTTGTGCTTTTTTAATCTTTTTTGGTTTCAGGGGACATAATTTGTATTTCAATTTTTGAAGGACCACCAAAATTTTTAGCTTAATCGATGGCAATATCCACAAATCCAGATTAGTACATTTGCTTACAATTAACGCCACCTAATGGTCTTTCAGTATTTTGTAAAACGTTATTGATTTGGACATTTTTTATAATTTATTTTTTTCGAAGAAATACGACCAACAAGGGGGAGATTTTCGATATAAAAGACTCCAGGATGTTGTCTCATTTTACGCTCTAGCTCTAGAAAATGATAAAGCTCGATCGTTCTAATATGAGTCCGAAGGATTCTGACGCGGTGGAAGCAAGATATTAAATCACTAGACGGAACAGTCGAAATTGATTAGCTGAATCGTATTTAATATTTTATTGAAGTCGAACGTTAGGATATGCCGTCATAACTCACAGTGGATACAACAAAGCTAAAATATAAATCATCGATGCTTTATAGCAGACCGAAAACCAAGGCGGCGTATAAAGAAGAAAACCAGTCTATCAAACTCCTGACAACTCTCGTAATTCAAGTTAACTGAATAAACGTGGGCTACCTCAACGCGATGACAGAAACATGAATTTTGCGCCAAAATGAGAATGCAATGTTGCCGTGCAAAGAGAGTTTATTTATTTTCTTTTCATTTTAAAAGGCTTTATTAAATTTTTAGTATTTGAAAGGGAAGTTTTTAGAAATCTATTTCCGGTGGTTACATGAAAAAACTTGAGGTAGCCAACAATCTGTCTTTGATGTAACTTAATAATGTTCAGTATTTTATGGTTGCATCTTTTATGTTAAAACGTTGGTTGATGATTCCACAAGAATTGATGATTCCATAAGACAACAAATTTTTAACTAATATCTTTGTTGTGCTAGATTGTGTTGATCGAGCACATCCATCTTTCGCTAAGTTATTCATTCTGCATCTAGAATCCAGGTCAATTCTGTATTTGAGTTGATCGATGATTTCAACGCTTCTTTTCCAATCCAATCACTTTTTATCTGTAGAAACATCCTCAATATTCTCAGCATCCAGAAATATTTTGGATATTTTGCAAATTTGCTTTTTTGTAGCCAAACCATTTCAGTATATCTTTAGGGATGTTTTAGGCGTGAAGCTACTCGATTATCGCTGCTCTATGGTCTTCTTTCATTGTGAATACTAACTACGACGAAAGAAGAAGACTTTAACTCAAAATCCAACACACTATATACAGTTTTTAACTTAATTGTAAAGCCATAGCGCCATCTGAAGATATTCTGGAGTTACCTCGACTTGTAGATCCAACCTTCTGGTCTTTCCACCAATTTCACATTCATTTTACTAAAATGTTTAACCTTAGCCTTTTTTTTTGGTGGAACAGACTGGTTCTTGGTTATATTCAAAAATTGAAATACAAATATTGACCCCTGAAACCAAAAAAGATTGCTTGCTCTAGGAGGAGCAACCTCTGTTGTGTTTTTTAATCGTTCTTGGTTTCAAAGTATTTTATGGTTGCATCTTTTATGTTGAAACGTTGATCGATGATTCCATAAGAATTGATGATTCCATAAGACAACAGATTTTTAACTAATATCTTTGTTGTGCTAGACTGTGTTGATCGAGCTACATCCATCTTTTGCAAAGTTGTTAATTCTGCAAATACAATCCAGGTCAATTCTGTATTTGACTTGATCGATGATTTCAACGCTTCTTTTCCAATCCAATCACTTTCTTATGTAGAAACATCCTCAATATTTTCAGCATCCAGAAATATTTTGGATATTTTGCAAATTTGCTTTTTTTGTAGCCAAACCATTTCAGTGTATCTTGAGGGGTGTTTTAGGCGTAAAGCTACTCAATGATCGCTGCTCTATGATCTTCTTTCATTGTGAATACTTACTACGACGAAAGAAGAAGACTTTAACTCAAAATCCAACACACTATATACAGTTTTTAACTTAATTGTAAAGCCATAGCGCCATCTGAAGATATTCTGGAGTTACCTCGACTTGTAGATCCAACCTTCTGGTCTTTCCACCAATTTCACATTCATTTTACTAAAATGTTTAACCTTAGCCTTTTTGTTTTGGTAAAACAGACTGGTTCTTGGTTATATTCAAAAATTGAAATACAAATATTGACCCCTGAAACCAAAAAAGATTGCTTGCTCTAGGAGGAGCAACCTCTGTTGTGTTTTTTAATCGTTCTTGGTTTCAAAGTATTTTATGGTTGCATCTTTTATGTTGAAACGTTGATCGATGATTTCATAAGAATTAATGATTCCATAAGACAACAGATTTTTAACTAATATCTTTGTTGTGCTAGACTGTGTTGATCGAGCTACATCCATCTTTCGCAAAGTTGTTAATTCTGCAAATACAATCCAGGTCAATTCTGTATTTGACTTGATCGATGATTTCAACGCTTCTTTTCCAATCCAATCACTTTCTGTCCGTAGAAACATCCTCAATATTTTCAGCATCCAGAAATATTTTGGATATTTTGCAAATTTGCTTTTTTTGTAGCCAAACCATTTCAGTGTATCTTGAGGGGTGTTTTAGGCGTAAAGCTACTCAATTATCGCTGCTCTATGATCTTCTTTCATTGTGAATACTAACTACGACGAAAGAAGAAGACTTTAACTCAAAATCCAACACACTATATACAGTTTTTAATTTAATTGTAAAGCCATAGCGCCATCTGAAGATATTCTGGACTTACCTCGACTTGTAGATCCAACCTTCTGGTCTTTCTACCAATTTCACATTCATTTTACTAAAATGTTTAACCTTAGCCTTTTTTTTTTGGTGGAACAGACTGGTTCTTGGTTATATTCAAAAATTGAAATACAAATATTGACCCCTGAAACCAAGAAAGATTGCTTGCTCTAGGAGGAGCAACCTCTGTTGTGTTTTTTAATCGTTCTTGGTTTCAGGGGACCAGACTTGTACTTCAAATTTTTGTTAGTTTTCTCTTTTTGAAATCTACATAGTTTACGAGCTAGTCATAGAAAAATGGATACTTTTTTGAAAGAGGATCACATCCTCTTTATGTCTTAACCAGTAGAAATGAGAATCTCTTTAAACAATTCTCAATTCAAGAGTCTGAGCCTCAATAATCCTAATAATCTAACGTCAATAGCCTCGTATTAACTCAATAGTAGGAGATTTAAAGGTTTTTTCTTTTTTTCCAGTTGTATTATAAATTAATGTTTTTGTCGAAAATTAAACACGCACGGAGCACACCATAGACTGAAGATAATTTGTTGAACAAGTTAGGTGAAAAGTTACAAATGTATAGGTCTTATCGGTAAGAGAAGCGGTTCCGGCGACCGCCGGGGCACGGCAACATCGTTCACACAAAGGCGGGCAGGGCTGATTTAGTGTGAGTAATCGTTCCTGCCACCGGGGTAAGAGAGTGCTGTCTTCTCTTCCGCCGCCGTGTCCGCTGCCCCCTAACCTCGACCATTCATCTTGTCGAGGTCTTATCTGCCCCTTAATGTCAGAAATTCTCGCCCGTCTTGTACCTTGCACGCCAAGGACATTTTCCTTTACTATTATCCTCGATAATTTTGGGGTAAAACGGTTAAAGAACTTTACTATTAATAAATGACGCTGTTTGCTTTCATTGGCTCATGCTATCCATTTCTAACGTTTATAGAAGGGTCTTCAGTTTATTGAAGGTTATCTGTGGCAGGTCAGAAATGTATGCACCAGATGTGTTAATTAGAAATAGGAAACGATTTTTTTTTGGTGGAATGGACTGGGCCTTGGTTATTTTAAAAAACTGTCAAATTTTTTCCTCTGAAACCTCAACCTTTAATCTTTCTTGGTATCAAGAAATGATATTTATATTTCAAATTAGGTCAATATTTTCAAGAAATTTAAAGTTTTCCAAGAAACATCAAAATTGAAATAGAAATCTTGTTCTTGAAAAAATAAAAAAGTCTGCTCTAACATGTTTCGATAGCCAAGCATCATCGTCAGAAAGTTACTGAGGAAAGGAAGCAAAAGACGGTCAGTATCGATTTGAATCTCAATGCAGATGATATCGATGCTTCTTTTTGTTTTTCGTCATTCAGAACTGAGAAGATGTGCAGGATCCAGAGTTTTTTTAAAGTTCAATCTTCTCGCAAAGGGCAATCCAATTATGCCTTTAAAGCACTGCAAGTAGGATGGGAGAACATTGATAGATGGCGATGAACCGCCTTCATAAACAGGGATAGATAGGTTGTAATTTTTGGGAAAAAATTCGCTCGGTAACGAGTTCTATAGCTTGGTAGTTCTCCAGAAAAAAGAGTCTGCCTAGACAGAAGTCCTCACCGTGTCAAGCTGGATCGCACTTTGCTGCCTCCACCTTAAAAATCTTGCCCTTGGGGAATCAATCCTATTAGTCCCTGCGAGCATCTTCCATCACAGTATTTGTAAAAAAAAAGTCACCAACCATCCATAGGTTTCGTTCCGACATTGCTTTTACAATCCCACCTTTCCATGTGGTAGGCGGTCTCCCCCATTTTTCTCCTCCCCAAAGGTACCCACTCCATAAAGATTCGTGGTAGGCGTTCATTGGATGTGCCCATACCAAATGAGTTGCTTGAATTGCTACTGATGGATGTAAAGAACTGTTAGCTCTAAAAAGAAATTCTAGTTTCTGATAGGTGGACTTGACTAGCTTGGAAGTTCCATAAAAAAATCTCCAGAGAAAAAAGTCCTCACTGTGTTAGGTTAAACCGCTCAAGAATCGTGGTAGGTTCGTGGAAGGCGTCCATCTGAGATTCGTTGGACGTGCCCATACCAGAGAAGTTGCTTGGATTGCTAGAGTGAGCAACTAATGGATGCAAAGGACTGTTAGCTCTAAGCTTCTGAGAGGTGGACCTGACTAGCTTGGAGGTTCTCTAAAAAAACAGACAGAGGTCCTTACTGTGTTAGGTTAAAGCGCTCAAGAATCGTGGTAGGTTCGTGGCAGGCCTCTATCTGGGATTCGTTGGACGTGCCCATACCAAAAAAGTTGCTTGGATTGCTAGAGTAAGCAACTGATGGGTGTAAAGAACTGTTAGCTCTAAAAAGAGAGCCTAGCTTCTGAGAGGTGAACTCGACTAGCTTGGAAGTTCCATAAAAAAAATCTTCAGAGAAAGAAGTCTTCACTGTGTTAGGTTAAACCGCTCAAGAATCGTGGTAGGTTCGTGGCAGGCGTCCATCTGAGATTCGTGGGACGTGCCCATACCAAAGAAGTTACTTGGATTGCTAGAGTGAACAACTCATGGATGTAAAGCACTGTTAGCTCTAAAAAGAAAGTTTAACTTCTGAGAGGCGGACTTGACTAGCTTGGAGGTTCTCTAAAAAAAAACAGACAGAAGTCCTCACTGTGGTAGGTTAAACCGCTCAAGAATCGTGATAGGTTCGTGGCAGGCGTTCATCTGGGATTCGTTGGACGTGCCCATACCATGCTTGGATTGCTAGAGTAAGCAACTGATTATTGTAAAGAACTGTTAGCTCTAAAAAGAGAGCCTACCTTCTGAGAGGTGGACTTGACTAGCTTGGAAGTTTTATAAAAAAGTTTCCAGAGACAGAAGTCCTCACTATGTTTGGCTGAACCGCTCAGGAATTTGTTCTCTCTGAGTGTCTTGTATACCCTAAAGATCTTACTCTTGAAGGGATCAATCCTATTAGTCTCTGCGAGCATCTTCCATGATAGTACTTGTAGAAAAGAGACCACCAACCTTACGTCTATGCTCAAGATAATCGGTCAGACTCTCGTCATCAATTAGGCGAATAATTCTTTGAATTGAATCCTGCTTGTATCCTGATATCATCAAGCCATCTTCTTTGTGGCCTTCCAGCGTTGCGCTTGGTTTGTCTTGGTCGCCAAAGTGTTACTCTAGACGGTCTTGTCGAGCTGTGTGTTCCACCCAACGCCATTTTAGTTTTGGAATCAGTTCTATTGTATCTACGATTTTAGTTCTTCATCGAATATCTTCATTTCTCTTCCTGTCTATCCGAGTAATACTGAGCATCGCCCCATGTTTCGGTAGAGTCGAAAGTCATATGAAAATCTATAGGTGCCAAGTGGAGGGGTATGTTGTATTCAGTTGTTTCTTCTATTAATGATCTAATGGCTTGTCAGAAAAAAGGATAGGCGATGAACCAAATTCTTAAACAAGGACAAGTTGTAAATTTTGGGAAAAATTGTATTCCATAACGAATTCCATAGCTTAGAAGTTCTACAGAACAAAGAGGCTCTATAGACAGAAGTCCCCACTATGTCAAGCTCGACCACACAGGATTTGCTGTCTTGTATGCGTTAAACATTTTACCCTTGGGGGGATCAATCCTCTTAGTTCCTGCAAGCATCTTCCATGAAAGTATGTAGAAACGAGCTAAGTCATCAACCATTCACCTATACTCTTGTGTTTCGAGAGAATCGGTTAAACTCTTGCCATCAATTAGGCGAATCCCTCTTCTTTGCAATTCAAAGAAAAAAAAGGAGCTAAAATGTGCTTTGGGGCTAAAGTCCAAACATGAGAACAGTATTGACTAGTGTTGCTTTGTATAGTATGAGTAACTGATGAGATGTGAAGTACTTTTTAAATACAAAGCCTAGCATCTGGGAAGCGGACTTACCGCACATGATCGTCCCAAGGGAAGTTAGTGCTCGCATTCACTCCTAGGATAGACCGATTAAATCCCATCATTAGGATTCTACCATCCATTAGTAGGTTCGTTGCATTATCCCTTGATGTATTCATAGAGAAAACCGCTGCTAGAGTTTTTGAAGCGTTGAAGCCGACCAGATTTTTCTTACCCCATTCTAGAATGATTTTCGAAATCCTGATAAATCATCCGCATCTGCTGTTTCCTTTGTCGATCTGAAGCAGCGACAGATAATGTTTTGTCGGAGAAAAAAGATGACACAAGGCTACTATCATCTGCGTAACTGTTAATCGAATTGGAAGTTGAAGCTAAGAGATCGTTTATGTGCAACAGAAACAGAGTACAGAGGACAGAGCCCTGAGGTACCCCTGCATTAATCGCGAATGATGAGATGCCATCGACGACGACCCGAAGATATCTATCAGTTAGAAAACGACAAAATGACAGAATCCAGGAGGAAGACCATAGGATGCTATTTTATTAGTAACAGAAACAAAGTAGGAGACAGGGCGGACCCCTGAGGCACCCCTGCATTAATCGCAAATGATGAGATGCCATCAACGACGACCTGAAGAGATCTATCAGTGAGAAAACGAAAAAATGACAGAGTCCAGGAGGAAGATCATAAGATGCTATTTTATTAGTAACAGAAACAGAGTAGGAGACAGGAAGACCCCTGAAGCACCCCTGCATTAATTAGAAATGATGAGATGCCTTCGACGACGACCTGAAGAGATCTATCAGTGAGAAAACGACAAAATGACAGAGTACAGGAGGAAGACCATAAGATGCTATTTTATTAGTAACAGAAACAGAGTAGGAGAGAGAACAGACCCCTAAAGCACCCCTGCATTAATCGCAAATGACGAGACGCCATTAACGACGGCCTGAAGATATCTATTAGTGAGAAAACGACAAAATGACAGATTCCAGGAGGAAGACCATAAGATTCTATTTTATTAGTAACAGAAACAGAGTAGGAAACAGGGCGGACCCCTGAGGCACCCCTGCATTAATCGCAAATGATGAGATGCCAGCGACGACGACCTGAAGATATCTATCAGTGAGAAAACGACAAAATGACAGAGTCCAGGAGGAAGATCATAAGATACTATTTTATTAGTAACAGAAACAGAGTAGGAGACAGGGCGGACCCTTGAGGCACCCCTGCATTAATCGGAAATGATGAGATGCCATCGACTACGACCTGAAGAGATCTATCAGTGAGAAAACGACAAAATAACAGAGTCCAGAAGGAAGACCATAAGAGGCTATTTTATTAGTAACAGAAACAGAGTAGGAGACAGAACAGACCCCTAAGGCACCCCTGCGTTAATCGCAAATGATGAGACGCCATTAACGACGACCTGAAGATATTGATTAGTGAGAAAACGACAAAATGACAGATTCCAGGAGGAAGACCATAAGATTCTATTTTATTAGTAACAGAAACAGAGTAGGAAACAGGGTGGACCCCTGAGGCACCCCTGCATTAATCGCAAATGATGAGATGCCAGCGATGACGACCTGAAGATATCTATCAGTGAGAAAACGATAAGATGACAGAGTCCAGGAGGAAGACCATAAGATGCTATTTTATTAGTAACAGTAACAGAGTAGGAGACAGGCAGAATCCTGAGACACCCCTGCATTAACCAGAGATAATAAGATGCCATCGACGACGATCTGAAAATATCTATCAGTGAGAAAACGACAAAATGACAGATTCCAGGAGGAAGACCATAAGATGCTATTTTATTAGTAACAAAAACAGAGTAGGAGGCAGGACAGAACCCTAAGGCACTCCTGCATTAATCAAAAATGATGAGATGCCACCGAGGACGACCTGAAGATATCTATCAGTGAGAAAATGACAAAATGACAAATTCCAGGAGGAAGACCATAAGATTCTATTCTATTAGTAACAGAAACAGAGTAGGAAACAGGGCGGACCCTTGAGGCACCCCTGCATTAATCGGAAATGATGAGATGCCATCGACGACGACGTGAAGATATCTATTAGTGAGAAAACGATAAGATGACAGAGTCCAGGAAGAAGACCATAAGATGCTATTTTGTTAGTAACAGAAAGAGAGTAGGAGACAGGACAGATCCCTGAGGCACCCCTGCATTAGTCAGAAATGATCAGATGCCATCGATGACGACCTGAAGAGATCTGTTAGCTAGAAAACTGGATATCAAATGACAAAGTCCAGGAGGAAGAGCATGGCTAATCAATTAAGATTAACGCGCTTGAAAATGCCATTTCTGCTGATGAAATACCTATCGCGTTTAATTACTGATGTGATCCGAAGGGAATCAACGACTTTAAATAATTTGTAAAAGAAAAAATAACCTTGGCATAACTAATCATTACGTTTTCTTTAGTAGCAATGTAATTTAACCATTAATCACGAATCTTCTTAATATTCGTTGATATAATCTCAAAAGGAAACTACAAATTACGTGCTAATAGTAAATTATTCAAGCGGGATAACAGATTTAAACTGATTAGTCTAGTGGAGCATCAGACATTCAAAAGAAGTGGGTGCAAAATAAATTATACGAAGTCCATCATTTATTCATCGGACGTTGTAATGTGTGTTCTTTATTAAAATCATTAGCAATTAATTTAGGCATGCGTTGAGTTGCAGGATTGATGAGCCGGTGGATGGGTTCACACAATGTCGGAATTACGTTGAATCTGATGAGGCTCGGACACGCTAAAGCGTAATTACAGTTGAATTACTCTCTCAAATTCTGACAGCATTATTAATCCATAGCCTCAATCTGCTCTTTATGTTTACATTAAATTAACATTAGTTTTACTGGTCCTTTTTTTTGTTAACTAAGCTGAGGTGCGCTTCGTGTTACGATCTGGAATCACGCGGAGTTTCCCTTTCCAAAGTTTGACAAATCTAATTTTTTTCCGTTCGACGCTCAATTTTAAAGACATTAATTAACTCACTAACACTGTTTAGTTAACTTACTTAATTATTGACTGTTTTAATTGAGAGAAACCCGACCTCGTATTTATAGATCCCGTTCCGGTTTCTAGAAGGAACGAACCAATAAGACTTATCGTTTGTGGAACTTACTGGAGCGCTTATTTGCTGTTTGATTTATTATCGTGGCCGCTTCCCCTTATCAAATTTTTCTAGAAATATTCCTTACTAAATTTTATAACTAAATTTTGTTACACTGCCTCCCTCGTAAGACTGATCTTCCCGATCAGTTACTTCGCCAATATATTTGCACAGTCTGTTGAGGTGTACCATTCATCTTGGTCCTGGGGCTACGTTGGAACCTGAATACCAAATCGTTGATCCTCTTCAGCACTTTGTACTCGTACTGCGCTTTCCCATGCTCTCTTAAGCTCCCCGTCCTCTACCTGGAAGGATTTCCATTGGGCTCACAAATTCTTAAGAGCTGGTCTTCTGTCGGAAACTTCCTGCCATTGAGGTGTATCTCCAGCTTGTTTCCATTCCATTATGGGTCCTTCTGCAGCTCCCTAAGATCTTCAAGAATCTATCCATCTTCTGGCTGGACAGACGTGACCCTTATATCCAGTATCTTCCTCAACTCGTCTGCAGTGTTTGCAATCCCCACAAAGTCTTCTGGATACAGCGTCAGAGTTGTTATACTGTGGCCCCGGTCGATGATGCACCTTAAAGTGATACTGTTGGAGCCTTTCTAACCATCTAGCGGTCTGCCCCCCCACGTTCTTCATTTAGAGTAACCAAGAAAGCGCCTACATTTTGTTACGCTGCCTCCCTCTTAAGCAGAGATCGTCCCAATCAGTCACTTTGCCACTATTTTTGCACATTTGAGTCATCTTGGTCCTGAAGCTACGCTGGATCCTGTATAGTAAGCCCTTGATCCTCTTCATCACTTTGTACTTTACCTGGAGGGATTTCCATTGGACCCACAAATTCTTAAGAGCTGGACTTCTGTTGGAAACTTTTTGCCATTCAGGTCTATCTCCAGCTTCTCTTCATTTCAATATGAATCTGATATTAGCATCGCTCTTCTGTAGCTCCCAGATCTTCAAGAGTCCATCCATCTTCTGGGTGAACAGACGTGACTCTTATATCCAGCATGTCATCATGATCCTCAACTCGTCTGCAGGATTTACAATCCCCACAAGGTCTTCTGGACAAAACGTCAGAGTTGTTATGCTGTCGTCCCGGTCGATGATGCACCTTAAAGTGATACTGTTGGAGCCTTTCTAACCATCTAGCGGTCTGCCCCTCCACGTTCTGCATTTAGAGTAACCAAGAAAACGCCTACATTTTGTTACACTGCCTCCCTCTTAAAACTGATAGTTCCAATCAGTCACTTCACCACTCTATTTGCACATTTTAGTCATCTTGGTCCTGAAGCTACGCTGGATCCTGTATACTAAGCCCTTGATCTTCTTCATCACTTTGTACTTTACCTGGAGGAATTTCCATTGGACCCACAAATTCTTAAGAGCTGGACTTCTGTCGGAAACTTCTTGCCATTAAGGTCTAGCTCTAGCTTCCCTCCATTTTAAGATGGGTCCAATATCAGCATCGCTCTTCTGTAGCTCACAGATCTTCAAGAGTCCATCCATCTTCTGGCTGAACAGACGTGACCCTTATATCCAGCATGTCATCATGATCCTCCACTCGTCTGCAGGGTTTACAATCCCCACAAGGTCTTCTCGACAAAGCGTCAGCGTTATTATGTTGTCGTCCCGGTCGCTGATGCATCTTAAAGTGATACTATTGGAGCCTTTCTAACCATCTAGCGGTCTGCCCCTCCACGTTCTTCATTTGGAGTAACCAAGAAACCACCTACATTTTATAACACTGTCTCCCTCTTAAGACTGATCGTCCCAATCAGTTACTTCGCCACTATATTTGCACATTTTAGTCACCTTGGTCCTGAAGCTACGCTGGATCCTGTATACTAAGCCCTTGATCCTCTTCATCACTTTGTACTTTACCTGGAGGGATTTCCATTGGACCCACAAATTCTAAAGAGCTCGACTTCTGTTGGAAACTTTTTGCCATTCAGGTCTATCTCCAGCTTCTCTTCATTTTAATATGGGTCCAATACATCCATCGTCTGTCCATCCATCTTCTGGCTGGACAGACGCAACCCTTATATCTAGCATGTCCTTATGGTCCTCAACTCGTCTGCAGTGTTTGCAATCCCCACAAGGTCTTCTGGGCAAAGCGTCAGAGTTGTTTTGCTGTCGTCCCAGTCGATGATGCACCTTAAAGTAATACTGTTGGAACCTTCTAGCCGTCTGCCCCTCCATGTTCTTCATTTAGAGTAACCAGGAAAGCGCCAAATGATCTGTTCTAATGAGGAATTCTTGTCCATACAAATACTTGTGGAAGTGCTCCACAGCCTCCACTGTCGCAAGAAGTTCCTTCCTGGTGGTGCAATAATTCCTCTCCGGCTTTATCAGAATCTTGCTGTAATATTCGATCATTCTTTCTTCACCATCTTGAACTTAACGCAGCACAGCCCCAATGCCAACGTTGAAGGCGTCTGTGTCTAACCATTCTACTGGAGATAAGCCAAGATAGGGCTTGTGCACAAGGAGGACTTCAGTTTTTGAAAAGCGGTATCACAATCTGGAGTCTAGACAGACGGCGTTCTTCCTTTCGTTAGTCGGTGTAATGACGCAGCGATGTTGGCGAAACCTTTCACAAATCTTCTGTAATAGGTGCATAACTGAGGTAACTCCTTAGCTCATGTTTATCTTTGGGTCTTAGTCAGTACTAGATATGGGTAGCGCAGAGATATTTGGTGAATTAACTCAGTAACTCAAGCGCAACAGACTGAGTTGGCGCATTGAGCTAACTCAAAGTGAGTTAACTCAGTCGGCGCAATGAAATGAGTTGGCGCAATTGCAGGGCGCAGCGCAGTATTACACATCACTAAGTCAGCCACCGATTGTTTGAATCTTGCTGATAGTTGTTTCTACTCCTGCGGCTGATACAGTGTGGCCCAAGAATTCTACTTTCCTTTGGAACAAAGAGCACTTCTTCGGATTAAGTTAGCTTGCTTTAACCTATCGAAGACTTCTTGAAGATTTTCGAGATGTTCTTTAAAACTCTTGCCCATCACCATGACTCATATAAGTAAACCAAGCAGGTTTTCCAACTGAGTCGTCGAAGTAACAGTTCCATTAGACCTTCGAAAGTAGCCAGGATATTGTATAGTCCAGAAGGCATAACCGTGAACTAATTATCCACTCCCAGATGAAAAAGCTGTCTTCTCTTTGTCATCGCGTCTACGCTCACTTGCCAATATCCACTTTTCAAGTCCAAAGTTGACCAGGTGGATCCAGACAAGGTTGTTAGGGTGTCATCAATCCTTGGCAACAGGTAACTCTTCTTCTAAGTGACGTCGTTTAATTTCCGGTAGTACACACAGAATCTTCTTGAGCCGTCCTTCTTTGTAACCAAGACTACAGGGGAAGACCATGAACTATTAGACCGCTCGATGACTCCATCCTTCATCATCTTTTTAACTAGTCCAGCGACTTCATCTGGCTTGGCCACAGGTAATCTTCTTGGGGGTTGACAAATAGGTGTTTCATCGCCGGTGTTGATTTTGTGTCGAACTACGTCCGTCCTTGGTCTCCATCGGTAAAAGCACCGTGGTTTTTCTTTAGAAATGCTCTAGCTAGAACTGCCTCTTCCTTAGACAGATGTTTTAAGTCCACGTCCAACTTGACTTGCCCAATATGATAACGAAGGCTTCCACGGCCAGAGTCAGTACAGGATATACTTCTTCCGTGTCAAAGAACTACTAAAAGTGTTCGACGTTTCGCCCACCATCGTAGGGGGGCTTCTCCAGGAACAAAGAAAGAAAAATAGATGAAAAGAGGAATATGAGGGAATATGCAAAAAAGAAAAAAAAATAAAAAGGCCAATTTCAAAACATCAGAGCATGGTAAATCAGTATGTCCACCATACCAGAGGCGAAACTCTTCTGAATTGAAAATTGGTACATTTTCCCTCATATTTTTCTTTTCATTTTTTTCTTTTCTTTGTTCCTGAAGAAGCCCCCTACGATGGTGGGCGAAACGTCGAACACTTTTAGTAGTTCTTTGACATGGTCCAATCCTGGAAGAAGTGTATCCTGTACTGACTTGTCCAATCTTCGTACACACAATTGTCACCCAAGGAGCTTATTGTGACTGCCGAGGTACAGACTGCCAGAGTAATACACTTCTTGATTGAGCGTGCTGTTGGAAATACGTTGGGGCAACTCTCACAGGTACCTTCTGAGATGTTCCAACCACCCTATATCAAATTTTTCTAGAAAAATTCCTTACTAAATTTTATAACTAGAGTTTGTTACAGTATTATATTGCTGGTTTTGTTAATTACAAAAATCCCCGTTTAGGTTAGAATTTTCAGACAGCAGATTCTGCAAAAAGAAGAATTCTCTAGACAAAATTGAAATTTTGAAGAATCTTGAAGTATTCCAAATTGGGTTTTTGAAAAGAAGTCGAAATATTACAAAAGAAATCAAAAATATGCAAGGAATCTAATTTTATAAATGGAAATTCTGAATTTTGGGGGAACGGACTGGTCTTTGGTTATCTTCAAAAATTGAAACACAAATCTTGTCCCCTGAAACCAACAAAAATTTAAAAAGAAAGCAACCTTTGTTGTGTTTTTAATTCTTTTTTGGTTTCAGGGGACAAGATTTGTATTTCAATTATCGAAATTCTGAGAAAAGATTATTTTTTTAAATAGGAAATATTTTGAAAAAATTCGTGTAAATATAATGATTTTTTTGCGTGCAATCCAAATAAAATTTTTAATGCCCATTGTTACCACTTTAGAGGTTTTATAGCTAACACCCGTGCAAAATTTTATGCTTCTAGACCCACTATTTTAGGCTCTACTTCATCTATCAGTAGCTTAGAGATTTATTAAATAATTGTCCAATCATCTTTTTAGTCTTTTAAATTTTATTTAGGTGATTTTATTCAAGAGGAAATGTTAAACCCTCGGAGTTTCTCAATCTAGTGAGGAGGTTTGTTTAATTTGTCTTTTTTGCCTCTAACGCTTTCCCTCAATTCTTTGCTGTTGCCCAAGTTGGTGAAGTAGGTTACCACCGGGGCCACGAAACTCAGCCTGTCTTCTCTGTCCTCGCTAGCCGACGATCGTAGAGAATTTCTCATACTTTCGCTGGCACTTAAAATTATTTGTCACTTTTTATTACATATTTCTCTACTGAAAATATTACGGCAACAAAATTTTGGCGAATAAGGTTTGATGCTAGTTTAGCCTTCGAATGCTGCAGGATTCAATTGTCAATAAATTGTTTGAACGGATTTTGGCACAGTTAACTTTAGTCGACGTTAGAGTGTTTCGATTTCATTTCGAAATTTTGAAATTAACATTTTAACTTTATTCTTGAATGCAGAATATAAAATTTGAATTTCATGTAGCACATCTAGCACGGTCCAACCATCTTTTTAGTCTTCTCAGTTTTATTTGGGTGATTTCAAGGGGAAAAGTTAAACCCTCGGAGTTTGTCAGTCTAGTTAGGGAGTTTGTTTAATTTGTCTTTTTCGCCTCTTGCCTCAATTTTTTGCTACTGCGCAAGTTAGTGAAGCTGGTTACCACCGGGGCCACGAAACTCAGCCTGTGACATATCTCCTCTGTCCTCGCTAACCGACGATCGTAAAGAATTTTTGATACTTTCGTTGGCACTTAAAATTACTTGCTCGCTAGCCGACAATCGTAGAGAATTTTTCAAAATTACTTGTCACTTTTTAATACATATTTCTCTACTGAGAATATTACGACAACAATGTTTGGGCGAATAGGGTTCGATATTAGTTTAGCCTTCGAATGCTGCAGAACTCAATTGTCAATGGATTGTTTGAACGGATTTCGCCACGGTTAACTTTAGACGATGTTAGAGTCTTTCGATTTCATTTCGAAATTTTGAAATTCACTTTTTAACTTTATTCTTGAATACAGAACGTAAAATTTGAATTTTATGGGACACATTTAGCACAGTCCAACCATATTTTTAGTCTTTTAAGTTTTATTTGGGTAATTTTATTCCAGGGGAAACGTTAAACTCTCGGAGTTTGTCAGTCTAGTTAGGGGGTTTGTTTGATTTGTCTTTTTCGCCTCCAACGGCTTGCCTCAATTCTTTGCTGGTGCGCAAGCTAGTGAAGCAGGTTACCACCGGGGCCACAAAACTCAGCCTGTAACATATCTCCTCTGTTCTCGTTAGCCGACGATCGTAGAGAATTGTTCATACTTACGTTGGCACTTAAAATTACTTGTCACTTTTTAATTCAAATTTCTCTACTGAAAATATTACAACAAAACTTTGACGAATAAGGTTTGATGCTAGTTTAGCCTTCGAATGCTGCAGGACTCAATTGTCAATGAATTGTTTGAACGAATTTCGGCACGGTTAACTTTAGTCGATGTTAAAGTGTTTCGATTTCATTTTGAAATTAACTTTTTAACTTTACTGTTGAATACAGAATGTAAAATTTAAATTTCATGTAGCACATCTAGCACAGTTCAACCATCTGTTTAGTCTTTTAAGTTTTATTTAGGTGATTTTATTCAAGGGGAAATGTTAAACTCTCAGAATTTTGTCAGTCTAGTTAGGAGATTTGTTTAATTTGTCTTTTTCGCCTCTAACGCTTTGCCTCAATCCTTTGCTGCTGCGCAAGTTAGTGAAGCAGGTTACCACCGGGGCCACGAAACTCAGCCTGTAACATATCTCCTCTGTCTGCCGACGATTGTAGAGAATTTTTTATACTTTCTTTGGCACTTATAATTACTTGTCACTTTCTAATACATATTTCTCTATTGAAAATATTACGACAACAATGTTTTGGCGAATAGGGTTCGATGCTAATTTAGCCTTCGAATGCTGCAAAACTCAATTGTCAGTGGATTATTTGAACAAATTTTGGAACGGTTAACTTTAGTCGATGTTAGAGTGTTTCGATTTCATTTCGAAATTTTGAAATCAACATTTTAACTTTATTCTTGAATACAGAATGTAAAATTTGAATTTCATGTAGCACATCTAGCACGGTCCAGCCATCTTTTTAGTCTTTTCAGTTTTATTTAGGTGGTTTTTTTCAAAGGGAAATGTTAAACCTTCGGAATTTTATCAGTCTAGTTAGGAGATTTGTTTAATTTATCTTTTTCGCCTCTAAGGCTTTGTCTGAGTTTTTTGCTGCTGCTCAAGTTAGTGAAGCTGGTTACCACCGGGGCTACGAAACTCAGCCTGTAACATATCTCCTCCGTTCTTGGTAGCCAACGATAGTAGAGAATTTTTCATGCTTTCGTTGGTACTCAAAATTACTTGTCACTTTTTAATATATATTTCTCTACTGAAAATATTACGGCAACAATGCTTTCGGGAATAGGGTTCGATGCTAGCTTAGCCTTTGAATGCTACAGGACTCAATTGTTAATGGATTGTTTGAACGAATTTCGGCACGGTTAACTTTAGTCGATCCGATTTCATTTCGAAATTTTGAAATTAACATTATAACTTTATTCTTGAATACAGAATGTAAAATTTGAATTGCATGTAGCACATCCAGCACAGTCCAACCATTTTTTTAGTCTTTTAAATTTTATTTGTAGTTAAGAGGTTTGTTTTATTTGCCTTTTTCACCTCTAAGGCTTTACCTCAATTCTTTGCTGGTGCACAAGTTAGTGAAGCAGGTTACCATCGGGGCCACGAAACTCAGCGCCTGTAACATATCTCCTCTGTCCTCGCTAGCCGACAATCGTAGAGAATTTTTCATACTTTCGTTGACACTTAAAATTAGTTGTCACTTTTTAATACACAAAAAAAAATTACTGTAACAATGTTTTGGCGAATAGAGTTCGATTCTAATTTAGCCTTCGAATGCTGCAGAACTCTATCGTCAATGGATTGTGTGAGCGGATTTCGGTACGGTTATCTATGAACGAATTTAGGCACAATTAACATTAGTCGATGTTGGAGCCTTTTGATGTCCTATCGAAATTTTAAAATTACTTTATTCTTAAATATAGAATTTAAAATTTGAATTTAAGAATTGAAATACAAATCTTGTCCCCCGAAACCAAGAAAGATTGTTGTTATTTTTAATCTTTCTTGATTTCAGGGGGACAAGATTTGTATTTCAATTTTTGAAGATAACCAGCGACCAGTTCGTTTCACCAAAATTTGAATTTGAGGTCCACAAAGTGATTTTGAAGTTAAAATTGTAAATGAAAAATTATTTCTTAAAGTTATCAAATTTCTAGAAAAAATTATAAACTTCAGAAAAAGTTTCAAGTCTACTTAACTTAACATTCTAAGCACTGAGTGACCGACAACGCACAGCCTAAACGGCTGGGTATAGGGGCACGAAAAATTCACACGAATTTGCCCCGTAATACATAGGTGAGCCCCAAGAAATTTTTTTTAAAAAATTTAGCTTCTAAGGGGATAAAAATGGGCATTAAACGCTACGCAATGTTTACGTAATACGGTTGTATTTAAAGTTGCCTACCCCCGTTAACTCATCACTTTAGTTTATTTTTCTTTTTTTATATTTTAAAGAATTTTTATTTTTAAGCATTTCTTCCTCATTGTTCCCTTTTCATGTTATGCACTGCTGACGGGCTCAAATGAGAGCGAAACATCGATGTCCAGTGCTACAACCTTTTTTATTTATTTTTTGTATTTTCCTAATTTATCAAAAAAACTCTCTCTGAAGATGACAGCTTGGCTGTCGAAACGCGTTAGAGCAACCTTTGTTGTGTTTTTTAATCTTTCTTGGTTTCAGGGGACAAGTTCTGTGTTTCAATTTTTGAAGATAACCAAGGACCAATCCATTCCATCAAAAAAACAAATTTTTATTTTTTCCATATCTAAATTTTGGTCTCCTATTTTTCATTATTCCTATTCTATGTAAAATAAACTAACCTCTTAATTTGTGAACTGTCATGAAGTGACGTTTTCAATAAATTTAAATATCACGTAGTCGCATTTCAAAAACTGTTTAGAAAATTGTCAACAAACCATAAAAATTTAAATATTTCCAAACTGGGCCGAAGAAATGTTAAATAAATTGAAAAAAATCATCACTTTCGATTATAATATTATTAGTGAATTACTCCCTGCATGGGGCACAAATATAAATTATTCTTATATTCAATTAAAATGTTTAAGTGATGGGTGTTTTCTAGCAATTGGTGATTTCTCCAATTCTTAATACAGGTTTTTTTTTTGATTTTGTCCCAAAACAATGAAAATGTTGGCACTAAAAGTAAAACGTTGAGTAAGAAATAAAATGTTGAAGATTTTTCGAATGACGTAGAGGCTTTCGAACTCCCTGCACAATTTTCATGTGTAATTAATTCGAAAATATTTAACCATGTATTAGATTAATTACCGAACACTCTTTAAATCGTCAGAACATTCAGTAGTTTTTACTGCATCTATTTAATAAAACTCTAACATTGACTGACAGACAAGGTACATGGGTGCCTACAGGAATGAAGCACTGGTCCTTTGTTATCTTCAAAAATTGAAATACAAATTTTGTCCCCTGAAGCCAAGAAAGATATATGTCTGAAGATGATAGCTTGGCTATCGAAACGCGTTAGAGCAACCCCTGTTGTGTTTTTTAATCTTTCTTAGTTTCAGGGGACAAGTTTTTCATTCCACTTTTTACAAGAATGAAATTTTGAACACAAAAATTACTTATAACGTAGGTCAGCACCAAGGCAAGATTTTTCAAAATTCAACTTTTAAGGGCTTTAGGGCATCGAAACTCTAAAAAAAGTTGGCAATAAATAATACACACCACTGGATTTAGAGTTGCCTGTACGCGTTAACCATTTACTGAAAGTATATGGCGTCAGATACTGAAAGTATGTGGCGTCAGATACTGAAAGTATATAGCGTCAGATACTGAAAGTATATGGCGTCAGATACTGAAAGTATATGGCGTCAGATACTGAAAATATATGGCGTCAGATACTGAAAGTATATGGCGTCAGATACTGAAAGTATATGGCGTCAGATACTGAAAGTATATGGCGTCAGATACTGAAAGTATATGCCGTCAGATACTGATAGTATATGACGTTAACTCATCACTTTGACCGTATCACATATTTTCGTCACGGCGCGGCGGTGTTTACTTTGCTTATCGCATTTCTTATTTTCGGCCACTAGAAAACTGAAAGTATTTATTCTGCTGCAGAATAAAACACGTTGATAATACATGACGTCGTTTTAACCACAATTTGACCGATTCGAGGGTTTTGATGCATCAAAATGGAAATGTCGGCCGGAGAAGAAAAGACTTTAAAACACACGAGGTGAAAAGGAGGGTATGCGTAGCGCAAGTTACTCAAAAATTAATTCTTTAACGTTTGAGAAAATTCTAATGGTTCCTAAAGTGTAATCTCATCAGGTACACGACTAGTACATTATTAGAAATCTGCAGAATCGAATTAAAGTTTTTATCTTTCGGAAGTTTTATTCGCTTAGAGAGAAGTTGAGTAGTAAACAGATGTGTTTGTAAGTCGGCAACGTGAAGCAGACATTTCTACTTCATATTTAATTTGGAGCTGTCAGGGAAGTTTTATTGCCTTAAGAAACGTTCCATTTCTTTTTTGCATCTGCTGATGTCAGAATGTAAATACTGAACGGAAATTGCGTGACGCCTCAAGCGTCCACTTTTAAAAATATTCAGTTCCAGAATAAATTAATTAGTTACAATCGGAATTGCCTTTGGTTACACTTATACACGTGTTGCCTTCAAATATGCCGCCTTATTCATATGTGTTACTCTTAATTACTGTAATACCTCTTGGCTGAAATATCGAAAGACTAAAGACTCTTTTATGTAACACTGATGCAATTTTAATATCATAAGACGTCAATTGGAAAATAATAAATTTTCTTTTAAAGTGGCTGTCGAGCTAAATACATGTTTGATAGATTTGATAAAATGTTTCTGGCTCCTAACAATAGCGTGTCAGTTAAATGTCTTAGAATTATACCTCGATATCATTTAGTTCCCTAACGGGTTGTGATAATAAATTATACCAATTTATTCGTGCCAAATTACCCTCATTTATTTAGTGGAGAAATGCAGACGTTTGAATTACTCGAAAAGTTAACAGTTTCAAATATTCCCATTTCGAATACTTTTATTTCAAATAGGAAGGGTACATTATTGCCACTAGAATGATCCAATAAACGGTTATGGGTACATAAATATAACTTACTTGATACAAGTTTTCCAATCTTATCTTCGAGCATGACTTCTATGCAGGGATTTAGTTAGATTGGATGCCGTCTTTAAACTTATATTTAGTAGAAAATCCTTAGTTGGTAGTTGCTGACCAACTCTGAGTTTCCATGCTAACTTCCACACTGTATTTAGTACGTGATCGGCAAGAAGATGCATTTTAAATCGAGTATTTGGCCCTACTAGATTACTTTTTATTGATATTGGTTGGTTAACCGAAGTATGTTATTTTTAAGTGTGCTTGGCGAAGCTTCGAGCTTGGAGATTTAAAAAAAATGGAAATTCCAATCTTTGGAGGTCTGAACAGGACTAATGCAATCAAGGACATTATGAAGAAATGCTTAATAGCGGTAATGGATTCAAGTTTTTAATATGTTCTATTAATTCGGTGCCAATGTAGCAGCAAATTATTGAGCTTGACAATGTCAATATAGCTGGCGAAATAGGTACCGTGAAATTATCAATAATAAAGAACAAACAGTTCAGCACCTAATATCATTTTCGTGTAATAGAATTTTACTTAAAAAGAGAATTAATGGGGGAAATAGTGAAATGTGGTTGTGGTGTTTAACATTTGTTCTTGCCGCACCTTTTCATATCGTGGCAATTCTGTCTGGCGCAGTGTCTCCCTGCAGCTCCATATCCAGTGATGTATGGGCAGCACACATTGCACTAGATGGAACGCAATATGTCCGTTCGAGAAAGGCAATAACCATTAGGTTCCCAGAAAACTGCCCCATTCCACATGACACGACTGGCGAATATACCGAAATTTATATCCGCCCGAATATAAGATAAGTGGACTAGTTCATTTTTATGTTCCTGCCAGACGCATCGTTTATATTTGAATAACCTTACGATTTTCCGCTTAATTATTCATTTGGGACATTCCTCACTCAGCCTTAAAATAAAAAAAATATTATACAGGACGTTGCATGAGGAATGGGACAATGTAATATCTCAGAAAAAACAATGTGAAAATGCAGTGTCAGGTTATTCCATGGGGAACGCATTAGCAAGTATAAAAATTTGAATATTCTTTTTTTGGTGGAACGGACTGGTCCTTGGTTATTTTCAACAATTGAAATACAGAACTTGTACCCTGACACCAAAAAGGATTAAAAAACACAACAAAGGTTTATCGAAACGCGTTAGAGCAAACCTTTGTTGTGTTTTTTAATCTTTCTTGGTTTCAGGGAACAAGTTCTGTATTTCAATTTTTGAATATTCCTTCTATTTTTTTTATTTGTATTTCAATTTCTTCTTTACTTCTAGATGGCAGCAAGGAAAAAGAAATTTAAATGAGACGTCTTATTTTTTACTGTTTATTTCAATTATTTACAACCTTTTTGACACTGAAACATATACCAACTTCAGTTCCACGACATACAATATGTACTGTACTCCAAAAAAATAGAAAAACAAATTGGGCATAAAATACTTGGAAAATTTCAATAAAAAAGAGAAAAGTTTGAGAAAAAAATGGGAATTTTACACAGATAGTCAAATTTTGGAACAATAGTCACATTTTGAGAAAAATCATTTACCAAAAAGACCACTTTTAAAGAAAATATCGAAATTTCGAAAAAAAAGG
The DNA here is from genome assembly GCA_028583605.1 of Dastarcus helophoroides. Classification (NCBI taxonomy): domain Eukaryota; kingdom Metazoa; phylum Arthropoda; class Insecta; order Coleoptera; family Bothrideridae; genus Dastarcus; species Dastarcus helophoroides. The sequence goes on along the minus strand of CM053327.1, from coordinate 41,374,524 downwards.
ACGAATTTTAAGGATCAAGTTTGGTGGAACGGACTGGTCCTTGGTTATCTTCAAAAATGGAAATACAGAACTTGTCCCCTGAAACCAAGAAAGATTAAAAAACACAACAGAGGTTGGCTCTAAGGCGCTACGATAGCCAAGCTATCATTTTCAGAGAGATACTTTGAGGTCTAGAGCAACCTTTGTTGTGTTTTTTAATCTTTCTTGGTTTCAGGGGACAAGTTCTGTGTTTGAATTTTTTAAGGATCAAGTTGAAATTTCCAAAAACAAAAACGACTTTTGAAAACACTAGTAATTTCGAGAAGATAATTATTACAAAAAAAGAAGAATTAGAAAGACAAACTCACTTTCAGAAATATTAAATATCGAAATTTGAAAAAAACATGAAAATTTTTACAAACTTTAAAAGAACAGTTATTTTTGAAGAATTTTTTTAAGGATCAAGTTGAAATTTCCAAAAACAAAAACGACTTTTGAAAACACTAGTAATTTCGAGAAGATAATTATTACAAAAAAAGGCGAATTAGAAAGACAAACTCACTTTCAGAAATATTAAATATCGAAATTTGAAAAAAACATTAACATTTTTACAAACTTTAAAAGAACAGTTATTTTTGAAGTCAGGTTCTAGAAATTAAAAATTTCGAAAAATTGGGAAAATTTGGAGAAAACAGTCGAAATTTTAAGTACAACTTTCAAAATTAAACAAAATTGGAAATTTTACAGAGAAAGCCACATTTCGAAAAAAAGTCGAATTTTGCGAATAAAAGATAAATAAAAATGACAAATTTCATAAAAAAAGTCGAAATTTCGATAAAAGGACGAATTTTGAGAAAAAAAGACGAAACAATGTAGATTTCGCACAAAAAATCAAATTTTGAGTATAAATTAGTCCTTTTGAAAACGACGAATCTTAAAAGGTCGAAAGGGATCAGATTTTTTGCGATAAAATCGAAATTTCGAAAAAAAGACAAATTTTGAGGATCAAAGTTCCAAAAACAAAAACGAATTTTGGAAGCACTCAAAATTTCGAGACGATAAATATTTCGAAAAAAGCGAATTTCTAAGAAAAACTCGTTATTTCCAGAAATATTAAATATTAAATTTTGAGAAAAACATGAAAATTTCGACAAAATGACAAACTTTAAAAAACAGTTATTTCTGAAATCAGATTGTAGAATTTAAGAATTTCCAAAAAAAAAAGGTGGGAAATTTTGAATAAAGCATTCGAAATTAACAAAAATTGGAAATTTTCCAGAGAAGCGAACAAAGAGGACAACTTTTGGAAAAAGAGTCAAAATTTCGAGAAAAGGAAGAAATTCGAGAAAAAAAGACGAAACAACGGAGATATTACAGAAAAACTCAAATTTAAAAATTGAATTTTGAGAAAATTATAAAAATTTCGGCAAAGTGACAAAATTTAAGAAAACAGTTATTTCTGAAGTCAGATTGTAGAAGTTAAGAATTTTCAAAAAAAAAGGGGGGGAAATTTCGAGAAAACAGTCGAAAATTCGAATAAAACATTCCAAATTTAAATAAATTGAAAATACTTCAGAGAAGGTCACATTTTACAATTTTGCGAATAAAAGCGAAACAAGACGACCAATTTTGAAAAAATAGTTGAAATTTCCAGAAAAGGAAGAAATTCGAGAAAAAAAGACGAAACAATGTAGATGTAGCACAAAAACTCAAATTTAAAGATTGAAATGGTCTTTAGGAAAACGACAAATCTTAAAAAATCGAAATTTTGAGAACTAGATGAATTTCAACGAAAAAGTTGAGATTTACAATAACTTAAATGATCAGAATTTTTGCAATAAAATCGAAATTTCGAAAAAAAAAGACTTATTTCAAGGATCAAATCTAAATTTTAAAAATTAAAGATGAATCTTGAAAACACTCGAAATTTCGAGAAGAAAAAAGTGAATTTCTAAGAAAAACTCGTTATTTCCAGAAATATTAAATATTGAATTTTGAGAAAAACATGAAAATTTCGACAAAATCACAGACTTTAAGAAAACAGTTACTTCTGAAGTCAGATTGTAGAAGTTAAGAATTTCCAAAAAAAAAGAGAAAATTTCAAGAAAACAGTCGAAATTTCGAATACAACATTCAAAATAAAAAAAATTGAAAATTTTCCAGAGATGGTCACATTTTCACAAAAAAGTCAAATTTTGCGAATAAAAGCGAAACAACAAGACAAATTTTGGAAAAAGTGTCGAAATTTCGAGCAAAGGAAGAAATTCGAGAAAAAAAGACGAAACAATGGAGATGTCGCACAAAAACTCAAATTTAAAGATTGAAATAGTCTTTAAGAAAACAAAAAATCTTAAAAAATCGAAATTTTGAAAACAAGATGAATTTCAACGAAAAAGTTAAGATTTCCAATTACGTAAGGGATCAGATTTTTTGCGATAAACTCGAAATTTCGAAAAAAAGACGAATTTCGAGGATCAAATCTAAATTCCCAAAAAATAACGAATTTTGAAAACACTCGAAATTTCGAGAAGATAATTATTTCAAAAAAAGCGAATTTCTAAGAAAAACTCTTTATTTTCAGAAATATTAAATATTAAATTTTGAGAAAAATATGAAAACTTCGACAAAATGACAAACTTTAAGAAACCAGTTATTTCTGAAGTCAGATTGTAAAAGTTGAGAATTTCCAAAAAAAAGGGGGACATTTCTAGAAAACAGTCGAAATTTCGAATAAAACATTCGAAATTAAAAAAATTTGAAATTCTCCAGAGAAGGTTACATTTTGCAATTTTGCGAATACAAGCGAAACAAAGACGACAAATTTTGAAAAAACAGTCGAAATTTCGAGAAAACGGAAAAATTCGAGAAAAAAAGACGAAACAATGTAGATGTAGAACAAAAACTCAAATTTAAAGATTGAAATGGTCTTTAGGAAAACGACAAATCTTAAAAAATCGAAATTTTGAAAACTAGATGAATTTCAACGAAAAAGTCGAGATTTACAATAACTTAAAGGATCAGATTTCTTGCAATAGAATCGAAATTTCGAAAAAAAGATGAATTTCGAGGATCAAATCCAAATTTTCAAAATTAAAGACAAATTTTGAAAACACTCGAAATTTCGAGAAGATAAATATTTCGAAAAAAGCGAATTTCTAAGAAAAACTCGTTATTTCCAGAAATATTAAATATCGATTTTTGAAAAAAATATGAAAATTTTCACAAAATGACAAACTTTAAGAAAACAGTTATTTCTCAAGTCACATTGTAGAGGTTAAGAATTTCCAATAAGAAAAGTGGAAATTTCGAGAAGACAGTCGAAGTTTCGAATAAAACTTTCGAAATTAAAAAGAATTTGAAATTCTCCAGAGAAGGTCACATTTTGCAATTTTGTGAATATAAGCGAAACAAAGAAGACAAATTTTAGAAAAACAGTTGAAATTTCGAGAAAAGAAAGAAATTCGAGAAAAAAACGAGAGAATGGAGATGTAGCACAAAAACTCAAATTTAAAGATTGAAATAGTCTTTAGGAAAAGGACAAATCTTAAAAAATCGAAATGAAGAATTTGAACAAAAATGTTAAAATTTTCAATAACGTAAGGGATCAGATTTTTTGCGATAAAATCGAAATTTCGAAAAAAAAGGAAAATTTTGAGAATCAAAACTAAATTTCTAAAAAAAATGAATTTTGATAACACTCGAACTTTCGGGAAGATAAATATTTCAGAAAAATCGAATTTCTAAGAAAAACTCGTTATTTCAAGAAATATTAAATATTGAATTTTGGGAAAAATATGAAAATTTCGACAGAATGACAAAATTTAAAAAAACAGTTATTTCTGAGGTCAGATTGTAGGAGTTAAGAAGACATTTCGAGAAAACTGTCGAAGTTTCGAATAAAACATTCCAAATTAAAAAAAAATGAAAATTTTTCCGAGAAGGTCACATTTTTACAAAAAAGTCAAATTTTGCGAATAAAACCGAAACAAAGAAGACAAATTTTGGAAAAACAGTCAAAATTTCGAGAAAAGAAAAAAATTCGAGAAAAAAAAGACGAAACAATGGAGATGTAGAACAAAAACCCAAATTTTAAGATTGAAATAGTCTTTAGGAAAAAGACGAATCTTAAATATCAAAATTTTGAGAACAAGATGAATTTCAACGAAAAAGTTGAGATTTACAATAACGTAAGGGATCAGATTTTTTGCGATAAAATTGAAACTTCAAAAAAAAAGACGAATTTTGAGGATCAAATCTAAATTTCCAAAAAGAAAAACGAATGTCGAAAACACCCGAAACTTCGAGAAGATAAATATTTCAAAATAAGGCGAACTTAAAAAAAAAACTTGTTAATTCCAGAAATATTAAATATCGAATTTTGAAAAAAACAAGAAAATTTCAGGGGACAAGTTCTGTATTTCAATTTATGAAAATTTCGACAAAATGACAGACTTTAAGGAAACAGTTATTTCTGAAGGCAGATTGTGGAAGTTAAAAATTTTGAAAGAAGAAGGAAGTTTTGAAAAAACATTCGAAATTTCAAATAAAACATTCGAGATTCAAAAAAATGGGAAATCTCCAGAAAAACTAACATTTTGGGAAAAAAATAGAATTTTGCGAATAGAGTCGAAATAAAAAAGACACATTTTGAAAAAGTGGTCGAAATTTCGATAAAAGGACCAATTTCGAGAAAAAAAGACAAAACAATGGAAATTTCACACAAAAAGTCCAATTTTAAGAATAAAATAGTCTTTATGAAAACGACGAATCTTAAAAGGTCGAAATTTTGAGAACAAGATGAATTTCAACAAAGAGGTTGAGATTGCCAATTACGTAAGGAATCAGACTTTTTACATAAACTCGAAATGTTGGAAAAAAAGACGAATTTTGAGGATCAAATCTAAATTTTCAAAAATAAAAACGAATTTTGAAGACACTCGAAATTTCGAGAAGATAAAAATTTCAAAAGATAGGCAAATTTCGAAAAAAAACTCGTTATTTTTAGAAATATTAAATAACGAATTTTGAAAAAAAACATGAAAATTTCGACAAAATGACAATCTTTAAGAAAACAGTTATTTCTGAAGTCAGGTTCTAGAAGTTCAAAGTTTCGAAAATAGGGGGAAATTTCGAGAAAACAGTCGAAACTTCGGATAGAACATTCGAAATTAAAAAAAAAAATTGGAAATTTTCCAGAGGTCACATTTTGAGAAAAGAGTCGAAATTTGCAAATAAAGTCAAAATAAAAAAGGCAAATTCTAGAAAAACAGTCAAAATATCGCGAAAGGGACAAATTTCAAGAAAAAAAAACAAAAGGGGGAAATTTTTCAGAAAAAGTCAAATTTTGAGAATAAAATAGTATTTATGAAAACGACGACTCTTTAAAAAAAGTAAGAAATTTTAAAAACAAGATGAATTTCAACAAAAAATTGAAATTTCCAATAACGTAAAGGATCAAATTTTTTGCGATAAAATCGAAATTTCGAAAAAAGTCAGATCTTGAGAAAAATATCAAAATTTCAAAGAAAGACAGGTTTTATAAAATATCAATCTTTCAAAAAATCAATAAATTTCGAGGAAATAAACTGAAATTTCCAATGCCAAAAACGAATCATGAAAAAAATCAAAATTTCGAGAAAAAATCGAAATTTCGAGAAAAAAATCGAATCTTCGAGAAAAAAATTGAAATTTCAAGAAAAAATAGAAATTTTGAGAAAAAGAAAATTGAAATTTTGAAAAAGGTTCAAAAGTTCAAGAAAAAGATTGAAACAGCGAGAAAAAGATCAAAATTTGCAGGAGATTTGGTGAAAATTTCAAATATTGCCGAGAGAATCAAATTTTGAGAAAAGTTCGAAAAATGAGCGAATTTTGAAAAATAGTCGAAATTTTCCGGATGAATATCTCTTTATCTTACTCAGTGTGTATGATTCGATGTGAAAGGTAAATACAACTTATTTTTGGCGATATCCTGTGTCTTCTCTGCGAAGGAGTGTTATTTTCATTCATGTTTTATTAGCCTTTTCTTCACCAATTACTTCTTCCACAGTTCTCGATTTTTAGAACCTTCTCCTATGGGTAATCTTTAAGTGTTTTTCAGTGCTGTGTCCCAAATGGCTATTGACAAACAAAAATCCAACACAATCGCTTCTTGGGACAATCTATAAGATTGCCAATCCTTAACAGAAGGTCACTGAAATACAAATCTTGTCCCTTGAAACCAAGAAGATTAAAAAACACAACAAAGGTTGCTCTAACAGAAAATATCTCTCTGAAGATGATAGCTTGGCTATTGAAACGTGTTAGAGCAGTGTTTTTTAATCTTTCTTGGTTTCAAGGGACAAGAAGAAAGCTCTAACAGAGAGTATCTCTCTTAAGATGATAGCTTGGCTATAGAAACGCGTTAGGGCAACCCTTCTTGTGTTTTTTAATCTTTCTTGGTTTCAAGGGACAAGAAGAGAGCTCTAGCAGAGAGTATCTCTTTGAAAATGATAGCTTGGCTATCGAAACGCGTTAGAGCAACCTTTGTTGTGTTTTTTAATCTTTCTTGGTTTAAGGGAACGAGATTTGTATTTCAATTTTTGAAGTTAACCAAGTGCCAGTTTCACCAAAAAAGAAGAAGGTTACTGAAAATCTTATTTTTTGCATTTTGGGCATTTATCACCTCCTGTCTGTATATCCTATCTGCTGGTGCTTTGACGCCTTCATAAAACGTACAAATGAAATTAATTGTTCTTTTGTTCTGTAACTAATGATATCTTGAAGGTAATGGGTTGTAGTAATATATCAGAAACATTAGGATTACCTCGGGCGCGATCTGCGGAAATAAGATGGTTAAAGTTCAAATAAAATGCAAGTAACAAAAGGCCGCACCAGACCGTTTAACGGTAATCGCAATTTATCTTCACTTATCAAGCTCGAGCCGTGTAAGCAATGTTCATCACGATGACACCGGGCCCCCAGGATAGAAAAGGTTAGGAAGATAATTCATGAATAGCTTGACCTTTCCTATTTACCTGTCATCCTCCTTGGTAGTACATTTAAAGCAATTGATTTATAGCTACGGTTCTAGACATAATTTATACCTTACTAATTACCTGCCATAAGCTCTGCCTCTATTCCCAGCACGGTGCTTGCGTGAGATTTGCGTTTCTCCTTCGAAATATAAATTATAGGTTAACAGTCATCTATCACTGGCAATAATGCTGCTTTTTAGTCTCAAGCTTTCGTTTTTTACCTTGACTTTTTCCATAAATAATCTATAAGAGTGTCTTTTTTGCTGCTAGTATTCCGTTCGCGTCTATTTCATTAAAGATACATGCATCAGTAACGAGGCAATTTTTTTTTGTTTTGAGTTTAATCCACTCGCAAAGGGTAACCCCATTATGCCTTCAAAACACTGCGAGTAGGATGTAGAAACAAGGATAGATGGCGATACAAGGATCGGTTGTAATTTTTGGGGAAAATTCCTCTCGGTAACGAGTTCCATAGCTTGGAAGTTCTATAGAAAAAAGAGTCTCCGTAGACAGAAGTCCTCGCTGTGTCAAGCTGAACCGCACAGGAATTTGCTGTCTCCGATTGTCTTGTATGCCTTAAAAATCTTACCCTTGGGGGGATCAACCCTATTAGTTCTTGCCATGTTATATTTTAATGCTCAATTTGAAAAATATGATCAAAAAGTTAAATAACAAAAAAAAATTTCTGAGAACTGTAATTTATCAGTTTTTGACTTGGTACTAAGATGAATTGACTCAAATCATATTATTTTTTAAAGAATCTACTGGAGTATGGTCAATTACGTGCTGAACAATCTGACTAAGTGAAAAGACCATTTGTCAATAATAGAGCAAACCACGACAGTCGTGCTGTATAATAAATACTTGTCATGTAACCTTATAGAACGAACTTTACTAATTGACATTGATAAGAGAGAAAATTCTTCAGTTTTCGTCGTTTAATCAAGTGACACGACTCCCAATTGAATTAAGGGGCTACGTGAGGGCGGAAACTTTGTAGTCGAAGGGCCATTAGTCTTTCGCTACAAATCAGCGCGTTGTCGTCCCATTACTAATTTTACTCGTTATTGCACCTCCTTGTAAGTTTTCATTTTTCACATCGTTTTTCATCCTTTTTAAAATCCACGCGCCATGTGGGCCGCTTCGTTTTTAACCGTCGCTCGTCACCAAAGAAAAATAAATGAAATCAATCGTGCCATTGAAGCTTACTGAATGCGATTAAGCTTTCAAATAGCAGTATTTGACATATCCATAACCGACGATGTTGCAGTAATGCGAAACCTGGTCCGGTATTAGCAAATATTTATCGAAACATTATGGAATTTTTAACACCCCATATATTTATCGAAACATTTTTTTTAATATATTTTGTTCTTTTAATCGTTAATAAAGTTTAATAGGTATAGAAGGCAGTATTTGATGGAGATTTTGCGATATGTCAATATCTAGGAAGGTTTTGGTTGGTAACATTTCATTATAAGTTACTTATAGAGATGTTATTAAACCCCTTACATTCAGCGGATCATGAATAGATGCGGTTCCTTTTGAGGTCAATCAAACGCAGCCTCCGCTGTGGACCACCTGCTGAAACTCATCATTATAACAGTCACCCATCATGCTTACTAAGTTATTCTGAAAATAACTTTCAAGGTAATTTATGTTAACCCCGCAGCGCACCAGTTTATGAATAACGTATCATCATATTTAATTCAATCAAACCAAATGGAAAACATAGAAAAGATAGCTCCTAGCTTGTTTTAATAAAATGAAATGTGTATCCCTATGACAGAAAGTAGCTGTTTTTGTTGAAATGATAATACATTTCAGTTATTGAATGAGCCTTGAAGATTTTAGAATTATAATTTTGAATGGCCAACTTTTTATGCAAGCAGATAAATGTGCATTAGTGCAAAGTATTAAAAGTTACTAAAGGGTAGATGATAGACTGGCATGATACTAGACAGTGTCATGGTATGGTGGAACGGACTAATCCTTGGTTATCTTCAAAAATTGAAATACAGAACTTGTCCCCTGAAACCAAGAAAGAGTTTCTCTCTGAAGATGACAGCTTGGCTGTCGAAACACGTTAGAGCAACCTGATTTTTAATCTATTTTGGTTTCAGGGGCAAATCTTGTCCCCTTAAACAAAGAAAGATTAAAAAACCCAACAAAGGTTGCTCTAACGCGTTTTGATAGCCAAGTTATCATCTTCAGAGAGGTACTCTAGAGAGACAACAAAGGTTTCTCTAAGAGTAGAGCAACCTTTGTTGTGTTTTTTAATCTTCTTGGTTTCAAGGGACAAGATTTGTATTTCAGTAACCTTCTGTTAAGGATTGGCAGTCTTGTAGATTGTCCCAAGCAGCGATTGCGTTGGATCTTTGTTTGTCAATCGCTGTCAAGTATTGAAAAACACTTAAAGACTACCCGTAGGAGAAGGTTCTGAAAATTGAGAACTCTGGAAGGAATAACTGGTGAAGAAAAGGCTAATAAAACATGAATGAAAATAATACGACTTCGCAGAGAAGACACAGAGAATATCGCCAGAAATAAGTTGTATTTACCTTTCACATCGAATCATAGACAGTGAGTAAGAAAGAGTAAAGAGATTTTCATCCTGAAATTTTCGACCATTTCTCAAAATTCGCTCAGTTTTCGAACTTTTCTCAAAATTTGATTCTCTCAGGAATAGTTGAAATTTTGACCAAATCTCAACTTTTTTCTAGAAATTTCGATCTTTTTCTTATAGTTTCAATCATTTTCTTGAACTTTCGAACCTTTTTCGAAATTTCAATTTCGTTTTTCTCAAAATTTCGATTTTTTTTCGAACTTTCGATTTTTTTCTCGAAATTTCGATTTCTATCGAAATTTCGATTTTTTTCCCAACATTTCGATTTTTTCTCGACATTTCGATTTTCTTTCGAAATTTCGATTTTTTTTCATGATTCTTTTTGTCATTGGAAATTTCAGTTTATTTCTTTGACATTTATTGATTTTCCGAAAGATTGATTTTTTTTTAAAATGTCTTCGAAATTTTGATATTTTTCTCAAGATCCGACTTTTTTGGAAATTTCGATTTTATCACAAAAACTCTGATCCTCTACGTTATTGAAAATCTCAATTTTTTGTCGAAATTCATCTTGTTCTCAAAATTTCCTACTTTTTTTAAAGATTCTTCGTTTTCATAAAGACTATTTTATTCTCAAAATCTGACTTTTTCTGCGAAAGTTCCATTGTTTTGTTTTTTTTAATTCGTCGTTTTCTCGAAATTTTGACTCTTTTTGCAAAATTTTCTTTGTTGAAATTCATAATGTTTTCAAAATTTCTTACTTTTTTTGAAGAGTCGTCGTTTTCATAAATACTATTTTATTCTTAAAATTTGACTTTTTGTGTGAAATTTCCATTGTTTCGTCTTTTTTTCTCGAAATTGGTCCCTTTATCGAAATGTCGACCACTTTTTCAAAATTTGTCTTTTTTATTTCGACTTTATTCGCAAAATTCAATTTTTTTTCGAAAAATGTTAGTTATTCTGGAAAATTTCCCATTTTTTTGAATCTCGAATGTTTTATTTGAAATTTCGACTGTTTTTTCGAAACCTCCTTCTTCTTTCAAAATTTTTAACTTCTACAATCTGCCTTCTGAAATAACTGTTTTCTTAAAGTCTGTCATTTTGCCGAAATTTTCATAAATTGAAATACAGAACTTGTCCCCTAAAATTTTCTTGTTTTTCTCAAAATTCGATATTTAATATTTCTGGAATTAAGGAGCTTTTTTTGAAGTTCGCCTTATTTTCAAATATTTATCTTCTCGAAATTTCGGGTGTTTTCGAAATTCGTTTTTGTTTTATGGAAATTTAGATTTGATCCTCAAAATTCGTCCTTTTTTTGGAAATTTCGATTTTATCGCAAAAAATCTGATCCCCTACGTTATTGGAAATCTCAAATTTTTTGCTGAAATTCAGCTTGTTTTCAAAATTTCAAGTTTTTAAGATTCGTCGTTTTCACAAAGACTATTTTATTCTTAAAATTTGACTTTTTGTGGGAAATTTCCATTGTTTCGTCTTTTTTTCTCGGAATTCGACCTTTTCTCGAAATTTCGACCATTTTTCCAAAATTTGTCATTTATATTTTGCCTTTATGCACAAATTTCGAGTGTTTTTAAAATTCGTTTTTAAGATCGAAATTCGTCTTTTTTTTCGAAATTTCGAGTTCCTTGCGTAATTGGAAATCTCAACTTCCTTATTGAAATTCATCTTGTTCTCAAAATTTCGACCTTTTAAGATTCGTCGTTTTCATAAAGACTATTTTATTCTTAAAATTGGACTTTTTGTGTGAAATTTCCATTGTTTCGTCTTTTTGTCTCGAAATTGGTCCTTTTATCGAGATTTTGACCATTTTTTTTCAAAATTGGTCTTCTTTGTTTCGCCTTTATTGACATTTTCAACCCTTATTCTTCATGGTAGACCCTTATTGACCAGAAATATTATGTTTTTTTCAATTTATTCAACATTTCTTCGGCCCAGTTTGGAAATATTTAAATTTTTTATGGTTTGTTGACAATTGACAATTGTCAACATTGTCTTCTCCACTTTTTCGAAATTCTTAACTTTTAGAATCTGGTTTCAGAAATAAATGTATTCTTAAAGCCTGGCATTTTGTCGAAATTTTCAAATTTTTCTCAAAATTTAATATTTAATATTTCTGAAAGTAAGGAATTTTTTTTAGAAATTCGCTTTTTTTGAAATATTTATCTTTTCGAAATTTCGAATGTTTTCAAATTTCGTTTTTGTTTTTGGAAATTCAACTTTGATCCTCAACATTTGTCTTTTTTTCAAAATTTCGATTTTATGGCAAAAAATCTGATCCCTTACGTGATTGGAAATTTCAACTTTTTTGTTGAAATTCGTATTGAAATACAGAACTTGTTCCCTGAAACCAAGAAAGATTATAAAACTCATCAGAGGTTGCTCTAACGCGTTTCGATAGCCAAGCTATCATCTTCAGAAAGATACTAAACTAAAAAACTAAAAAAAAAAGAAATTCGTATTGCTTTTAAAATTTCGACTTTTTAAGATTCGTTGTTTTCAAAAAGACTAATTTTTACTCAAAATTTTATTGTTTTTGTGCGAAATCTTCATTGTTTCTTCTTTTCTTTCTCGAAATTCGTCCTTTTCTCGAAATTTCGACCAATTTTGCTTTTTCTCGCCTTTATTCGCAAAATATGACTTTTTTCTCAAAATGCAACCTTCTTTAGAAAATTTTCATTTTTTTTTTATTTACGAAAGTTTTACTTGACATTTCCGACTGTTTCCTCGAAATTTCGTCCTTTTTTTGAAATTCTTAACTTCTAGAATCTGACCTTAGAAATAACTGTTTTCTTAAAGTTTGTCATTTTCATGTTTTTCTCAAAATTCGATATTTAATATTTCTGGAAACAACGAGTTTTTTTTTTGAAATTCGCTTTGTTTGAGATATTAATCTTCTCGAAATTTCGAGTGGTTTCAAAATTCATTTTTAGTTTTGAAAATTTAGATTTGATCCTCAAAATTCGTTTTTTTTTTCGAAATTTCGAGTTTATCGCAAAACACCTAATCCCTTACGTAATTGGAAATCTCAACTTCCTTGTGGAAATTCATCTTGTACTCAAAATTTCGACCTTTTAAAATTCGTCGTTTTCATAAAGACAATTTGGTTCTCTAATTTGATTTTTTGTGCGAAATCTCCATTGTTTCGTCTTTTTTTCTCAAAATTCGTCCTTTTCCTCGAAATGTTGACTATTTTTTCCAAAATTTGTCTTTTTTATTTTATTTTTGGCTTTTTTTTAGAAATTTCGATTTTATCGCAAAAAATCTGATTCTTTACGTAATTGGAAATCTAAATTTTTTTGTTAAAATTCATCTTGTTTTCAAAATTTTCGCTTTTTAGGATTCGTCGTTTTCAAAAAGACTAATTTATACTCAAAATTTGATTTTTTGTGGGAAATCTTCATTGTTTTGTCTTTTTTCTCAAAATTCGTCCTTTTCTCGAACTTTCGAGTGTTTTTAAAATTCGTTTTTAACCTCGAAATTCGTCTTTTTTTTTGAAATTTCGAGTTCCTTGCGTAATTGGAAATCTCAACTTCCTTGTTGAAATTCATCTTGTTCTTAAAATTTCGTCCTTTTAAGATTCGTCATTTTCATAAAGACTATTTTATTCTTAAAATTGGACTTTTTGTGTGAAATTTCCATTGTTTCGTCTTTTTGTCTCGAAATTGGTCCTTTTATCGAGATTTTGACCATTTTTTTTCAAAATTGGTCTTCTTTGTTTCGCCTTTATTGACATTTTCAACCCTTATTCTTCATGGTAGACCCTTATTGACCAGAAATATTATGTTTTTTTCAATTTATTCAACATTTCTTCGGCCCAGTTTGGAAATATTTAAATTTTTTATGGTTTGTTGACAATTGACAATTGTCAACATTGTCTTCTCCACTTTTTCGAAATTCTTAACTTTTAGAATCTGGTTTCAGAAATAAATGTATTCTTAAAGCCTGGCATTTTGTCGAAATTTTCAAATTTTTCTCAAAATTTAATATTTAATATTTCTGAAAGTAAGGAATTTTTTTTAGAAATTCGCTTTTTTTGAAATATTTATCTTTTCGAAATTTCGAATGTTTTCAAATTTCGTTTTTGTTTTTGGAAATTCAACTTTGATCCTCAACATTTGTCTTTTTTTCAAAATTTCGATTTTATGGCAAAAAATCTGATCCCTTACGTGATTGGAAATTTCAACTTTTTTGTTGAAATTCGTATTGAAATACAGAACTTGTTCCCTGAAACCAAGAAAGATTATAAAACTCATCAGAGGTTGCTCTAACGCGTTTCGATAGCCAAGCTATCATCTTCAGAAAGATACTAAACTAAAAAACTAAAAAAAAAAGAAATTCGTATTGCTTTTAAAATTTCGACTTTTTAAGATTCGTTGTTTTCAAAAAGACTAATTTTTACTCAAAATTTTATTGTTTTTGTGCGAAATCTTCATTGTTTCTTCTTTTCTTTCTCGAAATTCGTCCTTTTCTCGAAATTTCGACCAATTTTGCTTTTTCTCGCCTTTATTCGCAAAATATGACTTTTTTCTCAAAATGCAACCTTCTTTAGAAAATTTTCATTTTTTTTTTATTTACGAAAGTTTTACTTGACATTTCCGACTGTTTCCTCGAAATTTCGTCCTTTTTTTGAAATTCTTAACTTCTAGAATCTGACCTTAGAAATAACTGTTTTCTTAAAGTTTGTCATTTTCATGTTTTTCTCAAAATTCGATATTTAATATTTCTGGAAACAACGAGTTTTTTTTTTGAAATTCGCTTTGTTTGAGATATTAATCTTCTCGAAATTTCGAGTGGTTTCAAAATTCATTTTTAGTTTTGAAAATTTAGATTTGATCCTCAAAATTCGTTTTTTTTTCGAAATTTCGAGTTTATCGCAAAACACCTAATCCCTTACGTAATTGGAAATCTCAACTTCCTTGTGGAAATTCATCTTGTACTCAAAATTTCGACCTTTTAAAATTCGTCGTTTTCATAAAGACAATTTGGTTCTCTAATTTGATTTTTTGTGCGAAATCTCCATTGTTTCGTCTTTTTTTCTCAAAATTCGTCCTTTTCTCGAAATGTTGACTATTTTTCCAAAATTTGTCTTTTTTATTTTATTTTTGGCTTTTTTTTAGAAATTTCGATTTTATCGCAAAAAATCTGATTCTTTACGTAATTGGAAATCTAAATTTTTTTGTTAAAATTCATCTTGTTTTCAAAATTTTCGCTTTTTAGGATTCGTCGTTTTCAAAAAGACTAATTTATACTCAAAATTTGATTTTTTGTGGGAAATCTTCATTGTTTTGTCTTTTTTCTCAAAATTCGTCCTTTTCTCGAACTTTCGAGTGTTTTTAAAATTCGTTTTTAACCTCGAAATTCGTCTTTTTTTTTGAAATTTCGAGTTCCTTGCGTAATTGGAAATCTCAACTTCCTTGTTGAAATTCATCTTGTTCTTAAAATTTCGTCCTTTTAAGATTCGTCATTTTCATAAAGACTATTTTATTCTTAAAATTGGACTTTTTGTGTGAAATTTCCATTGTTTCGTCTTTTTGTCTCGAAATTGGTCCTTTTATCGAGATTTTGACCATTTTTTTCAAAATTTGTCTTCTTTGTTTCGCCTTTATTGACATTTCCAACCCTTTATTCGCAAATTTCAACTTTTTTCTCAAAATATGACCTTCTCTGGAAAATTTTCCATTTTTTAAAAAAATTCGAGTGTTTTATTGGACATTTTGACTGTTTTCTTGAAACTTCTCCATTTTTTCGAAATTCTTAACTTTTAGAATCTGGTTTAAGAAATAAATGTATTCTTAAAGCTTGGCATTTTGTCGAAATTTTCATATTTTTCTCAAAATTTAATATTTCTGAAAGTAACGAATTTTTTTTAGAAATTCGCTTTTTTTGAAATATTTATCTTTTCGAAATTTCGAGTGTTTTCAAATTTCGTTTTTGTTTTTGGAAATTCAACTTTGATCCTCAACATTTGTCTTTTTTTCAAAATTTCGATTTTATGGCAAAAAATCTGATCCCTTACGTGATTGGAAATTTCAACTTTTTTGTTGAAATTCGTATTAAAATACAGAACTTGTCCCCTGAAACTAAGAAAGATTAAAAAGCAACAAAGGTTGCTCTAACGCGTTTCGATAGCCAAGCTATCATCTTCAGAGAGAAACTAAACTAAAAAACTAAAAAAATTTAATATTTAATATTTCTGAAAATAACGAGTTTCTTTTAGAAATTCGCTTCTTTTGAAATATTTATCTTTTCGAAATTTCAAGTGCTTTCAAATTTCGTTTTTGTTTTTGGAAATCCAACTTTGATCCTCAATATTTGTCTTTTTTTCGAAATTTCGATTTTATCGCAAAAGATCTGATCCCTTACGCGATTGGAAATCTCAACTTTTTGTTGAAATTCGTATTGTTTTTAAAATTTCGACTTTTTAAGATTCGTCGTTTTCAAAAAAAACTAATTTGTACTCAAAATTTGATTTTTGTGGCAAATCTCCATTGTTTCTTTTTTTTTCTCGAAATTCGCCCTTTTCTCGAAATTTCGTCCTTTTCTCGAAATTTCGACTATTTTTCCAAAATTTGTCTTCTTTATTTCACTTTTGGCTTTTTTTTTAGAAATTTTGATTTTATCGCAAAAAAAACCTGATCCCTTACGTTATTGGAAATCTCAACTTTTTGTTGAAAGTCATCTCGTTCTAAAAATTTATACTTTTTAAGATTCGCCGTTTCATAAACACTATTTTATTCTCCAATTTGATTTTTTGTGCGAAACGAAATCTCCATTGTTTCGTCTTTTTTTCTCAAAATTCGTCCTTTTCTCGAAATGTTGACTATTTTTTCCAAAATTTGTCTTTTTTTATTTTATTTTTGGCTTTTTTTTAGAAATTTCGATTTTATCGCAAAAAATCTGATTCTTTACGTAATTGGAAATCTAAATTTTTTTGTTTAAAATTCATCTTGTTTCAAAATTTTCGCTTTTTAGGATTCGTCGTTTTCAAAAGACTAATTTATACTCAAAATTTGATTTTTTTGTGGGAAATCTTCATTGTTTTGTCTTTTTTCTCAAAATTCGTCCTTTTCTCGAACTTTCGAGTGTTTTTAAAATTCGTTTTTAACCTCGAAATTCGTCTTTTTTTTTGAAATTTCGAGTTCCTTGCGTAATTGGAAATCTCAACTTCCTTGTTGAAATTCATCTTGTTCTTAAAATTTCGTCCTTTTAAGATTCGTCATTTTCATAAAGACTATTTTATTCTTAAAATTGGACTTTTTGTGTGAAATTTCCATTGTTTCGTCTTTTTGTCTCGAAATTGGTCCTTTTATCGAGATTTTGACCATTTTTTTCAAAATTTGTCTTCTTTGTTTCGCCTTTATTGACATTTCCAACCCTTTATTCGCAAATTTCAACTTTTTTCTCAAAATATGACCTTCTCTGGAAAATTTTCCATTTTTTAAAAAAATTCGAGTGTTTTATTGGACATTTTGACTGTTTTCTTGAAACTTCTCCATTTTTTCGAAATTCTTAACTTTTAGAATCTGGTTTAAGAAATAAATGTATTCTTAAAGCTTGGCATTTTGTCGAAATTTTCATATTTTTCTCAAAATTTAATATTTCTGAAAGTAACGAATTTTTTTTAGAAATTCGCTTTTTTTGAAATATTTATCTTTTCGAAATTTCGAGTGTTTTCAAATTTCGTTTTTGTTTTTGGAAATTCAACTTTGATCCTCAACATTTGTCTTTTTTTCAAAATTTCGATTTTATGGCAAAAAATCTGATCCCTTACGTGATTGGAAATTTCAACTTTTTTGTTGAAATTCGTATTAAAATACAGAACTTGTCCCCTGAAACTAAGAAAGATTAAAAAGCAACAAAGGTTGCTCTAACGCGTTTCGATAGCCAAGCTATCATCTTCAGAGAGAAACTAAACTAAAAAACTAAAAAAATTTAATATTTAATATTTCTGAAAATAACGAGTTTCTTTTAGAAATTCGCTTCTTTTGAAATATTTATCTTTTCGAAATTTCAAGTGCTTTCAAATTTCGTTTTTGTTTTTGGAAATCCAACTTTGATCCTCAATATTTGTCTTTTTTCGAAATTTCGATTTTATCGCAAAAGATCTGATCCCTTACGCGATTGGAAATCTCAACTTTTTTGTTGAAATTCGTATTGTTTTTAAAATTTCGACTTTTTAAGATTCGTCGTTTTCAAAAAAACTAATTTGTACTCAAAATTTGATTTTTTGTGGCAAATCTCCATTGTTTCTTTTTTTTTCTCGAAATTCGCCCTTTTCTCGAAATTTCGTCCTTTTCTCGAAATTTCGACTATTTTTCCAAAATTTGTCTTCTTTATTTCACTTTTGGCTTTTTTTTTAGAAATTTTGATTTTATCGCAAAAAACCTGATCCCTTACGTTATTGGAAATCTCAACTTTTTTGTTGAAAGTCATCTCGTTCTAAAAATTTATACTTTTTAAGATTCGCCGTTTTCATAAACACTATTTTATTCTCCAATTTGATTTTTTGTGCGAAATCTACCTTGTTTCGTCTTTTTTTTTTTCGAAATTCGTCCTTTTCTCGAAATTTCGACTATTTTTATAAAATTTGTCTTTTTTATTTCGCCTTTATTCACAAAATTCGACTTTTTTTCAAAATGTCAGTTTCTCTGAAAAATTTTCATTTTTTAATTTCGAAAGTTGTAATTGAAATTTCGACTGTTTTCTTGAAATTTTCCCCTTTTTGCGAAATTTTTAACTTCTAGAATCTGACTTCAAAAATAACTGTTCTCTTACAGTTTGTCGTTTTATAAACATTTTTATGTTTTTACAAATTTCGATATTTAATATTTCTTAAAATAACGAGTTTTTCTTTATAATTCGCCTTTTTTTTGTAATAATTATTATTGGTTTAAGTATTATTGTTTTTGAAAATTCCAATCCTTAAAAAATTGAATTTCAGAACTTGTCCTCTGAAACCAAGAAAGATTAAAAAACATGCTCTAGAGTTCAGAGTATCTCTCTGAAGATGATAGCTTGGCTATCCAAACGCCTTAGAGCAATCTTTGTTGTGTTTTTTAATCTTTCTTGGTTTCAAGGTACAAGAAGAGAACTCTAACAGAGAGTATCTCTCTGTAGATGATAGCTTGGCTATCGAAACGCGTTAGAGCAACCTTTGTTGTGTTTTTGTCCGAGATATTACCACATGTATCCCATGTGTCACTAGGAGGCGCTGAAATGATGTTTCCATCTCTGGCACCTGAGTCCTGTCATCCTGTCCTTTTCCTAATTTTCTTTTTTCGCCTCCTCTCATTTTATCTTGTAATTGCTAAAAACAAAGATGATGGACTCTCTTCGTGCAAGAAATTCTTCCGTTCGGATGTTCAGGTGAAGGCTGTGCGAGGGAGTCCAAAATCGACGAGCCACAGGACATGTCTCTTTCAAATAATTCATTCAAAATTCAGTTCTGTAACATTCGGAGGCTAAATCAAGTCTAAACTCGATTCATCAACATCTTCAAAATGAAAGAGCCCTGTGCTGTCTCTGACAAAACCAAGTCTCCCCATTCATCAATACAGTCGATTTGCTTTGCCCTAATTACAACTTGAACCCAAAGAGGGGAATTTGTACTTTTACTATCTTATCAACAAGAAGAAGAATTGGAATTTGCTGATCATGTGATTTG
The DNA here is from genome assembly GCA_028583605.1 of Dastarcus helophoroides. Lineage (NCBI taxonomy): Eukaryota > Metazoa > Arthropoda > Insecta > Coleoptera > Bothrideridae > Dastarcus > Dastarcus helophoroides. The sequence goes on along the minus strand of CM053327.1, from coordinate 41,355,284 downwards.
GCTGAAGATCCTGCTCCAAAAGCTAAGTAATATTGATTTGTTCTTTAAGAGAGGCGCATCCAAGGGACCTTCTTCAGTTTCTCAACAAGGTTGGGGGGCTGAATGAGTGACCAAGGACACCTCAATCACGGGGATAGCACAATGGGCCCGGAAAGGGTGGCCTAAGTGCTGGCCTAAATTTTTTTTTTTAGGCAACCCACAACGAATCCAGAATCCAGATTGATTTGTTCAAGAGAACAAATCAACATTACAGATAAAGTTATCTGTGTCCAAACCATCCCTCATAGAGGCAGCTCTTCTCTTGTCTCTCCGTAATCCTCGATCAGCTACAGACGAATTATCCAAACACTGAGGTTGTCTTCCTCGATGATTTCCAATGTACACAATATCCCTTGGTTATGGTTTTCTTTTCGAACAGACGACGCGAGAAGGATGGCGGAGGTTTTCGCCATCACTTGTGGACTATCGCAATTGGTTGAGGAACCCACAAGTTGATGTTGATGCCCATCAACCTAATCTACCCCAACTTTTCCTTACAAATTTTCCAAATTCGTATAAAATCACTGTTACTTGGAAATTCCAATCAGAAGCTTGTAGTAGCATCTTGCTCGCTTCATATGCCACCTCCTTCTCAAACACGGCCTCGTAGGGTTTGGCACTTTAACTCTGTAAACTGGAAGAATTAAGAGACTTCTTTGCATCTTTCCTATGGCTCTAACTCAGACAATCCTTCCTCAGTAGCCAAATTCATCAACTCTTATTTACTACTCTAGTTAATAAGAATTCTTTATTAAATGCATGTAAAAGCCTAGCCATCCATAAGACTGAAGACAACCTTATGAATGGTTGAGCTGAGTCTTTAGGCCACTCATCTCTGTTAAGCATAGTTAAGGTTGATAGATCAGGAATTGTGACACTGCGACGTGTATGATTAGATGCGCATGCGGGTTCCGATGGGCTCGATTCGGATTGAGGCGAATATTCTTAGTATATAAAGGTTAATTTTAGGATTAAATATTAGTTTCTCTATGAAGATGGTAGCTTGGCTATCGAAACGCGTTAGAGGAACCTTTGTTGTATTTTTTAATCCTTCTGGGTTCCAGAGAAAAATGTTTAGAAGACTTTAGGCTTATAACTGGTAGATGATGAGACGTAGTAGGCCATTTGGTCACAAAGAGTGGGGTCTTTTGCAAGACAATGCATGATCACATACCACTCACTCAACC